>JAXCMG010000040.1:3964490-4020938 GCA_034642415.1 Podarcis siculus
GGGGGGGTTGCATCTAGAGGCATTGCAGGAATGCTGATATTCCCCCCTCTCATCTCAAAACCGCCCCCCTCCCTCATTGCACGCTCTTAAACCGCTAATCCCTGCCAACTACATGTTGTCCTTTTTTTTGGACAGGATTGCAAAAAGACAAAGATTTATGACGCCGATTTCCTCCTAATTTCTGTGCCAAATGCCTGGGCGCCGAACTCTCAATTTGCCGGCTTTTTCTGCGGTGTGTGGCCCCCCACCCACCTTCCCTCTCTGCTCCCAGCCCCCTCCCTCCCTTCTCAGGTGTGTTTATAAACTGGATCTGGCGTTCTGTGAATTTTGGGAGGGAGACGATGGAGCGTTTTGCAACCGGCGGCGATGCTGTCCGCCTCTGCTGAATGCTCAAGAATGTATCTGGAATTTCAGTTTGGGAGGGGGCTTTTCCGAGACTCGGGGCAGCGCCGTGCAGTGGTTAGAGCAGGTTTCGGCAGGAGATTTTGGACTGGACTAAGGCTAGAGGCTGTGCTACAGACAAGGGGGAGAGAGAGAGGCAGGGCCACACTCTCAATCGCATGACTCGCTAGGCGACTTTGGGCTGGCCTACCTTGCAGAGCTGTTGTGAAAAACTGGGTTGCAAAGGCACTCTGCGCATGCACAAGGAACTTAGTGGACAAAGTTTAGTTCGATTTCATAATAATAATAATAATAATAATAATAATTTATTATTTATACCCTGCCCATCTGGCTGGGCACCACCGAGAAGGCCCTGTGCCTGGTTGCCTGTAACTTGGCTTCTCGTAGCGAGGGAACCGTTTGAAATTGGAGCTCACTGGAGGTGGCCAGTCTCCCACCACCCAGGCCTCACCCTGTTTATCTTCCAAAAAGTGGGGGCACCCCCCCACCCCGAGACCATGCCTCTGGGAGCACATTGATGCCAGCAAGAGATTGTTGGTACTGACCTTTAAAGCCCTAAACGGCCTCGGCCCGGTATACCTGAAGGAGCGTCTCCACCCCCATCGTTCTGCCCGGACACTGAGGTCCAGCTCTGAGGGCCTTCTGGCGGTTCCATCATTGCGAGAAGTGAGGTTACAGGGAACCAGGCAGAGGGCCTTCTCGGTGGTGGCGCCCGCCCTGTGGAACATCCTCCCGTCAGATGTCAAAGAGAACAACAACTACCAGACTTTTAGAAGACATCTGAAGGCAGCCCTGTTGAGGGAAGCTTTTAATGTTTGATGGATTACTGTATTTTAATATTTTGTTGGAAGCCGCCCAGAGTGGCTGGGGAAGCCCAGCCAGATGGGCGGGGTATAAATAATAAATAATTATTATTATTATTATTATTATTATTATTATTATTATTATAGTTGTTATTATTATTGAAACAGCGTGGCAGGTGCTGTATTAATGCCAGAAAGTGACTTTGCCCAGGCAGCGAACTTCCAGGTATAAGCCTTAGTTCAGGGGCAGGGAAACCTCAGGCCTGGGATCTGAATGCGGCCCTCCACACTTCGCCACCCGGCCCTCGAGAACTCTCCCAAAGTCACACACCCCTCCCTGGTGCTGCTGCTTCACATCCACGTGTCTGAATGGGATGTGTACTCAACCTCTGCCTCTCGCTTGCCTTGGTCTTTCCCTCGAGGGCCACTTCCCTTTCTGGGCAGCGTCTCGGGGGCCGCACGCCAGTGGTGGGTGGGGCCAGGTGAAGCGACAGGTGCCAAAACTACCTTTACCCGGGGAACATCTGAGTTCAAGGGCAACACCCCAGGCTGGCGGAAAGACTCAAGGAGGGTGTGAGGAAGGCGTGGCCTAGGGGAGGGGCGTGGCCTAGGGGAGAGTCACAGGGGCCGGGTGAAGGTACAGAGGGCCGCATTCGAAACCATCCCCGAGTTTGCGACTCCCTGTTTCTGAAATCCATGTCTGTCGAAAGTTAGAATCGGATCTGATCAGACGCTGCAATAAACATTAGGGGGGGGGGTTGTGTGTGTAAAGGTTTTCTGTTTTGATTTTATAATGGCTATAAAACAGGGATCACAGCTATGCAGGCTTCCTCAACTCCGGCCCTCCAGATGTTTTGAGACTACAGTCCCCATCATTCCTGACCGCTGGTCCTGCTAGCTAGGGATTATGGGAGCTGTAGTCTCAAAACATCTGGAGGGCCGAGGTTGAGGAAGCCTGAGCTATAGCAACAGATGAAAATTAAAGGATTGGGTCTTGTAATGGGCAACCGCCCATGTTTTGGATTCAGGTGTGTGTGTGTGTGTGTGTGTTACTTTATTAATCCTCCCCCAGCCCTCTGTTTTGGCAGGTGTTTTTGCAAACCACAGCTGGACATTTCCATAAAAGACATCCAATTAACATATCAAATCATAATCACGAGACCATTTCCAAGAGGTCCTGCCGTTCTCCCTTGGGGCTGGTGATTCTCCCAGTTTTGTAGCCCTACAGTGGTACCTCGGGTTAAGAACTTAATTCGCTCCGGAGGTCTGTTCTTAACCTGAAACTGTTCTAAACCTGAAGCACCACTTCAGCTAATGGGGCCTCCCGCTGCCACCACACCACCACTGCATGATTTCTGTTCTCATCCTGAAGCAAAGTTCTTAACCCGAAGTACTATTTCTGGGTTAGCGGAGTCTGTAACCTGAAGGGTATGTAACCTGAAGCATATGTAACCCGAGGTACCACTTTATAAGACTGTTGTGAGGCTCTTCAAAATTGTGTCTGGATGACGCTGACAGAGGGTGGGAAAGTTCTGTACGGTTGCAAAGAATTACCCTTCAGTCATGAAGGATTGATATCTGGCTCCCTGCCCAACGCTTTTTGAAATCTGATCAACGTAATGGAATCTGCTCTTAAGATGCAGATGGCTTAATTTTTTTTGGGGGGGGGGAACACATCTGTCTCTCTGCAAATTGAAACGGACCAATGGGCTGGCCTCTTTCTTGCGCCGTCTCAGAAAGTGCCACCGTTATTCACGGTTCAACGGCGGGGAGGAGGGAAGCGAATGCCAGCCTCCGGCACCCGATAAAGCGTTAAATATTATTTAAAAATACTGTCTGATTAGGAAGCAGCTCGGATAAGCGGTTGTAGCTTCTTAGAAGCCGCAAATCCAATTGAAAGCGGTGGGTGTTTTGTGTCTTATTGCAGATTGCTGCGTCGATTTTAAGGCAAGACCTAAATGTGTGCATGTGATTTAAAACGGTGGCAATATAGGAAAAGATGAATGTAATTTCTTCAGAGCCTTAGAAGCTCTAAAGCAGAAGACAAAGGAATACGGCCCCCGAGAACTTTCTGATGTGGCCCTTCAGTCTCTCCCCCCATGCCAAACCCTCTTCTGAGTTCCACCCCTCAACAGTCCTGATTTGCAGCCCTCCCTGTGAGCAAAACTCGCAGGGTTTTTCAATCAATCAGCGTTTATTATGGCAAACAGCCAGCGTACTCAAGTCAGAATTTCTGCATTTTTGGACATTTTTTAGCTTAGAGAAAAGGGGATTAAGCGGGAGGCATGTGCTGTGGGTTAAACCACAGAGCCTAGGGCTTGCTGATCAGAAGGTCGGCAGTTCGAATCCCCGCGACGGGGTGAGCTCCCATTGCTCGGTCCCTGCTCCTGCCAACCTAGCAGTTCGAAAGCACGCCAGTCAAGTAGATAAATAGGTACCGCTCCGGCGGGAAGGTAAACAGTGTTTCTGTGCGCTGCTCTGGTTCGCCAGAAGTGGCTTAGTCCTGCTGGCCACATGACCCGGAAGCTGTACACCAGCTCCCTCGGCCAGTAAAGCGAGATGAGCGCCGCAACCCCAGAGTCGGCCACGACTGGACCTAATGGTCAGGGGTCCCTTTACCTTTACCTATGATAGAAGTTTATAAAAATGATCCATGGCCCACAGAAAGAGGATAGGGAAAAGTTTCTCTCTTTCATGATGCTAAAAGTTGGGGACCTCCAACGAAGCTGAATGTTGTGAGACCCAGGACGAATAAAAGAAAGCGCTTCTTCGCTATGCGGTGCATAGTGCGAGCTATGGAACTCACTGCTGCAGGTGGCGACTTTGAAAAAGGATTAGGCATTTTCATAAGGCATAAATTGATGGTTATATTCTGCCTCCACAAGTTGGTTGGGGGTTTCTCTTTGGGGTCCCTGGTTGGCCACTGTGAGAGCAGGCTGCCGGATGGTCCCGATCCAGTTGGGTGGTCTTTATTATAAAGAAAGAATATTCCTGTTATTTGATTGTCAAGTATAGTTCAGGATTTTCCAGGCTTGTCTTGAAAACGACGATTCTATTGCATTGTATAATAAAGGAGTGCCAAATCATATAAAAATTGTATGGAGGTTCTAGCGCTCTCCAAAATCTCAAATTATAGGTAATTTTCTCTGTTTTAGCGATATTAGGCAAGGGTCCAGATTTTGAGCTGCTTCCCAATCCATTGCAATTGCTTCTTTCGTGGCCAAGATAATATAGAAGGCCAAGATAATTTCTCTCCAACGTCAATCGAATGCTAGCATAGATAGAGAACCTTTACTATATTTTTGAACATAAATCTTCTATCTATCCCATTTTTCCATAATTTTTTGTTTTGAATTGCCTCTCAGGCTGTTTGTCAACTGCGCTGCTTGAGTTTCCTGGCTGACTCTTGTTGTTTAGTCATTTAGTCGTGTCCGCATCTTTGTTTCCCCCGGACCAGAGCACGCCAGGCACTCCTGTCTTCCACTGCCTCCTGCAGTTTGGTCAAACTCAAGCTGGTAGCTTCAAGAACACTGTCCCACCATCTCGTCCTCTGTCGCCCCCTTCTCCTTGTGCCCTCCATCTTTCCCAACATCAGGGTCTTTTCCAGGGAGTCTTCTCTTCTCATGAGGTGGCCAAAGTCTTGGAGCCTCAGCTTCAGGATCTGTCCTTCCAGTGAGCACTCAGGGCTGATTTCCTTCCGAATGGAGAGGTTTGATCTCCTTGCAGTCCATGGGACTCTCAAGAGTCTCCTCCAGCACCAGAATTCAAAAGCATCCATTCTTCGGCAATCAGCCTTCTTGATGGTCCAGCTCTCACTTCCATACATCACTACTGGGAAAACCATGGCTTTAACTATACGGACCTTTGTCGGCAAGGTGATGTCTCTGCTTTTTAAGATGCTGTCTAGGTTTGTCATTGCTTTTCTGCTTTTATGACTCTCGCCTCCCTCAAAGCCACAGGGATGGAGGAGGCAGCGAGGCAGGCAGGCAGGAACTCTGAAGATGATGATGCAGTGCTTAGTTAGTTGCATGCAAAGCTTTCCAGAGAAAATGCGTACAGGGGAGAAAGTGCAGGGAAACACCTGTGCCGCGCTGCGCCAACAGCTTCCACAGGCGCGCTCGGTCCTTGTTGCTCCAGTGTTGAAGCAACAGCTCCCTTATAGCTACAAACTCTGTCTGGTATGCAGGCTGAGAACCTGCCTTCCTGCACACTGTCTGGCCAGAGTGGTGCATGCTCTGGTTATCTCCCGCTTGGACTACTCCCATGCGCTCTACGTGGGGCTGCCTTTGAAGGTGACCTGAAAACTACAACTAATCCAGAATGCGGCAGCTAGACTGGGGACTGGGAGCGGCCGCCAGGACACATAACACTGGTCTTGAAAGACCTACACTGGCTCCCAGGATGTTTCCGAGCACAATTCAAAGTGTTGGTGCTGAACTTTCAAGCCTTAAATGGACAAGGGGCAGGTGTGGAGGATTCCCTGGTCCTGAATGGAGTAACTGTGCCCCTGAAGGACCAGGTGCGTAGCCTGGGGGTCATTTTGGACTCAGAGCTGTCCATGGAGGCACAGGTCAATTCTGTGTCCAGGGCAGCTGCCTACCAGCTCCGTCTGGTACGCAGGATGAGACCCTCCCTGCCCGCAGACTGTCTGGCCAGAGTGGTGCATGCTCTTGGTATCTCCCGCTTGGACTACTGCAATGTGCTCTCCGTGGGGCTACCTTTGAAGTTGACCCGGAAACAACAACTAATCAAGAATGCGGCAGCTAGACTGCTGACTGGGAGCGGCCACCGAGACCACATAACACTGGTCCTTAAAGACCTCCATTGGCTCCCAGTACTTTTCCAAGAACAATTCAAAGTCTTGGTGTTGACCTTTAAAGCCCTAAACAGCCTCAGTCCAGTATCCCTGAAGGAGCATCTCCACCCCCATCGTCCAGCCCGGACATGGAGGTCCAGCTCTGAGGGCCTTCTGGTGGTTCCTTCGCTGCGAGAAGTGAAGCTACAGGGAACCAGGCAGAGGGCCTTCTCGGTGGTGGCGCCCGCCCTGTAGAACACCCTCCCGTCAGATGTCAAGGAGATAAAACAATTCACTTTGTAAAGACATCTGAAGGCGGCCCTGTATCGGAAAGTTTTCCGTGTTTGATTATGTTTTTATATGTGTTGGAAGCTGCCCAGTATGGCTGGGGCAACCCAGTCTGATGGCCAAGGTACAAATGTTGTTGTTGTTTAGTTGTTTAGTCGTTTAGTCGTGTCTGACTCTTCGTGACCCCCTGGACCAGAGCATGCCAGGCACTCCTGTCTTCCACTGCCTCCCGCAGTTTGGTCAAACTCATGCTGGTAGCTTCGAGAACACTGTCCCACCATCTCGTCCTCTGTCGTCCCCTTCTCCTTGTGCCCTCCATCTTTCCCAACATCAGGGTCTTTTCCAGGGAGTCTTCTCTTCTCATGAGGTGGCCAAAGTCTTGGAGCCTCAGCTTCAGGATCTGTCCTTCCAGTGAGCACTCAGGGCTGATTTCCCTAAGAATGAAGAGGTTTGACCTTCTTGCAGTCCATGGGACTCTCAAGAGTCTCCTCCGGCACCAGAATTCAAAAGCATCCATTCTTCGGCCATCAGCCTTCTTTGTGGTCCAGCTCTCACTTCCATACATCACTACTGGGAAAACCAGAGCTTTTACTATACGGATCTTTGTTGGCAAGGTGATGTCTCTGCTTTTTAAGACGCTGTCTAGGTACAAATAAATTAATAATAATAATCCTCTAGTCTTCCTGGCGAATCATGGAGACTAATGCAGAGCAAGCAGTTGGCATAATGAGGTGTCAAAACCATCCTCGAAGCTCCCCCCAGAGTTGCAATGGTCAGTGTTATGGGCCTGACTTCATATTTGAAAGGAGTGAGGCTTGGAGCGGCGACTCATACAGGGAGGCAATGGAGAGCCTCCTCTGGGAGCAGGCAGTTCTGTTTTCCTTCTGCTTGCCAGAGAAGATGGAATGCCCTGGTTTTTCCAGGGGCCCAAAGGAGGTTTGGCCAGAGCAGTGGATTATACAGAGCCGCCATCACCCTCTGCAAGTGTTTGATCCCACTAGATCTCCACGTAGAGAGGGACGTTAGGGAAAAATCTAGGTGCGAGGCTGCTCAGTCACCCAGCTGGTCGGGCCGAGCCTGCGGGTCCCTGCGGAATAAAGGAAGGAGCCCAGCCAACCGGAGCAAATAGCTGTAGACCAAAGTTTATTGCGCAATAGGTTCAAAGAGCAAATTTGAACCCCGAGGATGGCGTGACAAAGACTTTTAAAACTTTCCCACCATATCCCAGAATCCAGTTCGTACAGCATCATTGCTACATCACTGACATGTCACAGAAGGGGAGGGGTTTACCTTGGCAAACATGTCCAGACAAGTCCTTGGTACCAGATTAGCATAAGCAGACATGGCAGGGCAAGACTCAGGTATAAGATTAGCAAATATGTCTTAAGTACCCACCACCCAAAAGTACAATAGAAGTTCCTTTGCATGTCTGGAGCCTGAGGCGAGTCAGGTGATGAGATTTGGCTTCCTTTGGCTAACAATGAGCCCAGCAATTGTCACCTCTGGGAACTTCCTGGAGTCCTTTTGCCAGGGGAAAATAGCTTTGGAATGGGGGGGCGGACTGGGAAAGGAGATGATTTTATATTATTTTTAAAGCTAGGTAACTTCCCTGAGCTGTCAAGTTGAAAGGATACATTCAGGCATAATATTTGTAATATTTAATTTAAAGATGTGCCCCCCCAGTAATTTCCGTAACAGGGATCAGGTGGTCCAGCACAGACCCACCAGAATCTCTCCCCCCACAGAAGGAGGCAGTAGGACTGGAGGCAGAGCTGGCAAGTGGATCACGCAGAGAGGCAGCGGACAACCTCTTCTCTGTGGGCAGAGACTTCGGACTTGAACCTTGATTTGATTCAATCACTTCACGCCGCAACCGTAGCTTCTGTCCACCACCCAAACCCCATGCAATATGATCCGCTTCCCTGTTGTTGAAACGTTAGGAGGATTTATCGATTTTATGTTTTTTATGAATTTTGCATGGTTTATTAGTTGAGGCTGTGTTGCAGTTGTCCTGCCGTCGTTCTTCTTTAGGTGTTGAGCTGAGATGCTTCCGGATCATCTCTCTGGGTACCCGGGGATTCGCTTAAAGGAAAGTGCACCATTAATTCAGACTTGCAGAAGTTAATGGGCATCTTTGGGTCCATTAATTTCGATGGGTAGAGCTCAGTTGGGCCCAACCCTGCCACTGGGTACTTTGTCATGCTGCATTAGCTTATGGGAACGTAAGAGAACACATTTTCAACTGGATCAGTCTCGCGGCTGGCCACTTTGAGAAGCCTGCAGGAAAAGCATCTCTCCCTATTTGCCTATTCAGTACTTGCCTTCTCCCGGCTGTGTACAACATAGCTATTGTGGCACGTAGCCATAGAGTTGGGAGAAAGCTGGCAGTATATTGCACGATGTAAATGGAGTTCCTGTATTTTTCGCTCTATAGGATGCACTCTTCCCCCTCCAGAAATTAAGGGGAAATGTGTGTGCGTCCTATGGAGCGAATGCAGGCTCCTTGGCTTCAGCGATAGCAACGCGAAGCCTCCGAAGCGCAGAGGGAGCGCACCGACCCCTCTCGCTCTCCAGGCTTCAGGGATAGCCACCTGAAGCCTTTGGAGCGCAGCGGAACTCGAAGGCTTTGGGTTCCTTTTGCTGAAGCCGGGAGAGCAAGACTCTCCCGGCTTCAGCAGAGAGGGAGAGCTGCGCAGCGCCCCTTCAGCGAAGCGGGAGGAGAAATGGAAGGGGCTCCGTTTCTCCTGCCGCTTCGCTGAAGGGGCGCTGAGCAGAGAGGGGGAGAATTTTTTTTCTCTTGTTCTCCCCCTCTAAAACAAGGTGTGTCCTATAGTCGGGTGCGTCCTATAGAGCGAAAAATACGGTAACTCTTTATTAGCAAAAGCAGGATCAGGCCTAATGAGTGCAGCAATTCTTCTTCGGTAGGTCTTGCCCTCCACGAAGCAGTTCCTTTTAACAGTCCTGAGTCTTGCAGCGTGCATTTTCATTGGATGTGCAGGAGGAAGACTTTCCCCCCACCCCAAGGTGATGTTCTGACATCATAAGGACTAATAATAATAATAATAATAATAATAATAATATTCATTTATTCCCCAAGCCACTCTGGGTGGCTTCCAAGACATAAAAACATAATAAAGGTCCAAACATTAATTGGAACAATCCGATCCAAAATAAAAGTCACAATAACTTTAAAATAAACAGCTTATTTCAAGCAAAGAACATCCACCAGTATCTGGTAGTAAACATTAAAATTAAACCCCGACAAATAGCAATTGAACAGTTCGACCACAATAAAGAATTGCGTGTCTATAGGGGGACGCGGGTGGTGCTGTGGGTTAAACCACAGAGCCTAGGACTTGCCGATCGGGAGGTCGGCGGTTCGAATCCCTGCAATGACGGGGTGAGCTCCCGTTGCCTGGTCCCTGCTCCTGCCAACCTAGCAGTTCGAAAGCACGTCAAAGTGCAAGTAGATAAATAGGTACCACTCCGGCAGGAAGGTAAACGGCGTTTCTGTGCACTGCTCTGGTTCGCCAGAAGCGGCTCAGTCATGCTGGCCACATGACCCGGAAGCTGTACGCCGGCTCCCTCGGCCAATAAAGCGAGATGAGCGCCGCAACCCCAGAGTCGGCCACGACTGGACCTAATGGTCAGGGTCCCTTTACCTTTTAATCGATGAAAGTAACAGCAAACCACAATGCATAAAATGCCACAAAACATACAAATTGAGAAACGAAGAACCACACCTTATAAAACTATTTTTTGTAAATATATATCCTTGAACTGTTTTCCCTGCTGCAGTTGCTGTTCTCAAAGTCAGAGGTGGAAATGCCATTGCCTCATGAAAAACAGAAAATCTCTCCCTTCCAGTGTTGTGATTACTTACTTTCTGGAGTTTTGTTAATAAGCCTGCACCTTTTTTGAACGGGGAATAATCGCTTGCCCTCTTATCAAACGGTTGGGTTTTCAACAGCGACAAAAAAATGTGGCGCGAGAGTATCTTGCCTCCTCCGCTCTTAATAGCACCATGATAACCTGATAAGGAGGTTCCCGGCATTATCCTTGTCAGAAACCGATAGGGGATTAAGTTTTGAAGCAGCCAGGGATATGACGGATGGGTCCAGGAGGGGAAAAATCATTCACCATAGTGAAGAAATTATATCAAGATCAGGGCCGGATTTAGGTTTGATGAGGCCCTCAGCTACTGAATAATAATAATAATTTATTATTTATACCCCGCTCATCTGGCTGGGCTTCCCCAGCCACTCTGGGCGGCTCCCCCCCCCAAAAAATACTAAAATACTGTAATACATCAAACATTAAAAGCTTCCCTAAACAGGGCTGCCTTCAGATGTCTGGTAGTTGTTGTTCTCTTTGACATCTGGTGGGAGGGCGTTCCACAGGGAGGGCGCCACCACTGAGAAGGCCCTCTGCCTGGTTCCCTGTAACTTGGCTTCTCGCAGTGAGGGAACCACCAGAAGGCCCTCGGCGCTGGAGCTCAGTGTCCGGGCAGAATGATGGGGGTGGAGATGCTCCTTCAGATATACTGGACCGAGGCCGTTTAGGGCTTTCAAGGTCAGCACCAGCACTTTGAATTGTGCTCGGAAACGTACTGGGAGCCAATGTAGGTCTTTCAAGACCGGTGTTATATGGTCTCGGCGGCCGCTCCCAGTCACCAGTCTAGCTGCTGCATTCTGGATTAATTGCAGTTTCCGGGTCACCTTCAACGGTAGCCCCACGTAGGTAGGAGTAGTTCAAGTGGGAGATAACTAGAGCATGTACCACTCTGGCGAGACAGTCTGTGGGCAGGAAGGGTCTCATCCTGCGTACCAGATGGAGTTGGTAGACAACTGCCCTGGACACAGAATTAACCTGTGCCTCCATGGACAGCTGTGAGTCCAAAATGACTCCCAGGCTGCGCACCTGGTCCTTCAGGGGCACAGTTACCCCATTCAGGACCAGGGAGTCCTCCACACCCGCCCGCCTCCTGCCCCCCAAAACAGTATGGTAATGGGGCCCTTTATATGTCCAGCTGTCCTTTGCCAACAACAAATTGCCACTGTTTTTTGTGTTGAATATGTGCTATATGGTAATTGATGAACCTGATAGGTATCTCAAGCCATTTGCACATCACAAAATGTGAATTTTATCAAAGCCACTGTTGAACTGACTGCCATGGGGTTTAACTTCCTGAGAACCTTGGTTTAATTTTTTTATTTTATTAAATCATGTTTCCAGTCGTCATGATTGCAGCAGTGATCGCTCACATCTTGAAAACCAGCGTTAGAGGGGGGTGGACTTTTCACTTTTGTTCAGGAAGTGTAAACCTACAGTCTGTTGCCCTGTAACAAAGATGACTTTGTGTCCCTTTTACAGAGGGGGATACTGAGGCCGAGAGAGTAATTGTGGGAGCCCAGATATAATGAGTTCCTGCTGGAAGGACTGAAACTCAGGTTTTCAAATACCAAGCACTGAAGTGAAACATTCAGGGGTTTAAAAACTTCCATCCCTGGACTTGAGTAGGCAGGCTGTGGTGATGGTAAGGAACTTTGCACATACTCAGAGGTGGATTTGCATGTTGCTGAGTTACAGCAGGGAAAACACCCTCCATGCAGTCTGAGTTTGTTTTGTTTTAGGGCTAGAGTTTTTAATTGCAATCTAAAGCACTTAAATGTGCAGAAATAGCCTCTGTTTTTTGAGATCAGGCTAACATAAAGGACAATAAAATGAGGGGAAGTGCATTGTACGCTGTCCATTCATTATGACTGCGATTTGAAATACACTTGTTGTTGTTGTTTAGTCATTTAGTCGTGTCCGCCTCTTCGTGACCCCTTGGACCAGAGCACGCCAGGCCCTCCTGTCTCCCACTGCCTCCCGCAGTTTGGTCAAACTCATGCTGGTAGCTTCGAGAACACTGTCCCACCATCTCGTCCTCCGTCGTCCCCTTCTCCTTGTGCCCTCCATCTTTCCCAACATCAGGGTCTTTTCCAGGGAGTCTTCTCTTCTCCTGAGGTGGGCAAAGTCTTGGAGCCTCAGCTTCAGGATCTGTCCTTCCAGTGAGCACTCTGGGCTGATTTCCTTCAGAATGGAGAGGTTTGATCTTCTTGCAGTCCATGGGACTCTCAAGAGTCTCCTCCAGCACCAGAACTCAAAAGCATCAATATGCTAACAAGTGTGTAAGTCCCGTTGAATTTAGTGGGACTTGACTTCTGAGTAAACGGGATTGCGCTATGCTTTCAATCGATCGCCAAATGTTGAAAAGCACCCTGAATTTTTTTGTGGGGGCATGGACTGTCCCTTCCCACAAAAAAAATGGTTGAAAGCGAGGAGCTTTGGGACATTGCAAAGGAGCAGTTATCAGCTGAGCCCCAGCCATCAGAAATCCTTATTCCTCGGGGTGCTGTCCGTGGTGCTGAAAACAAACTTCAGTTATAGTGGTACCTGGGTTCTCAAACGCCTTGGTACTCAAAACAACTTGGAACCCAAACACTGCAAACCCGAAAGTAAGTGTTCCGGTTTGCAAACTTTTTTCGGAAGCCGTTTTGAGTGCCACACTTCCGATTTGAGTGTTACACAGAGGTCTGTCTGTTTTCGCTATTTATTTTGCGTTTTGGTTTTCGCTGCTCTTTTTCGTTTTGCTTTTGTGACTGTGCGGAACCCAGTCCAGCTACTGATGGATTGATTGTGTGACCTCAGTCCATTGTTTATTGCTTTCATTTTATGGACCTGTGGTCTCGTTAGAGAGCAAAATTCATGTTAAGCTGCTGTTTTAGGGGTTGTATTTAAAAGTCTGGAACGGATTAATCCGTTTTGCATTGCTTCCTATGGGAAAGCATGCCTTGGTTTTGGAACGTTTTGGTTTTGGAACAGACTTAAGTTTGAGGACCAAGGTACCACTGTACATATATTTTTACTTGGTATCAGACTCCCTTTAGTATTTATTTGTTCGTTATTTCGTTTACAAGGCTGCCCACTGAACCCCAGGGCTGAGTGGGAGGATTTGAATCCGGTGCTACACAGCCCTAGTCCAACCGGTATGTAGGGGAAGAAGACCCCTCTTTAGCTGAGATGTTCCCATTTTTTGCGCATTGTGCACCAGCCCCTCCCACCTTTTTCCCTTGTGTGATTTGCAAATGAATGGAGCATGCTCTCTCTCTGTGTGTGTCTCACACACCCCATTTGGGCTGTCTCTCCCGTTTGAACAGATTTCAAACAGCTATGGAGAGAGAAGTGTTCAGCTCTGAATCATTTATAAAGTGTGGAACATTAAGAACATTTCCAGATCACTTTCTGGATCGTACCACGGTAACTCCAAAGCAGAGACCTTGGACGTAAATCGGCACAGCAGGGGAAATTTTACTCATGACCTTGGACCCTGCAATACTTTTAAATGGATATCAATGTTGTTGGACCACAAATCCCATCATCCCAGAGTCCATTTGGCAGAGTCTGATGAGAACTGATGTCAAACAACTTTTGGAGAGCAGTGTGATAAGCTAAAAACATAGGTTAAGGGACCCCTGACCATTAGGTCTAGTCGTGACCGACTCTGGGGTTGCGGCGCTCATCTCGCTTTATTGGCCGAGGGAGCCGGCGTACAGCTTCCGGGTCATGTGGCCAGCAGGACTAAGCCGCATCTGGCGAACCAGAGCAGCGCACGGAAACGCCGTTTACCTTCCTGCCGGAGTGGTACCTATTTATCTACTTGCACTTTGAGGTGCTTTCGAACTGCTAGGTGGGCAGGAGCAGGGACCAAGCAACGGGAGCTCACCCCGTCATTGCAGGGATTCGAACCACCGACCTTCTGTTCGGCAAGTCCTAGGCTCTGTGGTTTAACCCACAGCGCCGCCCGTGTCCCTTCCAACACATATATAAAAACACAATAAAATATTTTTTAAAAAGGCAAAATACAGGGTTGCCTTTGGATGGCTCACATCTCTCTGTCTTCTGTCTTCTTAACAAAAAAAGTTATCTTGAACATCTTCTTCAGTTCATTATGAATCATTTCCCAATAATTTTTGATTACTTTACAACTCCGCCACATATGGTAAAACAGGAATATTCTTGTTCTTATTCCTTCCCGTTCTTAAATATCAGCTGCTATAGCTCTCTCGCACATCTCTTCCCCTGTCTCAAAGCACACAGATCATCGTTTCCCTTCCAGGAAGCTTCCACCACTATTGCTATTTTTAAGTCGTTAAGCCTCATTTACTAAGCGGCATTCTCAGTTTTTCTTTTTGCACTGTCTGCGGTTATCACCGTGTGGGATATGGAATTGTTTTAACGATGTGGGTGACAGGACGATAGCCATACGTGGCCTTCACCTTAGATGCACTGCAAAAAGTCCCCGGTCAAAACGTCAGCTGCGCTATGAAATTCCCGAGAGGCTTCCAAGGGTTGCCCCAGGAGCAGTGCGCTGCAGTAGCCCAGCTTCAATTAGTTGCACAGGTTTTCTGCGATCCATAAAACTAAGCCCTGTACCACCGACATTTTTCTTCTTACAACATCGCTCGCATCCCTCTGTTTTGTGGTGCTGTGCACCGCTCGGAACCCTTTGAAAACATTAGCATCTTTAGAAAATACTTTTAAATGGATATCAATGTTGTTGGACCACAAATCCCATCATCCCAGAGTCCATTTGGTGGAGGCTGATGAGAACCGATGTCAAATAATTTCTGGAGGGCAGTGTGATAAGCTAAAAACATAGGTAAAGGTAAAGGGACCCCTGACCATTAGGTCCAGTCGTGACCGACTCTGGGGTTGTGGCGCTCATCTCGCTTTACTGGCCGAGGGAGCCGGCATACAGCTTCCGAGTCATGTGGCCAGCATGACTAAGCCGCTTCTGGCGAACCAGAGCAGCGCACGGAAACGCCGTTTACCTTCCTGCCAGAGCGGTACCTACTCATCTACTTGTACTTTGACGTGCTTTCGAACTGCTAGGTTGGCAGGAGCAGGGACCGAGCAACGGGAGCTCACCACGGGGATTCAAACCGTCGACCTTCTGATCGGCAAGTCCTGGGCTCTGTGGTTTAACCCACAGCGCCACATGGGAAAATCCAGTAGTTCTCCTTCAAGGAATGATCACATGCTTTTAATGGGCTCCCCCCACCAGCCTCTCAAACCAGCCTGCTGCTCAAACCCTCCGCTGGCAAATCTCTCTCTCCCTCTCTCTGTGCTTGTTCCTGTCCTATCCTCCATCCATCTCCGGCCCTCCTTTTTCTCTGCCGGCCCCCCTCCAATCTCTGCAGCTCTGCATCCAAATAGCCACAAGGAAATTTTGCAGCAGATGAGAATCAGGGTCAGTTTACAAACTGGGGAGGTGGGGGAGAGGGAAGAAAGCTGGCCGGCCAGCCGGCTGCAGCCAGCTAGTCAAGGACAAAACACAGCCATTATGGGTCACCCCTTCAAAGAAGCCGCCTGCTATTTTTTGCCTTGTGCTGGTGCAGTGGGACGCTGTCTTAAATAACAAAACGTCCCTGTGGATTGGCCGGCCTGCCTTTTGTTGAGAGAGGGAGAGAGAGGTACTGTTGTAAACGAAAATTGCCCTTTTCCCTTATGGGGTATCCAAGAGCCCATATAGAGTCCTTACATAAGTTCCCTATTGGTAGGAGAAGATAACAGAGGCCAACCAGAGAATATTGAGAAGCAAAGCAGCTAGTAAGCCTGATCTTTATTGATCTGTTGCAACAGGGTGCTCCCCTCACATGCAGGAGAGAGGAGGGACCCAGAAAAATGGCATGCAAGGCCTTATAAAGACTTTTGAAATTGCTACCCTGTAGATCAAGACCACCCCCAGAAACATCACGCATACATCACAGAAGGGGTGTAACCTAAGACCACTCTCCTACATCACAGAAAAGGCAGTCTAAAACAGAAATTTGAATATTGTTTTTCTCCTGTTGTTGTTTATCTCCTGTCTGGCAGGTCACTTGATTGGATTGCCTGGGTAGCCTGGCCAGTCTTTTGTAGTGATAAATACCATATTTTTTGCTCTTTAAGACTCACTTTTTCCCTCCTAAAAAGTAAGGGGAACTGTGTGCGTCTTATGGAGCGAATGCAGGCTGCGCAGCTATCACAGAAGCCAGAACAGCAAGAGGGATTGCTGCTTTCACTGCGCAGCGATCCCTCTTGCTGTTCTGGCTCCTGAGATTCAGAATATCTTTTTTCTTGTTTTCCTCCTCCAAAAACTAGGTGCGTCTTGTGGTCTGGTGCATCTTATGGAGCGAAAAATACGGTACTTAGTTCCTGGGCCAGGTCACAGGCCAACACCCTATTCGTATCTTAAATGTGCCCTTAAGACAGGATTTGTGAGGAAAGAGACAATGGGGAGGTTTCCCACTTTGACCTTGCAGAGAAAACATTTACTCAGTTTAGGAATCAAAATGGTTCCAGGTCGGTCTTCCTGTGCTGATCTATGTACGTGCTTGGTTGGTACACTTATGAACCTTTCCATATATCTAAGAGCATAAAATTCCTATCACAATATCGATGTCGGCGGGCGTAAGAAATGAAAATGGGAGGGGTGTTTCAAGAACAGAAAGAGGCCACAATCTCCATGGACATCTGGTTCTGGGCGTAACCTCTCAGTGCTGGCGCTGCCTCAGTTTTCCCCATCTGTTAAATGGGCTTCAGGCCCGTAGCCAGAAATCTGCTTGTAGTTAATGCAGGAAGCAGGGGCTGGGTCGCTTCTTAAAAATTCCATTTATCCTTTGCCCCTGAATATGGGGGCAATTCTGGGGTCTCCAGTTCTCAACTTTGGGGCTGTTTGGATTCGTTATAGGGGCATGTTAAAAGGTAAAGGGACCCCTGACCATTAGGTCCAGTCATGACCGACTCTGGGGTAGCGGCGCTCATCTCTCTTTACTGGCCGAGGGAGCCGGCGTACAGCTTCCGGGTCATGTGGCCAGCAGGACTAAGCCGCTTCTGGCGAACCAGAGCAGCGCACGGAAACGCTGTTTACTTTCCCGCTGGAGTGGTACCTATTTATCTACTTGCACTTTGACGTGCTTTAAAACTGCTAGGTGGGCAGGAGCAGGGACCGAGCAACGGGAGCTCACCCCGTTATGGGGATTCGAACCGCCGACCTTCTGATCGGCAAGTCCTAGGCTCTGTGGTTTAACCCACAGCCTTAGGTTCATGTTTTTGTACTTAGGTTGGGTTTTTTTTTAATGCTTTGGTCTTCCGTTGTCAGTCGATTTTGCTTAGGAATCAATGAATAAATAGAGTAAGAAGTCAATTTTCACAGTTTCCTAAAAACTTGCAGCACTCTGAACAAACTACAACTCCCATGACTTTTCCCCACCAGGGAAACTGCAGCTGTTAATCTTCGGTTCTTTCTAGCCTTGAAACTTTTCCATTCCAGCTGGTTATTGGGAGAAATATTGACACCTAACAACCAGCGTCTTGAGTTTGCTTTTTTCCTCCTCCCTCCTCCCTCCTCTTTCCTTTCGTGTCATGTGTTTTAGGGCCTTGCGTTACTCTGGGATGCTTAAAAAACAAAATACATGAATGCCCTTCAGTTTGCTTTATAACACGGCTGGCCAGCTCGCCTCTGTTCTCTCTCTGGTGATTTTTTTTGGTTCTGGCTTTGCTGCAGTCGCTAGGGAGAGTTGAAGGGTACCCAGGAGCCAGCACAGCATCCCTGAAGTCAAAATTGCGTGGCTGTGACGTCACAGGCAGTTGCCGTGGCAACCCTCGGCTCCCGAACGCTGTCATTGGATTAAGGTCAGGAGTCAAACATGGCTCCCTCTCTCCTTTTCTCCCCAGTTTACTGTCTCCAAGTTGATGGGTCGACAAACCCTGGAGAGAACTGTCTCCCCACTCGCTGTTTCTTAAGATTCTTCCCCGGCTTTCAAAAATAACTTGGGTTGCTTTCAACTGACGCTCTGTCTGCACTGTGCATTTAAAGCAGTACTGCACCATTTTAAGCGATCGTGGTTTTCCCTACTCCCCAAAATCCTGGAAACTGAAGTTTGACGTGGGCGCTGTTCAGAGAACGCCTAATTCCCCTCCTTAGAGCTACGATTTTCTTCCATATATATACATATTTTATTAGTTTTTTTACCTATCATTTTCAACAGTAATTAAACACTTTTACATTTCACTCAATTTTTTTGACTTCCATCAGTCCTGCCTGAAAAATTTCCAGTCTAATCTCTTACTATGCATTTCTTATTTTCCCTATTACCGTATTTTTTGCTCTATAAGTCTCACTTTTTCCCTCCTAAAAAGTGTGTGTGCGTCTTATGGAGTGAATGCAGGCTGCGCAGCTATCCCAGAAGCCAGAACAGCAAGAGGGGCTGCTGCTTTCACTGCACAGTGATCCCTCTTGCTGTTCTGGCTTCTGAGATTCAGAATATATATATTTTTTTGTTTTCCTCCTCCAAAAACTAGGTGTGTCTTGTGGTCTGGTGCGTCTTATAGAGCAAAAAATACGGTACATTTCAAACTCGTAACCAATATCTCTACCTTTTTCTACTTTGCAACACTTTGTATATTTCTTCTTACAAAACTTGTTGTAGTCCTACTAGCATAATTTGTTGATTGCAGTTGCTCTTCAAATATAGAGCGACGGTTCTCAAATAACCCCTCTTTGTGGGGAACTTCGGGAAACATAGCTCTGTGATGGAGATGGAGCAGGGTGGTGTCTTTGCCAGTGTGGCGTAGTGGTGAAGAGCTGTGGACTCGTAATCTGGTGAACCGGGTTCGCGTCTCCGTTCCTCCACATGCAGCTGCTGGGTGACCTTGGGCCAGTCACACTTATTTGAAGTCTCTCAGCCCCACTCACCTCACAGAGTGTTTGTTGTGGGGGAGGAAGGGAAAGGAGAATGTTAGCCGCTTTGAGACTCCTTAAAGGGAGTGAAAGGCGGGATATCAAATCCAAACTCTTCTTCTTCTTCTTGTGCTCGGAAATGTACTGGGACCCAATGTAGATCTTGACCTTGGGCCAGTCACACTTCTCTGAAGTCTCTCAGCCCCACTCACCTCATAGAGTGTTTGTTGTGGGGGAGGAAGGGAAAGGAGATTGTGAGCCGCTTTGAGACTCCTTAAAAAGGGAGTGAAAGGCGGGATATCAAATCCAAACTCTTCTTCTTCTTCTTGTGCCCGGAAATGTACTGGGACCCAATGTAGGTCTTTCAAGACCAGTGTTATGTGGTCTCGGTGGGTGGAGGAATGCTTTAATCAAAGAAATAAATTTTAAGTTTGGGGTTCACCCAAGCATGCTGATCTCTCCCGTTTCTGCCCATCTTGCCAGCACCGAGCCATCGTGTTCGCTGCTGGAGGGACGGCTGACAATATATTGCCATCGACGTGTGAGGTTTCCGGGGCACAAGAGGACCGTTCTCATGGCGCTTTCAACCTCAAGCAGGTCTTGGGGGGAACTGGAGAGAAGGCAATTTCCAGGCGTACGTGCATATCTCCCCATATGCCCCACGGAGGACCTTAAGGTCCATAAATAGCAACACCCTAGAGGTCCCGGGCCGTAAGGAAGTCAGATTAGCCTCAACCAGAGCCAGGGCCTTTTCAGCACTGGCCCCAACTTGGTGGAACGCTCTGCCTCATGAGACCAGGGCCCTGAGGGATCTGATTTCTTTCCGCAGGGCCTGTAAGAGTTGGGTCTTTGGCTTGGAATCAACTTGATCCCCTCCCCCTCTTTCCTTTTTCCTTTCTCCTTCTGTGATGGAACGCTTATCTGGGGACTTCCTTGGCTTTTTTCTGGCCCACGTAGGACCAGTCTGGATAGTTAGCCTTGGTGAAGACTTGACGTTTTCATCCCCCCAAAAGTTTTTGATTGAGTTTCTACTGAAATGAGGCTGCATTTTAATGTTTAATCTTGTTTTTCAAGCTGTATTTCAATCAATTGTTTTTATATTTGGTGTTCGCCGCCCTGAGCCCGGTCTTGGCTGGGGAGGGCGGGGTATAAATAATAATTATTATTATTATTATTATTAGTTGTTGTTGTTGTTTAGTCGTTTAGTCGTGTCCGCCTCTTCGTGACCCCCTGGACCAGAGCACGCCAGGCCCTCCTGTCTTCCACTGCCTCCCGCAGTTTGGTCAAACTCATGCTGGTAGCTTCGAGAACACTGTCCCACCATCTCGTCCTCCGTCGTCCCCTTCTCCTTGCGCCCTCCATCTTTCCCAACATCAGGGTCTTTTCCAGGGAGTCTTCTCTTCTGATGAGGTGGCCAAAGTCTTGGAGCCTCAGCTTCAGGATCTGTCCTTCCAGTGAGCACTCAGGGCTGATTTCCTTCCGAATGGAGAGGTTTGATCTTCTTGCAGTCCATGGGACTCTCAAGAGTCTCCTCCAGCACCAGAATTCAAAAGCATCCATTCTTTGGCGATCAGCCTTCTTGATGGTCCAGCTCTCACTTCCATACATCACTACTGGGAAAACCAGAGCTTTAACTATACGGACCTTTGTTGGCAAGGTGATGTCTCTACTTTTTAAGATTATTATTATTATTATTGCTTTTGGCACTCTTGGCAGCTGGGTTAGTTTACCTTTAGGATGCAGACTTCCCCATCCTTCTTGTCCCTGCCCCCCGACAGACACCCTTGTGAGAACCCTTCTCTGTATTCGAGTGTATTTGTGGAAAGGCGTTCGTTGCAGCGTTTTATCTTGATTGACAATGCACAGCGATCTCCAAATTGCTGCATGCTGCCTCCTTCGACCTTGCAGGCTGTCGAAGAAGGTCGTTGACAGTTCGAGTTGCATGGCTTGTGGGGATCAGGGAGGAAGGGTGCGTGGGTAAGCTTTGGGGGGGGGGAGCCAACTCCCCTCTCCTTAAAAATGAGCCTTATTTTTTACGCTGCAGAGCTTTTTACATAGCTCCAGGGTTACATCATGTTCATCAGGAGTGCCCAGGGACATGTGTGCCACACAAAGTGCAAAGCCCTGGCACCGAAATTTGTGGGTGCCCAGCCGCTTCATTGGGAATTTTGTGGGTGTTCCCAGGGCCCCAGGGAGTTGACGATCAGGGTGTTCAAAGTTTGGATCTGTCTTCTTTCTAGAACTGAAAGGGTAGCGCTTTAATTGCTGCATTTTGAAAACTGTAAGAGTTTGTTGTTGAGTCATTTAGTCGTGTCCACCTCTTCGTGGCCCCCTGGACCAGAGCACGCCAGGCCCTCCTGTCTTCCACTGCCTCCCCCAGTTTGGTCAAGCTCATGCTGGTAGCTTCGAGAACACTGTCGAACCATCTCATCCTCTGTCATCCCCTTCTCCTTGTGCCCTCCATCTTTCCCAGCATCAGGGTCTTTTCCAGGGAGTCTTCTCTTCTCATGATGTGGCCAAAGTCTTGGAGCCTCAGCTTCAGGATCTGTCCTTCCAGTGAGCACCCAGGGCTGATTTCCTTCCGAATGGAGAGGTTGGATCTTCTTGCAGTCCATGGGACTCTCAAGAGTCTCCTCCAGCACCAGAATTCAAAAGCATCCATTCTTCGGCGATCAGCTTTCTTTATGATCCAGCTCTCACTCTCATTGTAAGAGTAGGGTGTGTCATTTTAAGGAAGTGAAACTTCCTTAGGGAGGTGGCTTAAAAACAGGGGGTTTTTTGGGTGTGAGGGGTTCAAATTTGGTATTATTTTTGTGTAACTGGACAATGTTTAGCTTGGCAAGTAAAGTGGTACCTCTAGTTACGAACTTAATTCGTTCCGGAGGTCTGTTCTTAACCTGAAACCGTTCTTAACCTGAGGTACCGCTTTAGCTAATGGGGCCTCCCACTGCCGCTGCGCGATTTCTGTTCTCATCCTGAAGCAAAGTTCTTAACCCAAGGTTAGCGGAGTCTGTAACCTGAAGTGTTTGTAACCAGAGGTGTTTGTAACCCGAGGTACCACTGTATATGTTTGGCGAAGAAGCACATAAACTGCTCTGGGAAAACCAAAGCTTTTTAATTTTACCTTCTGAAAATATCAGGTAATGCTAAATAATGATGATGATAAATAAGGTAAGGTAAAAGGTAAAGGACCCCTGGACAGTTAAGTCCAGTCAAAGGAACTATGGTGTTGCGGCGCTCATCTTGCTTTCAGGCCAAGGGAGCTGGCGTTTGTTTGCAGACGGCTTTCTGGGTCATGTGGCCAGCAGGACTGAACCGCTTCTGGTGCAACGGGACACCGTGACGGAAACCAGAGCGCACGGAAATGCCGTTTATCTTCCCGCCGCAGCAGTACCTATTTATCTACTTGCACTGGTGTGTTTTCGAACTGCTAGGTTGGCAGGAGCAGGGACTGAGCAACGGGAGCTCACCCCGTTGCGGGGATTCGAACCGCCGACCTTCTGATCGGCAAGCCACCAGTGTCCCAAGCGATGATAAATAACAACAATAATATTAATAGTTAATATAACCAAGTACTTGGCAATCATTTTTTGTAACAATTTCTTTCTTCTCTCTTTCCCCCTTTTTAAAAATAGTTTTTATTAAGAATTTCAACATCATAAATTATCAAAAACGTATGATCTTCAACCCCGCCCCCATTTTTTTCCCTCCCCCAAGAAAAACCCTCCCTCCCACCCACCACCAGACTTCCCTCAGCTTCTTTCTGGTTTTTCAACACATATTATTCTCTGCATATTATTAAATTGTCTATCTATTATGTTTAACAATAATAAGCTTGTATGTGTTTATTCAAAAGCTGCCAAGGAGTCCAAATCATTTTGTTTTGGTTTTTTAAAAGTAATTCGTAAAAAGCATTTTTTGTAACGATTTCTATGCAATTTACAGTGGTACCTCGGGTTAAGTACTTAATTCGTTCCGGAGGTCCGTTCTCAACCTGAAACTGTTTGAACCTGAAGCACCACTTTAGCTAATGGGGCCTCCTGCTGCTGCTGCGCCGCCGGAGCCCGATTTCTGTTCTCATCCTGAAGCAAAGTTCTTCACCTGAAGCACTATTTCTGGGTTAGCGGAGTCTGTAACCTGAAGCGTATGTAACCCGAGGTACCACTGTACACACATTTTACTTAAAAAGTGAAAACACCCATCCCCTGGCTCTGAACCTTCTTCCCCTGGGATTCCCCAGCTGGTTTCTGCCATTGCATCCAGTCAGTTTATGACACTTGCTGTTTGGTTGGTTCCTGTGTTCCTGAGACGTCTTTTCCCCTTCCCTCTCTAGGTTCTACTGGGACTTCACCATGCTTCTCTTCATGGTGGGGAACCTTATTATCATCCCTGTTGGTATCACCTTCTTCAAGGACGAGACCACGGCCCCCTGGATCGTATTCAACGTGGTGTCGGACACCTTCTTCCTCATGGACCTGGTGATGAATTTCCGGACGGGGATCGTCATTGAGGACAACACAGAGATCATCTTGGACCCTGAGCGCATCAAGAAGAAGTATCTAAAGACGTGGTTTGTGGTGGACTTGGTCTCCTCCATCCCTGTGGATTATATTTTCCTCATCGTGGAGAAGGGCATCGACTCGGAGGTCTACAAGACCGCCCGGGCTCTGCGCATCGTCCGCTTCACTAAGATCCTCAGCCTTTTGCGGCTGCTTCGCCTTTCGAGACTTATCCGTTACATTCACCAGTGGGAGGAGGTAGGAGTGTTTATTCATTTGCAGCCTTCCTTAACCCAGTGGTCCCCCCAGATTTTGCTGGGCTACAGCTCCCTTCAGCAGCAGCCGGCGAGGCCAGTGGTCAAGGATGATAGGAGTTGTGGGTCTGTAGTCTTTCAGCACCATGGAGAGCTCTGAGCTTGGGGTAGTTGTTTCCCTGAAGCGCAGAGAGCTTCCAAGTAGGTGGGGAGCTCAGGCAAGTCATGCAGTACCACGGAGAGCTCTGAAGTGGCCGTTCAGTGTTGTAAAGGAATTTGAGATTGTGTTTCAATACCATGGAGAGCTCCAAGAGCTCATTCAGCGCAATGAAATTTCAGGTGGGCTTTCAGTACCATGGAGAGCACCAAGTGGTCGTTCAGGACCACGGAGAGCTCCACAATTGTCTTTCAATGCTGTTGCTCCCCATTTGTGGAATCCTTTCCCCAGGAAGGCTCGCCTGGCGCCTTCATTAACATATCATTAACATTAGGCTCCAGGCATAAATGTTTCTCTATAACCAGGCCTTTGGCCTTTGAAATGTGTTTGTGGTAGGGGGTTGTTGGTCTGGGTTTTTTTTGTTCTGGGACCCAAAATTTGGATTGAGCCCAGAACAAACCAGGGGCTGGCTTTTGGGCCGAGGTTTTCTCCAGCGTTACAAATCCAGATGGGATTAAACTGGCCCCCGGCAACCTCTGCCTGTCCTCTCTTCCACGACCTAAGCTAGATGGAGGCTATGATGATGGGGGAACCTTGAGATCCTTGGAGGAAAATGGAGATGTACATGAAAAACACAAGAAACAAACATTTTTAATAGTGGTTAAAGACATATGGTTGAATAAATGGAGACTGCCTGGCCTTCCCACTTTTCAGGAAGAAATGTCAGATGTGGAAGATTGACTGTCCTCAGAAGGATATCGCAGAACGGGAGAGGGTTCAGAAATGGGCGATCCAAATTATTAGGAAATAACCCACACACCTCCCTCTGATGAGAAAGGGATACAACACCTGGGATTTTGTAGTTTAGGGGGAAAGTCAGCAAGGGGGAATGTGATAGAGGTTTGGAAAATAAATGCATGCCATGCAGAAAGGATAGGGACGCGGGTGGTGCTGTGGGTTAAACCAAAGAGCTTAGGACTTGCTGATCAGAAGGTCGGCGGTTCAAATCCCCGCAATGGGGTGAGCTCCCATTGCTCGGTCCCTTCTCCTGCCAACCTAGCAGTTCAAAAGCACGTCAAAGTGCAAGTAGATCAATAGGTACCCCTCCGGCGGGAAGGTAAACGGCATTTCCGTGCGCTGCTCTGGTTCGCCAGAAGCGGCTTAGTCCTGCTGGCCACATGACCCGGAAGCTGTACGCCGGCTCCCTCGGCCAATAAAGCGAGATGAGCGCCACAACCCCAGAGTCGGCCACGACGGGACCTAATGGTCAGGGGTCCCTTTACCCTTTACCTATGCAGAAAGGGAAGGGGGAGAGGTTTTTCTCCTCTCGCAGTTTAGGGAAGTTCTAAATGTTTGATGTTTTATTGTGTTTTTAATATTCTGTTGGGAGCCGCCCAAAGTGGCTGGGGAAACCTGGCCAGATGGGTGGGGTAATTGTGTGTGTGTGTGTGTGTGTGTAAATAAATAAAATCATCATCACCACCACCACAACACTAGAACTTGGAGCCATCCAAGTAGTGTTAGAAACTCAGATAATATAAGCTAGGAGCCAAATGGCTTCTTAGTCCAAGCTTGCAGCCGCAAAAACGGAATGCCTTGTTGCCATTTTGGGGCAAGACAGCTCTAAAGCCTTTTTGATTGATTGATTGATTGATTGATTGATTGATTCTCAGGGAAATATCTGGCTAGTCCAGGTGACAACCTTGAGCCCACTTAAGAGCTTTGAGAACTTAAAAAAGAAAAGTCCCTTGATCCAGGGACAGGTCCACATAATTATTAACCTGTCCCTACTTCATTTTCTTAATGGTAACACGGATCATTCATAACTTAAGAATATTCTTCACCACCGTCTTCCATTGTCTTCCGTGTACAATGGATGTTGTGTGGGAATATGTTGTTGTTGTTGTTTAGTCGTTTAGTCGCGTCCGCCTCTTCGTGTCCCCCTGGACCAGAGCACGCCAGGCCCTCCTGTCTTCCACTGCCTCCCGCAGTTTGGTCAGACTCATATTAGTAACTTCAAGAACACTGTCCCACCATCTCGTCCTCTGTCGTCCCCTTCTCCTTGTGCCCTCCATCTTTCCCAACATCAGGGTCTTCTCCAGGGAGTCCTCTCTTCTCCTGAGGTGGCCAAAGTCTTGGAGCCTCAGCTTCAGGATCTGTCCTTCCAGTGAGCACTCAGGGCTGATTTCCTTCCGAATGGAGAGGTTTGATCTTCTTGCAGTCCATGGGACTATCAAGAGTCTCCTCCAGCACCAGAATTCAAAAGCATCCATTCTTCGGCGATCAGCCTTCTTTATGGTCCAGCTCTCACTTCCATACATCACTACTGGGAAAACCAGAGCTTTTACTATACAGACCTTTGTTGGCAAGGTGATGTCTCTACTTTTTAAGATGCTGTCCAGGTTTGTCATCGCTTTCCTCCCAAGAAGCAGGCGTCTTTTAATTTCGTGGCTGCTGTCACCATCTGCAGTGATCATGGAGCCCAAGAAAGTAAAATCTCTCACTGCCTCCATTTCTGGGATGGGAAGGGAAAAAAACCCTCAATCTCTTTCTGACCTGGAGGCAAATTTAGTCCTCTGTCCATGGTGCTGAAGCCGCACTCTTAAGCAGTTTCTGCATGTCTATGATTTTCTCCCTCGATTTGACACTTCGTCGCTCATTAGCAGGGAGAAATCCTCAGTTTTGCCACCTTAAACGATGACGAGCGACAAGGAGGAACGAGACATGGGCAGCTCAGTTCCTAACTGTGTCCCCTGAGCAAATTCTGCAACAGGAAGCCGGGACCGCTATAAACAAGGAGAAAAATAAAGGGCTTCAGTTTGGCATATGCAGCTACTTACTTGAAAGTAAATGATGCTGAACAGAGTGTGATGTACTTGGAATCTTATAATTTTAGGGTTGGAAGGAATTTTGAGAGACACCTCCGCCCCTGCAAGGCAGGAATCTCAACTAAACTTCTTAGAGAACATGTTATTAGCAGTGTGAGTGTGGATAGCAGCCCAGGATACAGTCATAACTTGGGTTACAGACGCTTCAGGTTGCATTTCTTTCGGGTTACAGACTGCTGAAAGCCGGAAGTACCGGAATGGGTTACTTCTGGGTTTCGGCGGTTGCACATGCGCAGAAGTGCTAAATCGCACTTTGCGCATGCGCAGAAGCCGCCCCGGACGTTCAGCTTCCGAAAATACCATACTTTTCCGTGTATAAGACTATGCTTTTTTACTCTAAAATAAACCACGGAGCCTCTTGGGCTTGACGATCAGAAGGTCGGCGGTTCGAATCCCCGCGACTGGGTGAGCTCCCGTTGCTCGGTCCCTGCTCCTGCCAACCTAGCAGTTTAAAAGCATGTCAAAGTGCAAGTAGATAAATAGGTACCACTCTGGCGGGAAGGTAAACGGCGTTTCCATGCGCTGCTCTGGTTCGCCAGAAGCGGCTTAGTCATGCTAGTCACATGACCTGGAAAAACTGTCTGCGGAGAAACATTGGCTCCCTTGGCCAGTAAAGTGAGATGAGCACCACAACCCCAGAGTCATCCACGACTGGACCTAACGGTCAGGGGTACTTTTACCTTTTTAATGTTCATAATCTGGGCTCGTCTTATACATGGATAGTACAGTGGTACCTCGGGTTACATACGCTTCAGGTTACAGACGCTTCAGGTTACAGACTTGGCTAACCCAGAAATAGTACCTAGGGTTAAGAACTTTGCTTCAGGATGAAAACAGAAATCGTGCTCTGGCGGCGTGGCAGCAGCGGGAGGCCCCATTAGCTAAAATGGTACCTCAGGTTAAGAACAGTTTCAGGTTAAGAACGGACCTCCGGAACGAATAAAGTTCTTAACCCGAGGTACCACTGTATCTCCCCCCCCCCATTTTCTTAAATCAATCCCCCCAAAATAGGGGGCGTCTTATACATGGGGGGCATCTTATAGACAGAAGATATGGTAGTTTGCAAACTGGAACAGTCACTTCCGGGTTTTGATCCTTCGGGAGCGGATTTGTTTGGGAACTGAGGCTTTTGAGATCCAAGGTAGATGTTTTTGGTAGGGTAGGGGGCACGGCGGATGAGTTTATGGAGCCGGGGGGGTGAGTTTATGGAGCCACTGGCCTGGAGGGGGACAAGGCAGGACCCCAAAGGTGGACGCTGCCTCGTGTCAACGCTTTTGCCCTGTCCTTCTGTGTCTTCCGGAGAAACTGCAACCCGCTCTCCATTCCCCGTGTCGTAAATTCTGCCAGGAGGGGAGCATCTGTGCATTGGCTGCCAGCTTCCACATGCCGGCTCCCCCCCCCTCAACGCAGGCCATGCGCCGCACAGAGGCCCTTGTCTCTCCCCTGACCCCAGATGTAATTAACCGCTAGATTGAATGTTGGAACAATTAATACGTCCTCGTCAAACGACGAGCCTTTTGTGATTGCGTTTCCTCCGCGCGGAGAGAGAGCGAGCTATTTCCATGCTGCCTCAAGCCTGCGATCAAAGCGGCGGTGGCGGCGTTGATGGTCCGCAGGGCAGGTGGGGGAGAGTCCCCACCCCGCTGCAAATGATTGCGGTCACCAGTTCGAATCCTGCCTTAACTGCTTCCGGGAAGCGGGAGCTGTTTTATTAGGCAGCGTCTGTGACATCTGCAAAGCCCTGGGTTCATATCCTGGCAACTCTGCTTCGTAAGAGTTGGAATACCAGGGGGCCTCCTCTCTCGCCCAGCGTTCCTGCTCAATCGCTTAGCGATATTTCAAACCCGTCTTTTCCCAGACTGGGGACTCAAGGCGGCTTATGCAAGCGAAAGCAGCAGCAAAAACAAAAGATAAAATACAGTGCGATTCCAACCGTTTCTGGGTGAAATTCCGCAAGATACCATATTTTTCGCTCTATAAGACGCACCAGACCACAAGACGCACCTAGTTTTTGGAGGAGGAAAACAAGAAAAAGAATATTCTGAATCTCAGAAGCCAGAACAGCAAGAGGGATCGCTGCGCAGCGAAAGCAGCAATCCCTCTTGCTGTTCTGGCTTCTGGGACAGCTGCGCAGCCTGCATTCACACATTTCCCCTTACTTTTTAGGAGGGGAAAAGTGAGTCTTATAGAGCAAAACATACGGTAAATGGTAGCAAGGCAGAGAGCTTGAAAGCTCTTTTGGCACTGGTTTTTCCTGGGGCGGAAAGAGGTTTAAGCTGTCTGTCTTCCTTGGGGGGGGGGAGAAGCTCAGTGGGAAGCTAACTTAATGCGTTGGCTCCGGGAGACAGTGTTAGAAATCCCCCAGGCGCCTTTTGCGACTTGCGCAGGTCTGATTGCGACCACGAGGAGATCTCTGGCTGACAGGCTGGCGAATCACATCTCCTTCTGGCTGACCCCTCCTGGCTCCTTAAGCAGGTCAGCAGACGAGTTTATTCATTGATTTCCCACCTTCTTCTCCAATGAGTCCATGGCATAGCTGTCAACTGTCCCTTAGTTGGCGGGAAAGTCCCTTATC
This sequence comes from Podarcis siculus, assembly GCA_034642415.1. Lineage (NCBI taxonomy): Eukaryota > Metazoa > Chordata > Lepidosauria > Squamata > Lacertidae > Podarcis > Podarcis siculus. The sequence continues at coordinate 3,993,921 of JAXCMG010000040.1, forward strand.
CCAGCGCCGTGTCCCGCTGCTGTCCCTTATTGATGATGTCCCTTAAATTTCCCGGGTTTCAAAGGAAGCGGCTCCTCTCCCTCCCTCCCTGCCGGCCAACTGTGATGCTTGACTGCGTTGCTCGCCCAATAAGGAGTCTAAGAACGACTGGGGGGTGGAGCTTGCATGCCTTGTGCCGATCAAATCGGCCGCGTTGCCTGGGGACTCGCCTTTGCTCAGCGCTTCCCAGCGGAGAGGGGACGGTGGTTTTCCTTGCTGCATCCCCTTTGCCGGGTTGCTGCGCTGTGGGAACCACCGCTTGAGGCTTCGTTTGGCTGCTGGCTGGGCTTTCTGCCTTTGGCTCGGAGGGGCTCAGAAGTTGAACATACCTGTGCTTGGAAAATCCCTTATTTGGCTGCTGATCCCTTATTTTCGAGGCTGCTGGTCCCTTATTTTCGAGGCTGCTGGTCCCTTATTTTCAAATCTGTAAGTTGACAGCTCTGGTCCATGGTTCAGCCGCATCCACACTTAATCCCTACAACGAGCTTGCAAGGCAGGCTAAGAGACATTGCCTGACTCCAAGGTCACCCCATGACCTTCATGACCAGGGCCAAATTTAGGTTGGATGAGGCCCTAAGCTACTGAAGTTATATGTCCAGCTGTCCTTTGTCAACAACAAATAGACCGGTGTTATATGGTCTCGGCGGCCGCTCCCAGTCACTAGTCTATCTGCCACATTCTGGATTAATTGCAGTTTCCGGGTCACCTTCAAAGGTAGCCCCACGTAGAGCGCATTGCAGTAGTCCAAGCGGGAGATAACCAGAGCATGCACCACTCTGGCCAGACAGTCTGCGGGCAGGGAGGGTCTCATCCTGCGTACCAGATGGAGCTGGTAAACAGCTGCCCTGGACACAGATTTGACCTGCACCTCCATGGACAGCTGTGAGTCCAAAATGACTCCCAGGCTGCGTACCTGGTCCTTCAGGGGCACAGTTACCCCATTCAGGACCAGGGAATCCCCCACACCTGCCCGCCTCCTGCCCCCAAAAAACAGTACGGTAATGGGGCCCTTTCTATGTCCAGCTGTCCTTTGCCAACAACAAATTGCCGCTGTTTTTTGTGTTGAATACGTGCTATATGGTAATTGATGGACCTAAGAGGTATCTCAAGCCATTTACACAAAAAGGACTGGTTTTTTGTTTTTTTTTGGGGGGGGGGGAAGTACTTTTAAACATTTTTTTCAATTCATTATGAATTATTTTCCAATACATCTTCCAAATATTTGAAGACGGCAATCCGGTCACCTCTCAGCCTTTTATATGTATTTAGCTTTCTGTTGTTTTAATTTGCGTAAGCTGTTTCGAGCCCCAGTCTGCGGGCTGGCAGGATATAAATATAATGCTAACTTAAATAATTATTCCTTTTGCTCTTGGGAGCGCGGCATCGAGAGGTGTTTGCTGACCTGTTTTCTGTTTTAAATTAAAGTAAAATAAAGAACGAAACGGAAAATCAATGGCCTGGCCAGCTTGTTCTGTTTTATAGGTACAGGAGAGTCTTTGTAGTGGCTCTTAAGACCATTTTAGTCTGGCGAGCTTTTCAAAGAAACCAAACGAAACTTCAGACGCTTTAACAGTAATTGCACCTCCCTGTATTCAATCTGCTGATATATATATCTCACCCAGTTTAGTGTTATTTCTCTAGAACTGGCCTTTAATCTGTCTCGATTTAGATTTTTGTCTTCTGGCTTATCACAGAAATGTGGGGTGTAGATCATAGAATCGTAGAATCTTAGAGTTGGAAGGGACCCCCAGCGGTCATCTAGTCCAACCCCCTGAGATGCAGGAATCTCGGCTAAAGCACCCATGACAGATGGCCACCCGACCTCCGCTTAAAATCCTCCAAGGAAGGAGAGTCCACCACCTCTTGTGGCAGTCTGTTCCACTGCCAAACAGCTCTTACTGTCAGAAAGTTTTTCCCAATGTTTAGTCGGAATCTCCTTCCTTGTAACTTGAAGCCACGGGTTCGAGTCCTACCCCCCAGAGCAGGAGAAAACAAGTGTGCTCCCTCTTCCATGTGGCAGCCCTTCAGATATTTGAAGATGGCTCTCATATCTCCTCTTTTCCAGGATAAACATACCCAGGTCCTTCGACCGTTCCTCATCAGGCTCTGTTTCCAGACCTTTGATCATCTTGCTTGCCCTCCTCTGCACATGTTCCAGCTTGTCAACATCCTTCTTAAATTGTGGCGCCCAGAACTGGACAGAGGTGTGGTCTGAGCTGGGCAGAATAGAGTGGGACTATGGACTATGACTTCCCTTTTAGGGACGCGGGTGGCGCTGTGGGTTAAACCACAGAGCCTAGGACTTGCTGATCAGAAGGTCAGCGGTTCGAATCCCTGCAATGATGGGGTGAGCTCCCGTTGCTCGGTCCCTGCTCCTGCCCACCTAGCAGTTCGAAAGCACCTCAAAGTGCAAGTAGATAAATAGGTACTGCTCTGGCGGGAAGGTAAACGGCGTTTCCGTGCGCTGCTCTGGTTCGCCAGAAGCGGCTCAGTCCTGCTGGCCACATGACCCAGAAGCTGTACGCCGGCTCCCTTGGCCAATAAAGCGAGATGAGCGCCGCAACCCCAGAGTCGGCCACGACTGGACCTAATGGTCAGGGGTCCCTTTACCTTTACTTTATGACTTCCCTTGATCTGGACACTAGATTCCTGTTTGATGCGGCCTGGAATAGCATTAGCCTTTTTTGCTGCTGCTTCACACTGTGGGCTCATGTTCAGCTTGTGGTCCACCGAGACCCCTAGATCCTTTTCACACGTACCGCTAGCAAGCCAGGTGTCCCCCATCCTGGTTCTTACTGCTTAAGTGCAGAACCTTACATCTGTCCCCGTTGAAATTCATTTTCTGAGCCTGGGCCCAGTTCTCCAGTCCGTTACATTCCTGAAATAATATATGATGTCAGGGGCTCAGGGGAGCAGCCACAGGGGGAAGAGGAATTGGAGAGTGAATCTGAGGGGAGCGTAGGAGGGTATGACAGTGACCCGAGAGATTCAATGAGTATCTCCAGTGAATCAGAAGATTCCCAGAAAGAGGCGCCCAGGTTTAGGGCAAGGGGGGCCAGCGGTGAGTCTCAAAGCAGCAGCTGGAGATCAGGACCAGCTTCCCCACCAGAGCGTAGTGGGGGGGAGGAGTCCCATGCATCAGGGCCAGCGTCTCCGCCAGCAGGGAGCCCAGCTAGCCTCCCCGAGGGGGAGAGCAGTGACAGAAGCAGTGTGGTCGTTAGGAGGAAGGTGACCGGCTGGGCGCGCGCGCCAAGTTCAAATGTGCAGGCGCGCGAGCCAGCAGAGAATCCGGATTGGGAGCCGGGTCCCAAAGCCCGCCGGAGACAGGGGGAGGAGTCGGAGGAATCCGCCTCCGAAGAGTCCAGGAGGGTTGGGACCCCAGAGGGCAGGAGGACCCAGAGGAGAAAGGAGCAAAGGGAGAAACGGAAAAGGTGGGGCAAGGCTCGGCTGTTAAACTGGTGCCGAGGAGGGGAGGAGTCAGACGGAGCTTCGGCGGTCTAAGGCTACAGACGTAGAGTTGAGCGCCATGGATGTAACATCAGCAATGAACTTCAATAAAGTCTTTCATATACACAGAGACTCTGGCGTTGGTCCTTTGTGAGCTGGGACCTGAGGCGACTCTGACATATGTGTTTCCCTTTCAGATCTTCCACATGACCTACGACCTGGCCAGCGCCGTCATGCGGATCATTAACCTCATCGGAATGATGCTGCTTCTGTGTCACTGGGATGGCTGCCTCCAGTTCCTGGTTCCCATGCTTCAAGATTTTCCCAGCGACTGCTGGGTCTCCATCAACGGGATGGTGGTGAGTCCGGTTGCCTCGACATCTCCCCCCTCTTGGCTCTTGCTACCGGGAGCTCGCCATAATAATAATAATAATAATAATAATAATAATAATAATAATAATAATAATAATTTATTATTTATACCCCGCCCATCTGGCTGAGTTTCCCCAGCCACTCTGGGTGGCTCCCAATCAAGTGTTAAAAACAATACAGCGTTAAATATTAAAAACTTCCCTGAACAGGGCTGCCTTCAGATGTCTTCTAAAAGTCAGATAGTTGCTTATCTCCTTGACATCTGACGGGAGGGCGTTCCACAGGGCGGGCGCCACCACCGAGAAGGCCCTCTGCCTGGTTCCCTGTAACCTCACTTCTCGCAATGAGGGAACCGCCAGAAGGCCCTCAGTGCTGGATCTCAGTGTCCGGGCTGAATGATGGGGGTGGAGACCCTCCTTCAGGTATACAGGACCGAGGCCGTTTAGGGCTTTCAAGGTCAGCACCAACACTTTGAATTGTGCTAGGAAACGTACTGGGAGCCAATGCAGATCTCTCAGGACCGGTGTTATGTGGTCCTGCTCCGTTACTTCCGGGTTGCCGCAGAGCGCAACTCGAACGCACTCATCCCGAAGCACATTCAACCCGAGATATGACTGTACATAAATTTGGCACTGGTTGAGTTAGTACAGTGGACGCTCTGGTTGCGAACGTGATCTGTGTGAGATGCACGTTCGCAACACGCATCCGTGCACGCACGGGTTGTGATTCGGTGCTTCTGCGCATGCGCAAAGCTCAATTTAGCGCTTCTGCGCATGTGCAACTGCTGAAACCCGGAAGTAACCCGTTCTGGTACTTCCAGGTTTCGGCGGTGCGCAATCCGAAAAAGCGCAACCTGAAGTGGCTGTAACCCGAATTATGACTGTAATAGCGAAAACACGGACCTGTCAGACAGGAGGACTGGCTTGTGATGTGCTCAGGCTGCCTGCCTCCTCCTGTGTCTCAGTCTCAGTCAGTTTTATTGCTCATAGCCAAAGGCTGCCGCAATGTACACAGAATTATTTGGCAATTAAAAGGAAATGTACCGAATTGATAAAAAAAAAAACTTAAAACATTTATATATAATCAAAACATTACGTACTCTAAACAGAGCTATAAAAGTACCCCAATGTACAAATGAAGACATTAAACAATAAAATTCATAAGCTAAAATCATCACATGGCCACTAATGTTAAAAGCAATGTCAATTAATACAGTGTGCAATTTATACTCAGAGTTTGGTGACAAAGATAGAGCATAGCCTGAGGTAGATAGATAAAAGGTAAAGGTACCCCTGCCCGTACGGGCCAGTCTTGACAGACTCTAGGGTTGTGCGCTCATCTCACTCTAGAGGCCCGGGGCCAGCGCTGTCCGGAGACACTTCCGGGTCACGTGGCCAGCGTGACGAAGCTGCTCTGGCGAGCCAGAGCCGCACACGGAAACGCCGTTTACCTTCCCGCTATAAAGCGGTACCTATTTATCTACTTGCACTTAAGGGTGCTTTCGAACTGCTAGGTGGGCAGGAGCTGGGACCGCAGACAGGAGCTCACCCCGCCGCGGGGGTTCGAACCGCCGACCATGCGATCGGCAAGCCCTAGGCGCTGAGGTTTTACCCACAGCGCCACCCGCGTCCCTAGGTAGATAGATAGGATCAAATAAATTCATCTCCTTTACGGTTGATGGCTCCCTTGGCTATATAATTTGCTCTAATTTTCCTAGCAGCAGTTGCAAAGAGTGCTACACGCCAGGTCACATACTTATCTGTGTCTGCGAGGAGATATAAAATCGTGTCTGAGGGGTTCTGGCCAGGGGACCTTGTCATTATAGGTACTATAAATCTTTTTCTTGCATCATTATATAAGAGACAGTGCAAGATATAATGAATAAGGTCCTCTACTTCAGAACATCCCCTGATGCAAACACGTTTGTCTTTTGGCCTGCCTCTGTGTCTCCCATCTCTATAAGCAGAGCTTATTGTATTTAGTCGTAACTCTGTAAAAGCTTCCCGAAGTTCTGCAAAAGTCAATTCATTCAAATAATCGCTTCTCGGCCTTTTGGCTTAAGATCGAGGGTAGCTTCCTCCTGTGACCTGCCCCCCTCTCTCTGTTCCAGAATGACTCCTGGAGTGAGCTGTACTCTTTCGCTCTCTTCAAGTCGATGAGCCACATGCTGTGCATCGGTTACGGCCGCCAAGCGCCGGAGAGCATGACCGACATCTGGCTGACAATGCTGAGCATGATTGTGGGAGCAACGTGTTACGCCATGTTCATCGGCCACGCCACGGCCCTCATCCAGTCCCTCGATTCCTCCCGGCGCCAGTATCAAGAGAAGGTATTTGTGGGGCAGGGAAGGCGAGGTTGCGCAAAGATGCGTGGCCCGTTGGGTGGCGTTTCCGCGGCTGAGACAGAGCAACCGGGGGCTTGGATCCCATTTAATAATAATAATAATAATAATTTATTTATAATCCGCCCATCTGGCTGGGTCTCCCCAGCCACTCTGGGCGGCTTCCAACAAAACACTAAAATACAATAACCTATTAAACATTAAAAGCTTCCCTAAACAGGGCTGCCTTCAGATGTCTTCTAAAAGTTCGGTAGTTATTTTTCTCTTTGACATCTGAAGGGAGGGCGTTCCACAGGGCGGGTGCCACCACCGAGAAGGCCCTCTGCCTGGTTCCCTGTAACTTGGCTTCTCACAGAGAGGGAACCGCCAGAAGGCCCTTGGAGCTGGACCTCAGTGTCCAGGCAGAACGATGGGGGTGGAGACGCTCCTTCAGATATACTGGACCGAGGCCATTTAGGGCTTTAAAGGTCAGCACCAACACTTTGAATTGTGCTCGGAAACGTACTGGGAGCCAATGTAGGTCTTTCAAGACGGGTGTTATGTGCTCTCGGCAGCCGTTCCCAGTCACCAGTCTGGCTGCCGCATTCTGGATTAGTTGTAGTTTCCAGGTCACCTTCAAAGGTAGCCCCACGTAGAGCGCATGGCAGTAGTCCAAGTGGGAGATAACCAGTGCATGCACCACTCTGGCAAGGCAGTCCACAAGCAGATAGGGTCTCACCCTGCGTACCAGATGGAGCTGCCCTGGACACAGAATTGACCTGTGCCTCCATGGACAGCTGTGAGTCCAAAATGACTCCCAGGCTGCGCATCTGGTCCTTCAGGGGCACAGTCACCCCATTCAGGACCAGAGAATCCTTACGCCATGCTACAACTCACCCATCTGCTAACTTGTAACTTGGCTCCCTGTAACTTGGCTTCTCGCAATGAGGGAACCGCCAGAAGGCCCTCGGCGCTGGACCTCAGTGTCCGGGCAGAACGATGGAGGTGGAGACGCTCCTTCAGCGTCTTGTCCCAGTGTTTCCTTGTCCCAGGGAGAGTACGAGTGTGACAAACCTCATACGTTCCTGCTCTTTCACATTTATTCCTACGGTGGTAGATTGCTCCTGAATGTGGAAGCTCCATCTAGCTGGGAACAAGGAAAGCAGGAACAGAGCGCTGCGGTCATTTCCATTACAACCTCTCCTTTCTCCCACTGCCCTGAGACACAGCAGATATGGTTTTATTTAATCTATAGATATGTATGTCAATACATAGGGAGCAATAAGGTCTCCTATTTAATTCTTCCTTTAGAACCAAGAGTCTTTTAAAAACCAAGAGGACCTCAATCTTCTTTCCTTTTGATCAGATTTCTTTGTTGAGATTTCCCCATAATAACAGTAAAATTGCAGCTGGGGGGGGGGAGAAGGAAAGAAAGGAACAATAGAAATAAAGGGAAGAAATAGAGAGAAATAGAAAAATAAATGCAGCAATAGATGAAAAAATATTTCCACCTGGTGTTTACGTGAAAGAACATAGGATTACAGTACAGTGGTACCTCAGGTTACATATGCTTCAGGTTACAGACGCTTCAGGTTACAGACTCCGCTAACCCAGAAATAGTGCTTCAGGTTAAGAACTTTGCTTCAGGATGAGAACAGAAATCGTGCTCCAGCGGCATGGCAGCAGCAGGAGGCCCCATTAGCTAAAGTGGTGCTTCAGGTTAAGAACAGTTTCAGGTTAAGAACAGTTTCAGGTTAAGTACGGACCTCCAGAACGAATTAAGTACTTAACCTGAGGTACCACTGTATTAAAAACCTCCGACCCATGTGAACATCCGTCTTCCCTGCTTTCTGCTAAACAATATTTATTTTCAATTGGGGAATCATTCCTTCCCTTTCCCCGTGAAAATCTTTAAGGGATAGATGACAGCTCAGTTTTAGAGCCGACGGCTGGAGGCTGTTTTTACCAGCCCTCTTCCTGTCTCCTGAAGCAAAAGGCTCTTCTTTTTTGACAACCTCGTTGGGTCCTCAGAGGCACCCCCACCACCAAAAAAACCCCTCCGCTTCGACTGAGCGATCTCCGGATGCGACTGCCACCCGTCTTCTGACAGCCGCGGCCTCGTGGGGCTGGCAATTGGCACAATATGCAGAAAGCAAAGAGAACTCTCTGTCGCCAACACCTTGGCATTTCTGCCAGGCAGATCCGTAGGGCAAATCTCACCTTCTTAGGCTTTTTAGGTCAAGTGGTTTTTCAGGCCATGGTGAAGATCTCAAGCTTTCTATCTTTCACAAGAGGAGGGGGCTTATTAAGGAGGTTGCCGCCTCAAAGAAAGGACTGTTTTGCCTGTTTTCTTTCCATCTATACGGGCTTCCCTGGCGTCCAATGCTGCTTTGCGGCCGACTAAATGTTCTGCAAATAGAAGGGCAAGAAATGGAGGCAGTGAGAGATTTTACTTTCTTGGGCTCCATGATCACGGCAGATGGTGACAGGAGCATGAAATTAAAAGACGCCTGCTTCTTGGGAGAAAAGCGATGACAAACCTAGACAGCATCTTGAGTCGTTTAGTCGTGTCCACCTCTTTGTGACTCCCTGGACCAGAGCACGCCAGGCATTCCTGTCTTCCACTGCCTCCCGCAGTTTGGTCAAACTCATGCTGGTAGCTTTGAGAACACTGTCCCACCATCTCGTCCTCCATCGTCCCTTCTCCTTGTGCCCTCCATCTTTCCCAACATCAGAGTCTTTTCCAGGGAGTCTTCTCTTCTCCTGAGGTGGCCAAAGTCTTGGAGCCTCAGCTTCAGGATCTGTCCTTCCAGTGAGCACTCAGGGCTGATTTCCCTCAGAATGGATAGGTTTGATCTTCTTGCAGTCCATGGGACTCTCAAGGGTCTCCTCCAGCACCAGAATTCAAAAGCATCCATTCTTTGGTGATCAACCTTCTTTATGGTCCAGCTCTCACTTCCGTACATCACTACTGGGAAAACCATAGGTTGAACTATACGGACTTTTGTTGGCAAGGTGATGTCTCTGCTTAGCTTAGCTTAACTTAACTTTGTGAAATCAGTCAACACATATCAATAAATTAAGGGTTCGAAATGCCTCCGCGCTCACTGCAGTTTCTCTCCCTTCTCCCCGCAGTACAAGCAAGTGGAACAGTACATGTCTTTCCACAAGCTTCCTGCTGACTTCCGACAGAAAATCCACGATTACTACGAGCACCGCTACCAAGGCAAGATGTTTGACGAGGACAGCATCCTTGAGGAACTCAACGAGCCTCTGAGAGAGGTAAGAGTTGTCCTTGGACCCCGTGGAAAAAGAGGGCAGCTTGTGAAATGGGTTACGGATTAAAGGCTGGATTTTTAAACTGGGGTGGCGCTGTGGGTTAAACCACAGAGCCTAGGACTTGCCGATCAGAAGGTCGGCGGTTCGAATCCCCGCAATGACGGGGTGATCTCCCGTTGCTCAGTCCCTGCTCCTGCCCACCTAGCAGTTCGAAAGCATGTCAAAGTGCAAGTAGATCAATAGGTACCACTCCGGCGGGAAGGGAAACGCCGTTTCCGTGCGCTGCTCTGGTTCGCCAGAAGCGGCTTAATCTGCTGGCCAAATGACCTGGAAGCTGTATGCCGGCTCCCTCGGCCAATAAAGCAAGATGTGCGCCGCAACCCCAGAGTCGGCCATGACTGGACCTAACGGTCAGGGGTCCCTTTACCTTTACTATAATATAGAACAGAGCCTAGGACTTGCCGATCAGAAGGTCGGCGGTTCAAATCCCTGTGACGAGGTGAGCTCCCGTTGCTCGGTCCCTGCTCCTGCCAACCTAGCAGTTCGAAAGCACGCCAAAGTGCAAGTAGATAAATAGGTACCACTGAGGCGGGAAGGTAAACGGCGTTTCCGTGCGCTGCTCTGCTTCGCCAGAAGCGGCTTAATCTGCTGGCCACATGACCCAGAAGCTGTACGCCGGCTCCCTCGGCCAGTAAAGCGAGATGAGCGCCGCAACCCCAGAGTCGGGCACGATTGGACCTAATGGTCAGGGGTCCCTTTACCCTTTACCTTAATGCTGGCAAATGAAACCAGCCAGCCCTTTTCCGAGAGACAATGGACTCGTGAGTAGCCCCATTGCAACCGATGGGTTGCATTGCGGCTGAAATGTAACAAAAGCAATGCATTAGTTGTGTGTGCGCGCCTTTGTTTCGACGGATCTTCTCGTGAGTAAGGCTAATGTCGGCTTGCAGCCTGGTGCGTAGGATTTAGCTGGATAGGATATCCCGGTTTGTGGAAGGCTCAGTCAATAATACAATCCTTGATGGGTTTTTCGGTAACGTGCAAAGTTATTTTATGGAGGCGTGAAACAAATTTTTATTACCGCCCCCTGGACTGTGAAAGAAATTTGATTTATTCTTGTTGGGATTTGACCCCCCTCCCACCTCCAATTGCTTTTTTTTCATTACATCAGGGCCAGATTTAGGTTTGATGAGGCCCTCAGCTCCTGAAGGTAATGGGGCCCTTTTTATGTCCAGCTGTCCTTTGTCAACAACAAATTGTCGCTGTTTTTGTGTGTTGAATATATGCTATATGGTCATTGATGGACCTCATAGGTATCCCAAGCCATTTGCACATCTCAAAACATGTATTTTATCTCAGTAATTGTTGAACTGAAATACAATGAAGAAGTATATTAACAGTGAAATGCAATTAAGAAGAACTTAATAATGCAAACACATTGACGTTTGGTGATAAGTTCTTTTAGAAACACAGTTGACAAAGACTCATAATCTAGTCTCTGGAAACTTGCTAGAACATGAAATAATAATAATAGGTGTAAATATATGATGCAAACTATTCATAATTATAAATAGCAGAAAAGGGACGTGGGTGGCACTGTGGGTTAAACCACTGAGCCTAGGGCTTGCCGATCAGAAGGTCGGCGGTTCGAATCCCCGTGACAGGGTGAGCTCCCGTTGCTCGGTCCCTGCTCCTGCCAACCTAGCAGTTCAAAAGCACGTCCTAGTGCAAGTAGACAAATAGGTACCGCTCCGGCGGGAAGGTAAACGGCGTTTCCGTGCGCTGCTCTGGTTCGCCAGAAGCGGCTTAGTCATGCTGGCCACATGACCCGGAAGCTGTACGCCGGCTCCTTCGACCAATAAAGCGAGATGAGCACCGCAACCCCAGAGTCGGCCACGACTGGACCTAATGGTCAGGGGTCCCTTTACCTTTACCTTTAGGCACCCTATATATAGAAAGGAGCAAACCAGTGATATTTTAGGGAGCAGGCTAGCAGGCTTAAATGACTTACATCACAGGAGCCTACACAACACAAAACACTGTTGCTGGATGTAGGTTTTATTTTATTTGTTTTTTATCTTATATTTTGGAAATGTACACCCAGTGGTTTTTTCCCTTTAAATTTTTTTGGGGCCCCCAAGAGAGTGGGGCCCAAAGCTATAGCTTGTTTAGCTTATAAATAGCAGAATGTAGGCAACCTATGAAAAGGGACGCGGGTGGCGCTGTGGGTTAAACCACAGAGCCCAGGACTTGCTGAACAGAAGGTCGGCGGTTCGAATCCCCGCAATGATGGGGTGAGCTCCCGTTGCTCGGTCCCTGCTCACCGCCCCCTGTTCCTTCTCCTGCCCTTCTCTCCAGGAGATTGTCAACTTCAACTGCCGCAAACTGGTGGCCTCCATGCCTCTCTTCGCCAACGCTGACCCCAACTTCGTCACCGCCATGTTGACGAAGCTCAAGTTCGAGGTCTTCCAGCCGGGCGACTACATCATCCGCGAGGGCACCATTGGCAAGAAGATGTATTTCATCCAGCACGGCGTGGTCAGTGTCCTCACCAAGGGAAACAAGGAGATGAAACTCTCAGATGGCTCTTATTTCGGAGGTGAGGCTCAGGGTCTAAAATATAGGGCAGGGGGGGTTGTCATTTCCCCTCCCTAAATGTTTAGTCATTTAGTCGTGTCCGACTCTTCGTGACCCCCTGGACCAGAGCGCACCAGGCCCTCCTGTCTTCCACTGCCTCCCGCAGTTTGGTCAAACTCATGCTGGTAGCTTCGAGAACACTGTCCCACCATCGCGACCTCCATCGTCCCCTTCTCCTTGCACCCTCCATCTTTCCCAGCATCAGGGTCTTTCCCAGGGAGTCTTCTCTTCTCCTGAGGTGGCCAAAGTCTTGGAGCCTCAGCTTCAGGATCTGTCCTTCCAGTGAGCACTCAGGGCTGATTTCCTTCCGAATGGAGAGGTTTGATCTTCTTGCAGTCCATGGGACTCTCAAGAGTCTCCTCCAGCATCATAATTCAAAAGCATCCATTCTTCGGCGATCAGCCTTCTTTATGGTCCAGCTCTCACTTCCATACATCACTACTGGGAAAACCATAGCTTTAACTATACACCCCTTTGTTGGCAAGGTGATGTCTCTGCTTTTTAAGATGCTGTCTAGGTTTGCCATCGCCTTTCTCCCAAGGAGCAGGCGTGCCTTGTGCCGATCAAATTGGCCACATTGCCTGGGGACTCGCCTTTGCTCAGCGCTTCCCAGCGGAGAGGTGACGGTGGTTTCCCTTGCTGCATCCCCTTTGCCGGGCTGCTGCGCTGTGGGAACCACCGCTTGAGGCTTCGTTGGGCTGCTGGCTGGGCTTTCTGCCTTTGGCTCAGAGGGGCTCAGAAGTTGAACATACCTGTGTTCTGAAAATCCCTTATTTTGGCTGCTGGTCCCTTATTTTCAAATCTGTAAGTTGACAGCTATGTACGGTGTGGTGGGGTTTTATTCCCTTGGTGGAGGTTGCGACCGAAATCCATGTTGCCTGTGTGTGTTTGTGTGCTGGGGAAAAAAACTTATTCCCTATCTTTCCTTGCAGAAATTTGCTTGCTGACCCGAGGCCGCCGTACCGCCAGCGTCCGAGCCGACACTTACTGCCGCCTCTACTCCCTCTCGGTGGACAACTTCAACGAAGTCTTGGAGGAATATCCCATGATGAGACGAGCTTTCGAAACAGTCGCCATCGACCGCCTGGACCGCATAGGTATTTTGTGGGGTCCCTCACCCCATGGGGGAAATTCTGCCCCATTCCTCTACTTCAGAAGGGGTATAAGAGCCTTGACAGACTACTAATAATTATAAATAGCAGAATGTAGGCACCCTGTATATAGAAAGGAGCAAACCGGTGATATTTTAGGGAGCAGGCAGGACCCATGACTTACATCTTAGGAGCCTGCACAACCATAGCTGTTAACTTTTCCCTGTTCTTGCGAGGAATCCTATTCGGGATAAGGGAATTTCCCTTCAAAAAAGGGAAACGTTGATAGCTATGTACACAACACAAAACACTCTTGCTGGATGTAGGTTTTATTTTATTTGTTTTTTATCTTATATTTCGGAAATGTACCATATTTTTTGCTCTATAAGACTCACTTTTTCCCTCCTAAAAAGTAAGGGGAAATGTGTGTGCATCTTATGGAGCGAATGCAGGCTGCGCAGCTATCCCAGAAGCCAGAACAGCAAGAGGGATTGCTGCTTTCGCTGCGCAGCGATCCCTCTTGCTGTTCTGGCTTCAGAATATTTTTTTCTTGTTTTCCTCCTCCAGAAACTAGGTGCATCTTGTGGTCTGGTGCGTCTTATAGAGCGAAAAATACAGTACATCCAGAGTTTTTTCCAAAGGGGCCCCTCTATTCTAGCATCCTGCCCTTGATCAGAATCAGAATTGTAGAGTCGGAAGGGACCTCGTGAGACATCTAGTCCAGCCCCCTGCAATTCAGGAATCTTTCCCCCAATCTGGGTCTCGAACCCACAACCTTGAGATTAAGAGTCGTGCTTGGCCAACTGAGCTCTCCCAGATTCACAGAGACTGAGCTGAGGGAATATCAGAAGAGCCTTGGTGGGTCAGTCCAGTGGCTGGACACCCTTGTCCGGCAGCCTGACCAACCAGATCAGGGAAAGTCTCCACAGGATTCGAACACAAGACTCTCCCTGCTTGCGGTCTCCGGCAGTACCACTTTCAGTATCACTGAGAATGATGATGATGATCATCTTCATCTTCTTTGGCGATCACTGGTAGCCGAGTTTGTCTTCCATAACCAAGATTTTAACAGTGAGTCCGTAAGTGACTGCGGAGGCCAATTCTGGATCCTCACGTCCTTCCACAGTGGGCACAGAGGTTTCCAGGTGGGAGTCGATACCGGTGAGGGTTTGCCAAGCCTGCCTTCCTCTTAGTACGTTTCTCCCTTGCGTCCTGAGTTCGAGTGTCTTCAAAGCCCACGACACCTTTGGCAAAGGCTGTTCTCCAACTGGAGCGCTCGCAGGCCAGTGTTTCCCAGTTGTCGGTGTTTATACTACATTTTTAAAGATTTGCCTTGAGAGAGTCTTTAAACCTCCTTTATTGACCACCAGCATTACGCTTTCCATTTTTAGGTTTGGAATACAGGAGTTGCTTTGGAAGACGATAATCAGGGATCCGAACGACATGACCAATGAGAGACAATGGCTCTTTAAGTGAACCATTCACAGTGGGGTCAGGTGTTAAACAGGGTTAAAAGGAGCGTCTCCATCCCCATTGTCCAGCCCGGACACTGAGGTCCAGCTCCAAGGGCCTTCTGGCGGTTCCCTCCCTGCGAGAAGCGAGGTTGCAGGGAACCAGGCAGAGGGCCTTCTCGGTGGTGGCTCCTGCCCTGTGGAATGCCGTCCCACCAGATGTCAAGGAAATAAACCACCATCTGACATTTAGAAGACACCTGAAGGCAGCCTTCTTTAGGGAAGTTTTCAATGTTTGATGTTTTATCGTGTTTTTAATATTCTGTTGGGAGACGCCCAGAGTGGCTGGGGAGGCCTGGCCAGATGGGTGGGGTACAAATAAAAAATTAGTATTATATTGAGTTATCGCCCCAACTCTATTCATTATTTTCATTGCCGTGATCCTACACTTTGTCCAGTCAAACGATCCCATCTCCGAAAAATTGTACACATCCCTTGGGAAGACAGGCGAACTAATGCCAGTGTACTGGAAGAAGCAACGATCACCGGTGTCAAAGCAATGATTCTTCAACAACAACTTTGTTGGACTGGTCAGGGTGTTCGGATGCCTGGTTATCGACTTCCAAAGCAACTCCTCTATTCCAAACTTAAAAATGGGAAGAGTAATGCTGGCCAACAAAAGAGGTTTAAAGACTGTCTCAAGGCAAATTTTAAAAAATGTAGTATAAACACCGGCAACTGGGAAACACTGGGCTGCGAGCGCTTCACCATCAATGATAATATTGCTATTGTAGCCTTTTAGGGCTTTCCCATTGGTTGGGTGAGCATTGCTCCCGGGAGGGAGGGAGGAGTCAACAGACACCGAGGGTTGGTTCAGAGAAAGAGTTTATTTCTGCTTCCCGGATAGCAGAAAGGCACTGTGTGATCCGTTCACAGCAAGCACACTGAAAGAGCAGTTACTGTATTTTTCGCTCTATAGGACGCAGCTTTTCCCCTTCAAAAATGAAGGGGAAATGTGTGTGCATCCTATGGAGCGAAGACGCCATAGCCCTGCGACCCTCTCCCAGCTGGAGAGGTGACGCGCAGCTATGGCAGGAGCCTCTTTAGCCGTGCGGCACCTCTCCAGCCGGGAGAGCGCGTGAGGGGCTAAAGAAGCCATAGCCCCGTGACCCTCTCCCAGCTGGAGAGGTGACGCGCGACTATGGCAGCAGCCTCTCCGCTGCGCCTTTCCGCTGCTCCCTGACCTGCTCTTTGGGGCTGGTGGTGGGCTTCCCCTGCCAGCCCCAAAGAGCAGGTCGAAAGGAACCTGAAGCCTGGAGAGTGAGAGGGGTCGGTGCACACCGACCCCTCTCGCTCTCCAGGCTTCCAAGGTAAGCCGCCTGAACGGCACCTTGTTTTAGAGAGGGAAAACAAGAGGGGGGAAATTCTCCCCCTCTCTGCGCAGCGCCTCCTGCCGCTTCGCTGAAGGGGCGCTGGGCAGAGAGGGGGAGAATTTTTTTCCTTGTTCTTCCCCCTCTAAAACAAGGTGCGTCCTATGGTGCGAAAAATACGGTACATGCAGTATATATCCCCTTCGGGTCCCCTTTCCCCCTCCCCAGGAATCCAGCCTCATGAGTTTGCACACGTAAGTTTACATCCTTGAGCCTAAATAGATATTCCTGTTCTTGGAGTAAGAAGGTCGGCCAACTATAGGAGGACTCCTTGGCGCCATCCCCGGGCGCGGGGGCTGACAGGCCTGTCTTGTAAGGTCTGTGCGTCAGCGTGGTCAGGATAGTTACAACCTACAAGAGAAGACCCAGATCTGCCATTCCATCTCCACTCGGAACTGACAAGGCCATCCATTAAGCCATCACGGACTAATAAAGGAGAAGGCTTTGTTTGCGCAGCTGGGTTTGTGTTATACAGCTCAAGTTAATGGATTTTAGCTAATGGATCCTTGAAGAAGGAATTTGGGAATTTTGGGGCCCGGTTCGGGTGACAGCACAGTCAGGTTAGGGTAACCTGTTCCTTCACTATAATGTTGACCCTCTCTCCATTTTCCCCCCTCTCCCCGTCAGGCAAAAAGAACTCCATCCTGCTGCACAAAGTCCAGCACGACCTCAACTCAGGCGTCTTCAACAACCAGGAGAACGAGATCATACAGGAGATCGTCCGCTACGACCGCGAGATGGTACAACAGGCGGAGCTCCATCAGCACGCCGCCATGTTTGGCCCGCCGCCTCAGCCCCAGGTGACGTCGGCCATCGCCACGCTCCAGCAGGCCGTGGCCATGAGCTTCTGCCCGCAGATGGCCAGCCCGTTGGTGGGGCCCCTGGGACTGGGCTCCCCGCGCATGGTGCGCCGGCTGCAGTACCAAGGTGCCGTCCCCGGGCCCTTCGCCATCTCGCCGGCGCTGCTGCAACAACACCAGCAGCTCAACCTGCAACAACAACAACAGCAGCAACAGCAGCAGCAACAACAACACGGCGTGCCGCAGCAGCCGCCGCCACAGCGCCCACCGCCACAGCAGCAGCCTCCCGCCCCCTTCACCGCGGTGGCGCCCAGGCCGCCCATCCAAAGCCCCCTGGCCAGCCGGACGTTCCCCTACGGCGGCGCCAAAGGCCAGTCGGGCTCCCAGCTCTCGCTGACTCAGCAGAAGGCGCCCGGCTCGCCGCAGCGGCTAGCGGCACACAAAAGCACGCAGGCGCTCCCCACCAGCAGCCTGAGCCAGGAGACGCGCCCACTGTCGGCCTCGCAGCCGTCTCTGCCGCATGGCGTCTCTCAGACCATGGGCCAAAGCCCGCCGCCGTCCGCCGGCGAGTCCTCTTCCTCCATCGCCGCGGGGCAAGGCCAAGGGGCGTCCCCGGCCTCCTCTTCCCCCTCACCGGCCCCCTCCGCCCAGAGCCCCGGAGGTACGCCCCGGGGGGCTGCGCCTCCACCCCGCGGGGGCCCGCCCCACCCGGTGCCCGTGGGCTCCCCTACGCCGCCGCCGCCGGACTCGGGCGCCGCCCGCAAGGACTCTGCCATTAGCACGCCCGACACGGACCCAGCGAAATCCAGGCTTCCTTCCAACTTGTGACCTTTGACCCGAGCGGCCAGCGGCACCGTGGCGGCCGCGGGGTGAGGGCGGCACCCCCAACCCGGCTGGTGGCAGGGCGGCACTGCAATGGCCATCGCGGCGGCGCCTTTTCTCTCTTGCGGACCGTTCCTTTTGCTGCACAAAACTGACGGCGGCGGGGAGGGAAAGGGGGGCAAGCCAGCTCTTCGGGGGGGCAGGTGTCGTGACCCGGTGCCCGCCGCAACGCCCGGTGCCCGCCGGGTAGCTTACGAAGCCTGTTTGCGGGGAAAGCGGGGCAGGAACCCCGATGGCTGCCTCGTATAGAAGCTGGGGAAAGTTTAGGGGGGAGCCCTGTTAGGGGGGTGTTGGTTTTTGAGTGTGTGTTGAAAGAGAGGGAGATTAAGAGAGCCAGCTGCCCCCCCCCCACTGTCACCCGTCGCTCCTGACCAAAGTTTGGCTCCCGGTGACCCCATATCCTCTCCATCCCACCTCGCCCTGCTGTGACTGCACCACCGAAAGCCATATCTAGACTTACCGCGCAACTTTAACCCAATATGTGTAAGATATATACATGCATAAATACATATATATCTCAAAACAGTTAATATCAATTATAGATATCTATACGATAACAGACCACATGCGCAGAGCCTTATGCAAATTCGCTCCACGGAGAACCCCGGAAGGAAGGGGATTTTTTGGGGGGGCAGTTAGGAAAAAGTGGTGTCGTTGGAGAGAGGGAATTTGCAGCGGCGGCGGCGGCCCCACACTTTGCCAGCAGTCGAACCCTCCGCCTCCTGTGAAAACCTGGTTTCCCTGTCTTTGCATGCCTGCTGAAAGGCTTTATTTTTTTGCGGTGGGGACATATTAAATACCAGGTTTGGGGGAAACAGCGAGTGGGTTCTCTGGAAGTCCCCAAATCCGTGGAGAAGGATTTGCGTGTTTTTGCCTGTCTGCTATTCCGCCCCCCACCCAAACTTTCAGCTCTAGTGCCTTCCTGTTGCAAGCCTGTCGTTAGCAGCTTACGGAACTCACTGCCACAAGGTTTCGGGCAAATTCAGGGAGGGCAGTTCTAGCGACAAACTCCCCCCCCCCCCGTTTGTTTCCTCGTGTGTGCGTTGGCGGGATTGGCGGGTTTCCCGGCCGTTTGGAGCGTCGGGGAAAAATTCATCGCTGAAGGCAGTATATCACTGGCTGGTGTTGGGCGTCGGGATCAACTACTGGTGTTGGGCGTCGGGATACTGGTCTTGATGGTCTGGTGATCTGTTCCAGCTGGGCTAATTTAGCTTCTTAGCGTTCCTTCCATGTGGCTTATTTTACTTTACTTACTTAACTGCAAAAGTTAAAACAGAGCATCCACATTCAGAGGCAGTCTACCTGATGGTGGAAACGCAATTGCATGGGGTGTTTGTGTGTGGAATGGGGGGGATTTGGAGGCCCTCTGTGTGTCCCCCTCAGGGACCCCCAATTCCCATCAACCCCCCCAAACAGCCAGCATAACCAATGGTTAAAACAAATGCATTTCACAGAACATATACAGTGGTACTTTGGTTCTCAAACTTAATCCGTTCCGAAACCAAAGCGTTCCAAAACCAAGGCGCGCTTTCCCATAGAAATGAATGTGAAACGGATTAATCCGTTCCAGACTTTTAAAAACAACCCCTAGAACGGCAATGTAACATGGATTTTACTATCGAACGAGACCATGGATCCATAAAACGAAAGCAATAAGCAATGTACGGCTGTCACACAATCAATCAATCAATCAGTAGCTGGACTGGGTTCCACACAAAAAAAGAGCCGCAAAAACAGAAACACAAAATAAATAGCAAAATCAGACAGACCTCTGCGTAAGACTCAAATCGGAAGCGTGGCACTCAAAACGGAGCAGGTTCGGCTTCCGGAAAAAGTTCGCAAACCGGAACACTTACTTCCGGGTTTGCAGTGTTTGGGTTCCAAGTGGTTTGAGTACCAAGGCGTTTGAGAACCAGGGGACCGCTGTACAACTTTAGGTGCCAGGCGAAAAGGTTCCTCTTCAACCCGGCCTTGGGGTGATTGACGTCCTATGCCCTTTAAAATCCGTTGTGGGAGAAGGGATTATTGCTTTCCTTCTTGTTGCTTTCCGTCATCTATTTTGCATTTTTCATGTTGAGATTTTACGTTGTCAGCTGCCTTGAGATCTATGGCTGTCGGGCAGTATGCAAATTTTAATAATAATAATAAGAAGAAGAAGAAGCCAGTCTCCTCCAATATACCGCAATGTACCAAATAATTTGTCCTTCTTGGAGCATTGAAATAAATGCGACTCGCAATCCCATTCATCTCTTTTATATATATTTATAATTTTTTTAATATATCATTTTCAACATAGTCATTCAACACAGGTCACACCTTATCCAGTTTTTTTGGAATTCCATCAACCCCATCTGAATTTTTTCCCAATTTTTTCACTTAATTTACATTTCTTAATTTCACTATGGCTTTTCATCATCTTATCTATTGACTCTCTCATCATAGCCTCCCTTACAATATTTCATATATAAACTTCTTGCAGTCCTGCTAGCATAATCTGTTGATTGCAGTTGCTTTTCAAACAGTTCGCATGTTTATTCCAGTCTTCTGAGAATCTCTGGTCCCTTTATCTCAATGGGTCTCCTCTGAGTAGGACTTCGCTGAAGGCAGCCCATCTATATCTTTTAAAAACCGGGCTTCTTCCTATAAGCAGAAGGGATGGCAGGGTTTGAAAATCTGCCAATATACCGTATTTTTCGCTCTATAAGACGCACCAGACCACAAGACGCACCTAGTTTTTGGAGGAGGCAAACAAGAAAAAAATATTCTGAATCTCAGAAGCCAGAACAGCAAGAGGGATCGCTGCGCAGCGAAAGCAGCGATCCCTCTTGCTGTTCTGGCTTCTGGGATAGCTGCGCAGCCTGCATTCGCTCCGTAAGACGCACACACATTTCCCCTTACTTTTTAGGAGGGGAAAAGTGAGTCTTATAGAGCAAAAAATTCGGTATTCAGGGCCTCCTTGGCTGCTGGTGACTGGCTGCTCTGTGGGTGGAGAAATGAATTCTCCAGCGGATATGAGTTGGCATCTTCAAGAGAATGATGCTTGGAGTCTCTATTCCCTTCCCCACTCTGTTCCTCTTTTAAAAAAAGCAAAAAATCAAGCTGTAAAGTATTTTGCTTCCTTTCTCTGAATGCAATATGGTCCTTTCACATGCACCCACAAGCATCTGTGCTTCCTCCTTTAAAAAATGGCAATAAATCTATCGAGCTAAAAGGGCCACAGATGGAGATAAGAAAATCCATGGGAGGGAGCAGTAGGGAAACGGCTGTTTCCCTGGGAATCTCTTCGGCAGACTTCCGGGGGATGTCGCCAGTCCTTGTTCTGCATAGATGGAGAACGAGAGGATTTGTGCAAAGATTTGCTGATCAGAAGGTCGGCGGTTTGAATCCCCGCAGTGACGGGGTGAGCTCCCGTTGCTCGGTCCCTGCTCCTGCCAACCTAGCAGTTCGAAAGCACGTCAAAGTGCAAGTAGATAAATAGGTACCGCTCCGGCGGGAAGGTAAACGGTGTTTCTGTGCGCTGCTCTGGTTCGCCAGAAGCGGCTTAGTCCTGCTGGCCACATGACCCAGAAGCTGTACGCCGGCTCCCTCGGCCAATAAAGTGAGATGAGCGCCGCAACCCCAGAGTCGGTCACGACTGGACCTAATGGTCAGGGGTCCCTTTACCTTTACCTTAATGGCTGGCAGTCCCTGCTCAGCACCTCTGGATCAGGGGCTGTTGAGCAGTAATAATAATATTAATAATGATTTATTATTTGCACCCCACCCATCTGGCTGGGTTTCCCCAGCCACTCTGGGCGGCTCCCAACAGAATATTAAAAACACGATAAAACATCAAACATTAGAAACTTCCCTAAACAGGGCTGCCTTCAGATGTCTTCTAAAAGTCGGATAGTTGTTTATTTCCTTGACATCTGATTGGAGGGCGTTCCACAGGGAGGGTGCCACCACCGAGAAGTCCCTCTGCCTGGTTCCCTGTAACCTTGCAGGGAGGGAACCGCCAGAAGGCCCTCAGAGCCGGACCTCAGTGTCTGGGCTGGATGATGGGGGTGGAGATGCTCCTTCAGGGATACAGGGCCGTTTAAGGCTTTCAAGTTCAGCACCAACACTTTGAATTGTGCTCGGAAACATCCTGGGAGCCAATGCAGATCTCTCAGGACCGGTGTTATATGGTCTCTGCAGCCACTCCCAGTCACCAGTCTAGCTGCCGCATTCTTGATTAGTTGTAATATAATAATAATAATAATTGATTAGTACTCCGCCCATCTGGCTGGGTTTCCCCAGCCACTCTGGGCGGCTTCCAACAAAGATTAAAAGTACATTAAAATGTCACACATTAAAAGCTTCCCTAAACAGGACTGCCTTCAGGTGTCTTCTAAAAGTCGGATAGTTGTTTATTTCCTTGACATCTGATGGGAGGGTGTTCCACAGGGAGGGTGCCACCACCGAGAAGGCCCTCTGCCTGGTTCCCTGTCACCTCGCTTCTCACAGTGAGGGAACTGCCAGAAGGCCCTCGGAGCTGGACCTAAGTGTCCGGGCTGGACGATGGGGGTGGAGAAGCTTCTTCAGGGATACTGGGCCATTTAGTGCTTTAATGGTCAGCACCAACACTTTGAATTGTGCTCGGAAACGTCCTGGGAGCCAATGTAGGTCTTTCAGGACCGGTGTTATATGATTGATGGCCGGTGTCTGGATGATTGGCAGCAGACTGGCAGGGGTTTTTGCCGAGTGCCAATTTGCTTAATGGTTCCCCTTCCAACAAGAAAAATAAAAATAACATTAGCACCCTTCGTCAGTAGTAGCTTTGCACTTTTAAAGGGGTTCCTGCCCCCTGTTTACTATAGGAGACTGCTTGCTATTAAACAGAAATAGAAGGGTTTGCAATTTTAAAAAAAATCTCAAAACTCTGAAACATCTGTTAAAACAAGATTGACCCAAAGAATCACGGGAACTGTAGTTTTTTCTATGGGAGCTGAAAGCCTAGTTTAGAGATTCCCTTATTCATCTCGCAGAGCTACAATTCACTGAGTTTGCTGGGAGGAGAAAATTATGGTGAACCCACTGATTGTAGCTCTATGAAGGGAATAGTAAGAATCCTTAAGAAACTACAGCTCCCAGAATCCTTTGGGGGAAGCCATGGCTGTTTTAAAGCGGTGTGATACTGCTTTAAAATGTGCAGTGCAGACAGGTGTGCCTAAATTACAAGGAAGTTGGTGGACAAGGCTGGTGGGATCTGTTGCTCTTGAAATGTTGAGACTCCAGCAAAGTGAAAATGCTACCTGGACTAAGGTAAATTCAGCAGTAAATTCAACACAATAGAGAGATATAATTGGGTGGAGAAGGGAAACTAAATTCAATGATTTCTGTTTGTTTGTTTTGTTCTTAGAACATGCAGAAATTACGGGGAAATTTAAAGAACCGCGGAAGGGGAAGGAGGGAAGTCAATGAATGTACGACTGCAACGGTGGATATTTAATGATGCATATGTAAATTTTAATTTTTTAAATCAAAATCAGTTTTGTATAAGCTATGGTCAGGGATGGAGGGAGTCCAGCAGCAGGCTGATTATATATATATATCAATCACCTGGAGGAACTTTACAGCTTTGCTCTTGAGGTTGCTACAAGAAGCAGCAGTTCTGCCCTGCTCCTTAATAATATTGGCCTCTGCACCTGTAGCCTCTTAAATTCAGGATTTCCACCTGGGTGCTGTGCTGGGGAAGGAACAGGTCAGTGAGAGGTTTTTTTTGCAATTAAATCTTAATAGCTCCTTTGCCAGTTTTGTGAAATGGGTTACGGTTTAAAGGCTGGCTTTTTAAACTGTTTTAATGCCGGCAAATGAAACCAGCCAGCCCTTTTTCAAGAGACAATGGACTCATGAGTAGCCCCATTGCAACCGGTGGGTTGCATTGCAGTTAAATTGTAACGAAACAATGCATTAGTTGTGTGTGCATGTGCGCCTTTGTTTCGACGGATCTTCTCGTGAGTAAGGCTAATGTCCGGTTGCAGCCCGGTGAGTAGGATTTAGCCGGATAGGACATCCTGATTTGTGGAAGGCTCATTCAGTAATACAATCCTTGATGGTTTTTTTTGGTAACATGCAAAGTTATTTTATGGAGGTGTGAAACAAATTTTTATTACCGCCCCCGGTCTGTGATAGAAATTTGATTTATTCTTGTTGGGATTTGACCCCTCCCACCCCCAATTGCTTTGTTTACATCGGGCCAGATTTAGGTTTGATGAGGCCCTCAGCTCCTGAAGGTAATGGGGCGCTTTCTATCTCCAGCTGTCCTTTGTCCACAACAAATTGCAGCTGTTTTTTGTGTTGAATATATGATATATGGTCACTTATGGACCTCATAGGTATCTCAAGCCATTTGCGCATGTTGCCCTGCAACCAGTCCATGCAGAATGTAGGCACCCTATATATAGAAAGGAGCAAACCAGGGATATTTTAGGGAGCAGGGGAGCAGGCGGGGCCCATGACTTACATCAGAGGAGCCTACACAACACAAAACACTGTTGCTGTATGTAAAGGTAAAGGTAAAGGTAAAGGGACCCCTGAACATTAGGTATAGTTGCGGACGACTCTGGGGTTGTGGCGCTCATCTCGCTTTATTGGCCGAGGGAGCCGGCGTTTCTCCGCAAACAGTTTTTGGGTCATGTGGCCAGTGGGACTAAGCCGCTTCTGGTGAACCAGAGCAGCGCACAGAAACACCGTTTACCTTCCCGTCGGAGTGGTACCTATTTATCTACTTGCCCTTTGACGTGCTTTCGAACTGCTAGGTGGGCAGGAGCAGGGACCGAGCAACGGGAGCTCACCCTGTCGCGGGGATTCGAACCGCCGACCTTCTGATCGGCAAGTCCTAGGCTCTGTGGCTTAACCCACAGTGCCACCCGCGTCCCAATGCAGAATGTAGGCACCCTATATATGGAAAGGAGCAAAGCAGTGATATTTTAGGGAGCAAGGGAGCAGGCGGGGCCCATGACGTACATTCTAGGAGCCTACACAACACAAAACACTGTTGCTGGATGTAGATTTTATTTTATTTATTTTGTATCTTATATTTTGGAAATGTACATCCTGGTTTTTTTTGTCCTTTATATTTTTGGGGGCCCCCCAAGAGAGTGGGGTCCTAAGCTGTGGCTTGTTTAGCTTATACGTAAATCCTGCACCGCATTACATTATAGACATTCTTACGATATCTGGGGTCGGTTTTTCACGAAGAGTGGGCTACACAAGAGCTAAATCACTCAACCAACCAACTGGCGGGTTGCAAAAAGATTCGGCGCATTCATGCGTTGGGAATTTGGGTGTGAATTGAGGATTGTTTGAGCACTGCGTCAGATTTTGTATGGGGTTAGGAGGTCCAACGGCACCTTCTCCCATCCCTCCTTCCTGCTTGAAGTATGTGGGGAGGATAAGAGATCTCCAAAACAGACTCGCAAGGCTGCCTGCCACGTTCTGCGGCTAGCCAGGCCCTCTTCCTTGCTCTCGTGTCGTAACAAACCAGCCTCGGATTTTGTGCCTCTCCCTCTGCCAGCCTCTTGTGAGAGGTGTTGTGGTGTGCATGTCTGTACGTCAACTTGTCGTTTCGTCCCTTGTCTTCGGAATTGTGTGTTTGCGCGTGCGCATGTTTGAATTCCTGGTGGAGCCACAGCCGTGAGGAGGCAGCGTCGCTTAGTGCTTAGAGCAGGCATGTCCAGAGTCCGTTTCGGGGGCCTAATCCGGCCTGGCGGTTGATTTAATCTGGGGGCTCCATGGCAGCATGTGTCCTGGGGCGAAATCCTAAAATCTCCCCCAAAAAATTGTAAAAAAAGCTCAACTTCAGTCCTAAAAAATGTCAGTAACTTTGGCCGGCCCTCATGCATGTTCACTTCATCAAATGTGGCCCTCTTTGGAAAAAGTTTGGGCACCCCTGGCTTAGAACATCTGCATTCAGAATGTCCCTGGTTTGATCCCCAGCTGTGCTTTTTAAACATCTGGAGGGCACTAGGTTGGGGAAGTCTCGGCCCATCATTTGACCTCCATCTAACAAGATGGCAGCTCAGCCCTATAGATTCTGGTACGCTCTGGGTTATTCTGGGTTATTCTCTTCAGTCAACCTCAGTCTGGCCTGAGAATTTCGCTGGGGGCTGCCGCCTCCCTCTTGACGACTAGAAACTTGATTTCAGCGAGAAACGATTCCCAGCGTCGTGAATCCTGGGTACCAGAGATCACCCGGTGCCTGGATTTGTGGCGATTGCGTTGAGCCATCAAACGTTTATTGGGTTGCGTCCGCGATCAATTTATAATTTTGCAAGGGGGAGAGAGTATGTTTCTAGGGATGTGTGGCTTAGAAGCCTTTGTGCCCAAAATTTGGAACAATTCCCTTGTGCTGGGCTGCATCTACACACAGCTATTAAAAAAAAAATGCTCTGGGGGAAAAAACCCCGTTTTAAAGTTCATGATGCAAATTTTGCAGAATTCTGATTTCGGCTCTACAGCGCCCTCTGGTGTCGCCGTGTTATAACGCATTTATAACGTTTTATTTTTACTAGCATAGCTGGGTCCCAAGTTGGAAAGGCGCAAGGTAGCTGGAGCAATGGGGAGAAAGGGTGTGTGTGTGATATCTGGGTTTTGTGCTGAGGGGGCAAATCCTGACCCCTCCCCGCTGTTTTGGTTGCTAAGGATTTTACACACCCTACTTTCCTCAGGTGACGGTGAGAGCTAGAAAACTGACCCTTTGCAACAAAACCGCAATCTTTTGCAAGGATAAATAAGAAGGTGTGCTTGGGTGTGTGCAGTTTAAAGGGCTCCAGTCTGCTAAGATGATTTGCGTTCTAGAAAATAAAAGCTTAATGCAATATGTTTGACTCCCCCTTTGGACAAAGAGAGGGCTGCCCCCCTCAGTTGTGTGAATAATAAATAATAATAATAATTTTTTTATTTATACCCTGCTCTTCCCGGTTCAGAAAACCGGACTCAGGGTGGCTAACAACATATAACACTTAATTGATGCAACAAAAAACAGCATAAAACGTGAATAACAATAAATTCAGAATTCAAAAATCAATTTAGGGGGGAAAGCCATCCAATAAACATTAGATGATCGCCAGGGCTAGCTGGCTGAATTACCGTATTTTTCGCACCATAGGACGCACTTTTTCCCCTCCAAAAATGAAGGGGAAATGTGTGTGCGTCCTATGGTGCGAATGCAGGCTTTCGCTGAAGCCTGGAGAGTGAAAGGGGTCGGTGCGCACCGACCCCTCTCACTCTCCAGGCTTCAGGGAT
>JAXCMG010000040.1:4045938-4078704 GCA_034642415.1 Podarcis siculus
CTTGTTTTCCTCCTCCAAAAACTAGGTGCGTCTTGTGGTCTGGTGCGTCTTATAGAGCGAAAAATACGGTACCTTTTTAGAAGTTCTTGCTCCCACCCCTGCCACTTCCAGACACCCAGATTGCATCCCTACCTTGCCGTCTGCTTAATTTGCGTTCCTCTGGCGCACATTCTTGTCCTTATAATTTGTGGCATTGCTCTTCCTGGAGGGGAAAGGAACGGAGAAGAAACAGTACATGTGAGACCCAGAGGAAATCTCCGAACTTGGTG
Organism: Podarcis siculus; assembly: GCA_034642415.1. Lineage (NCBI taxonomy): Eukaryota > Metazoa > Chordata > Lepidosauria > Squamata > Lacertidae > Podarcis > Podarcis siculus. The sequence continues at coordinate 4,046,208 of JAXCMG010000040.1, forward strand.
ATGGGCCACAAGAAGGCATCAAGGCAGGAAAATCCAAGTGCCCCCTCCTACCCAAATTAATATAAAGAACCCAGATTCTTTCCTGCAGGACCCCCCCCATAATACTAGAACCTGGGGCTAGCTTAGTTGGACGATTCAGACAAGGGGAGTGCAACCGCTGCAGACGTGCAAAGTTGCAAAGGGCCTTAAGGATCATCTTGTCCCACCCCCTGCAATGCAGGAATATGCGGCTGTCCCATATGGGGATCAAAGCTGCAATCTTGGCACCATGCTCTAAGCCAGGGGTCAGCAAACGTTTTCAGCAGGGGGCCGGTCCACTGACCCTCAGACCTTGTGGAGGGCCAGACTATATCTTGAAGGGGAAAAATGAACAAATTCCTATGCCCCACAAATAACCCAGAGATGCCTTTTAAATAAAAGGACACATTCTACTCAAGTAAAAACACACAGATTCCCGGACCGTCCATGGGCTGGATTTAGAAGGCGACTGGGCCAGATCCGGCCCCTAGTTTGCCTACCCATGCTCTAAGCAACTGAGCTAGGCAGAGGTTCCCATGGAAAGTGCAGGGCTCCCAGCCTCTTAGGAAACAAATACTGTATGTGGGTTGGTGGGTCTGACTCCTATTTAGCGATCACTGATTAAACCTGGCAGCAGCCCATGAAGGGATTGGCTCTTCTCTCCCCAAAATCTGCCCTAGACTGGCCATCCCAGCTATTGCCAAGCATACAGTTGACACTTCCGGCCTTGCTAGATGATCTTTGGAGAGAAACAGCTCCTTGTATCTCTCCCCCACTGCTTTTTCCAACACCACTAATCAGTTTAGAAATAAAAATGAAGAGCGAGAGAAGAACCAACCAATAGAACTGTGTGCTTTGCCAGAAACTATGCAGCTCCTCCAAGAGGCTGCAGGCTTTCTCAAATGGTTAAAGAGATTCAGCCCCTTTCAATACCATTTCCCACCAATGAGAGAGAGGAGGAGGTTTGGGTAGAAGGAAGGGGCACATGTTTGTGCCTTGATACTCACAGTGGTGCAGACCCTCCATCGTCATCTTCAGGGAGATGGAAGCAAGACGGGGGAAAGAGGGGAAAAAACAAGATTAGAAAGCCGGTTCTGGATGATTGGCATATGCATTCCCAACTCGCCACCCCTTGCCTGCCTAAAGACACCTACAGTTTGAAATTTGCCATGTGCATTTTGCACCTGGCTATCGGCCACTTGCGACCAAGGGAAGATACCGGAGTACCAGGATGGCACCTGACATCTCTACCGTATGGGGATCTGGGCATGTTTTCACACACTAATAAACAATCAGAATGGATTTCTGGAACCTAATGTCTTTTTTGTGCAGCCTGAGCAGCAGTAATTTATTTATTTATACCCCACTCATCTGGCTTGGTTTCCCCAGCCACTCTGGGTGGCTCCCAACAGAATATTAAAAACACAATAAAACACCTAACATTAAAAACTTTCCTAAACAGGACTGGCTTCAGATAGTTGTTTATTTCCTTGACATCTGATGGGAGGGCGCCACTACCAAAAAGGCGCAGTCAGCATTAAGATAAAGAGGTCAGAATAGGCCAATATATATGTGGACTGTTCCTGGATCAAGGGACTTTTCTTCTAAGTTCTCAAAGCTCTTAACCTAGCTCACCTGGTCTAGCCAGATGTTTAACTGAGAATCAAAGACTTTAGAGCCGCCTTGCCCCAAAATGGCAACTAGGCATTTGTTTTGCAACTGCAACCTTGGTGTAAGGAGCCCATTTGGTACATAGCTTATATATATCTGAGTTTCTAACACTGCTTGCACGCCAATGTTCACCAAGCTGGTGCCCTCCTGATGTTTTGAACTACAACTCCCACCCACCCCCTGGCAGCGGGGTGTACCCCACAACGCGACAGCCTGGCCTGTGTGCTTCTGCGCATGTGATGAAGGGTTCCCTGAAACCGTCCACATGCTCACAAGAGCGACACAGGATTCCACTGCTGATCTGCCATCCCCCACCCTGCCCATATCATCTCTGGGGGAGAGGGACTCAACACTGCAGTTCCCCTTTAACTAGCTTGTACCGTCAAAAGCGTGGACTCCGAAATTCTGTGCATACGTGGGTATCTCCCTCCGTCCCCTTAGGACAAAAAACCCTCTCTCAAGCTCACCTCCATTTCACTGCTGATATAACAAGGGCTGGCCATTCTGAGCTTTGTAAGGTTTAGAGAGAAAGGGACACCTGGGAAATCTAAAGTTCCCAGGCTCCCCAACTCTGCTGGTGTGGCAGACTGCCGACTCCACACCAGGGAAGCACATTCAAGCGAGCGAGCAAGCAAGCAAGCGAAGAGGCTGTTTGAAGGCCGAAGCACAACAAAAAGGGTCTCCACATTTCTGGACTGAACCACCACAACAGCACAAAGAAACAGTACTACGAGCTAGAGGAAAATGGCTGCCGGCAGCGTTGCGGGAGCACACACAGACCCTTTCAGGTGGACACCATGCTGCCACCTGCCACCATCTGATGGGCAGAGAAGCCCCCCATGCCTATCAGAGCCAAGACTTCTCCCTATTTTTCACAACAGGGGCAGGGACGCTGTCACCCTCCCAAGATCACTAGACTCTCAAGTTAAGGGATGATCATGCGAGTTAAGAGTTGTGGAGTCCACGAACATCTGGGAGGGACACAGCTTCTGCCACTGCTCCTGGTTTTAAATCCTGCCACATGTCTCTCTCTCTCACACACACACAGCAGGTAAGACCATCACCAACACATGGGGAAAAGGGTGATGCTTGGAGCTGGCTCTTTCACTTACCACAAGCAGATAACATGCAGCCGAAGAAGAGGAAGGAAGAGTGCAAAGATAATGCCAGCAAGGACACACCACACCACAGAGATAAGGTTTTGGTTTTCTGAACACACAAACCTCCTTTACCCCACTGGGGGTTTGTACTGTCTTGCCCGCTCTATGACCAGACAATTGGCCCTATGTCACCTGGTGAACTTTTGCAGCTGAAAGTAGCCCTAAGAAGCCTTTTCGTTTTTTGTTCTCAACAAAGCATTTTAGGAGCAAGAGATTCATTACATAAATCCATACTGTTTATAAAGTGTGGGTGGCGAGCTTGTGGCCGCCCGGGTGCTGGCACTGTACTACAACTCCCATTACCCTTTGCTACCGGCCATACTGGGACTGGTGAGAGATGGAGTCCAGTGGGCCTCCTCTGCATGGCAGATATTTCAAAGCAGAGCTTTCAGGAGCCTAAACTCCTGAAGATGGTGACTGCAAATTAGTGAAGGGGGGGGGGAGCAGATGCAAAACACAGAGATAAGTTTAGAAAAACAGCCAAGTGTGTTCTTAGCCCTACACTGCAGAAGAAGTGTGTGTGTGTGTGGGGGGGGAGATGGCATGCAGCTGAAAAGGGCGTATCTGCATCGGAGAAAAAAGGCACAGCAGAGCTGCAGAAACAAACACCCAATAATAGGAGGCACAGAGCTGTTTTATAGGGACTACGGATACTTCCATAGCAGTGACAAAAAATAAAAATTAAAGGCTCCAGTCTGTTGTTTTGCACAGCTCCGTGCCTGTTTCAGAGAAAGGGGAATTGGTGAAACCTCAACTAGCAGAATTTCTGGTGGCTGTTAACGCTTCTTGTCCCCCATCCAAGACTCTTTTTCATCCCTCACGGAACCACCCCTTCTCTAGGCAGCTCTTTCTGAATGGGGGGGGGGGGGAGAGTAAGATTGTGGCCCACTTTGGTCTGTTCTCCATCCCCCTGCATCTTCTCCAACCTGCACACTCACAACAAAGCCTGCCAATGCCTCCCCTACTGTTTTCGGACAGCGTAAGGGCAACAGCACTCACAGCCTGGACACTGGAATCGGAAGGGATGGTTTGGCAGGCCACAGGGAATCCGTTCCGCAAAAGGGGGACCGCTCCATGCCCACCTGCCATGCTGCTCAAGAAAAACTCTTATCTTTGGGGCATTTCCTTTCACACTGGTCAATCTGAAGGCTAACTCTGAAACAAGGGTGCATGAGCGAGGGTCAATGTGGAAAAGGGGCAAGAATGTTGGGCACACCTTTAAGGGCTTATCCTGAGGGTGGGGAGCTTTCATGTTGCCAGACTACAGTGTTTTTAATTCAACCCAGGGACAGATGGTATAAGGCTTGCATTTTTTGGGGGGGGGGGGTTTATATATTAAAAGGTCCTCTCTGGAAAAAGGCAGCGATCCTCTCTGGATCTTTCATTTGAAAAAATCCACCTAACCATTCAGGGGTAGAGCCAGACCATAACCTTAAAGGAGGTCCTTATGCCTGCCCTAACCCAGTTCTTAAAAGTAAAGAAGCCATGTGTTTCCTGTCCCCCAAAGCAGGCTCACTGTCCCTTCCCCAGGCAACTTACCGTCAGGGACCTGGTTGGGCTGCCTCCTCTTCTCGTAGATGAAGATGATCGTGACGAGGACCAGCACTTCAGCCACGATCCCCAGGAACGGCCACAGAGCTGCCAGGCGGCTGCGCACCCGTAGGCTAATCACGGCGTTCCCCTCGCCCTTCTCGTTGGTGCCGTTGCACATGTAGTCGCCCGGGTCCTTCTCGAGGTGCAGGGAGAGGATCCGCAGCTCTGTCTTGTTACCATCAGACTTGATGAAGAACCGGTCCTCGGAGCCGTTGACGATAGGCTGGGGGAGGAGGAGGAAAAGAAAAGGGTTCAAGTGTCGTCTGCTAGGGCAGTGCTTTGAATCGAGGGGCCGGCAACGCAAGTTTCTTCGAAATCCACAATCCAGGATGAACTCAGTGTTGCACCAGGTCTAGTGGTGGCCATAAGCAACAAGGGGCTGCTAATAACCCAAAAGTTATGGAAGTGGAAGAGTTCCATATGTCGGCTAACGGGCCCTTTACACCATAGTAAACAGTCCTGACTGGGTCTGCCTCTAACAGATGTTTGCTGCAGCTGAAATGTCTAGCAATACCCAAGTCCAGAAGGGCAGATTTGTTGCCAGACTTCAACATTTTACCTTTGAAGATCAAGAGAGGGCAGGTTTGCCAAAGTTCCCCTTCAAGGATTAAGTTCTACCTTCGCAACCACTTAAGCATGCGAAATGTTTGACTGGAGATTTTATCAAGGGGCTGGTTAGAGAATAAATACCTGATTCCCCTTAAGCAGCGGTTTCCCAAATCTTTAAGCATCTTTGAATACCTTCCTTGAGGGGTCTTAAATAAAGCTATTGTGGAACAGGTAGGATTATAATCGAAGGTGGTAGGGTCTCTTAGACCTGCTGTCATGGTTAGTTCCTTGTTCCCCTCTCTCTGATCATATGCCCTTTAAAAAAATTAAATACAGTATTTTCATCTCTGACATTTGGTTATTTAAAACAATTTTCTCAAGGGGTGCTAGTTGCAAATTCCTGTGCTTGGGGTGGTCTGGCTTTTGAATGTCGAAGGATCGTTTACTGGATGCTTACAGCCTGCTGCCCAACTCCACAGAGGGGCTAGGTTATCCCGTTCCATCCATGCCCATTAACAGATTTCCTAGCCTCCTTCCTGTTGCCGGTATCTAACTTTTGCAACCAGGTATGTTTTTTGCTACATTTGGGAGGTTAAAGCCACCGTTGGTCACTGGCAGCTGGAGTTTGGCACATGCCAGCTGCCCAGAAAAACAAAATCAAAATAGCTGGCCGGTTTGCAAGAAAGTAGTTTTGTGTGATGATGAGTGGGAGATCCCTAAGGACACATGGGCACAACATTCACTTAATTATGCTTATTACATTTATAGTCCGTTCTGCTCAAGTCCATATTTATTTTTGCAAGTGCCTCTTCCGCATTTATTTTGATGCCTTGGTCAATTTGCCTAGCTATGGGGAAACCTAAGGATGGAAAGTTATCAATCTTTAAGGGCCAGTCTGTGTAGTGGCTGCCTACTAGTCCCTGCTGTTTGGTCATTGCTTCCACTGGTCAATTTTATACCAGGTGGCTCAAATTGCCTAATGGACAACCATAATTTAGGGCTGGAGTTCTGCGGGTCTGTTTAAAAAGAGCAGGGTGGCGTCTGCGAACAGAGCCACCTTGTATCCCCGTTTGGCCACTGCAACACCCTTAATTTTAGTGGGTTGGTTAATGAAGCAAGTCTGGATACGGGTGGTGCTGTGGGTTAAACCACAGAGCCTAGGACTTGCCGATCGGAAGGTCGGTGGTTCGAATCCCCGTGACGGGGTGAGCTCCCGTTGCTCAGTCCCAGCTCCTGTCAACCTAGCAGTTCAAAAGCATGTCAAAGTGCAAGTAGATAAATAGGTACCGCTCCGGCGGGAAGGTAAACGGCGTTTCCGTGCGCTGCTCTGCTCTGGTTCGCCAGGAGCGGCTTAGTCATGCTGGCCACATGACCCAGAAGCTGTACGCCGGCTCCCTCGGCCAATAAAGCGAGATGAGCGCCACAACCCCAGAGTCGGTCACGACTGGACCTAGTGGTCAGGGGTCCCTTTACCTTTAGGGACTAGGTCAAAAAGCATGGCTGATATGGTGGCAGCTCCTGTCTCACTCCTGGCTTCGGTTGTATTAGTTCTGAATACAGGCCACAATTTATTGCTTGGGTACACTGGAGGAAATGGGGTGGGGAAGATGGTTTATGCATGGTGGGGGGTCACAGAAAGCCCCACTGCACACGATCAAAGGCTTCCTCGGCATCAAAAGAAACCTGTGCAGACAGAGGCTGCCTTGCATTTGCCGCCATGTTAATTAGAAGGCAGGGGTGGTCTGCTCCCTGTCGCCGCACAGAACTACTTTGCAAAGGGAGGAAAACAGAAGCAGCGGAGCGTGGGGAAATGTTTGCTTTGGCCAAGAGACTCACCTGGGACACATCTCCGACCACCCTGAACCAACTCCACTGGGTAACAGGAGGGTACGAGGAGCTCTTGCAGACCAGCATGCCGGTGTCCCCCTCGTTCCCGTGCTCTGTCTTCTTGTAGGCATACACGTGTGGCTTCACTGCAAATGAAGAAAAGGGGCGCAAGCAAGATGAGGGACAGCTGGCAATGAGGTACCCGAGGAGAACAGGTGAGCAGCAAGGGCCAAGGATAGCTGGCTGCTTATGAAAGCGAGTTAAAAATTGGCATTAGCGATGAGGGGAGGGGATTTTCAGCAAACGGGTCCTTCTCTCTTCCTGCCCCCTGACAAGCTATTGAGGTCACGAGTGACGTGCATTGGTGATGGGCTAGTAAAACCGATGCAAGCTGACTTTCACAGGTGCATTTGTAAGACTGCAGGGGCATCTGAAGCTGCCTCATCATACAGTCTGACTGCTGGTTCCTCCGATTCAGTGCTGCTTACATGGTCTGGCAGTGGCTTTGCCATGGATTCAGATGGGGGGTGGCTGGGCTCCCCAGGCTGCAGATAGTATAATAATAATAATAATTTATTACAGTGGTACCTCGGGTTAAGTACTTAATTCATTCCGGAGGTCCGTTCTTAACCTGAAACTGTTCTTAACCTGAAGCACCACTTTAACTAATGGGGCCTCCTGCTGCTGCCATGAAATTTCTGTTCTCATCCTGAAGCAAAGTTCTTAACGCAAGGTACTGTTTCTGGGTTAGCGGAGTCTGTAAACTGAAGAGTATGTAACCTGAAGTGTATGTAACCTGAGGTACCACTGTATTTATAACCCGCCCAACTGGCTGGGTTTCCCCAGCCACTCTAGGCGGCTTGCAACAAAAGATTAAAAATACATTGAAACACCAGTCATTAAATGCCATGGACTGAACCTGGGATCTTCTCTGTGCAAAGTAGGCAATCTACCATTTCCCCCACTTTCCTCCTTCCACCCACTCTTTCTTTCCATGTCTGCTTCCAGATAGCCCAGTCGGCAGAGCATGATGCTCTTAATCTCAGGGTTGTGGGTTCGAGCCCCACGTCGGGTGAAAGATTCCTGCATTGCAGGGGGCTGGACCAGATGAGCCTCGTGGTCCCTTCCAACTCTACAATTTACCGAGCGATGATCTTTAAGACTGCAATCCTGAGGGCAAGAACTGCCTTTACTCTCCTGGTATGTCCCACAGAGGAACTTACGGTCTTCAAACAAAAACATCCCGAAGGTCCCAGGCCACAGAGAGGTTAGGCTGGCCTCAACTAGAGCCAGGGCTTTTTTGGCTGTGGCTCCAATCTGGTGGAACGTTCTGCCACAAGAGACTAGGGCCCTGCGGGACTTGACATCTTTCCGCAGGGCCTGCAAGACAGAGCTGTTCCACCAGGCCTTTGGCCAGGGCACAGCCTGACTCCCTCCTTTGGCAATCTTCACAGAACTCTAGCCCAATGGTTGCCATCAATTTGATTTGAATTAATTTTATAATGAAATGATTTTAGAATGTTGTACTATTTTATTGTTGTTAGCCGCCCTGAGCCCGGCTTCGGCTGGGGAGGGCGGGATATAAATAAAAATTATTATTATTATTATTACTACTACCACTGACCTTTGCAAGTTGCTCTGGGAGCAAGCAGGGTAGAACAGCTTCAGGCAAAAAGGGATTGCGTCCAACAAGTTCATGCTCAGAGCAGACCCAATGAAATGAAAGGGCCCGAGGAAGCTGCCTTATAGTGAATCACCCCACCCGTCTACCTAGATCAGTAATGTCTACACTGATAGTGGTCCTCCAGGGTTTCAGGCAGATTCTCTCCCAGCCCTACTTGCAAATGCCCTTGGGGACTGAACACAGTACCTTTGACATGCAAACCACTGAGCTAGTGTCCTTTCCATAAGAGTAAAGGTAAAGGGACCCCTGACCATTAGGTCCAGTCATGGCCGACTCTGGGGTTGCGGCGCTCATCTCGCTTTACTGGCCGAGGGAGCTGGCGTACAGCTTCCAGGTCATGTGGCCAGCATGACTAAGCCGCTTCTGGTGAACCAGAGCAGCGCACGGAAACACCATTTACCTTCCCGCTGCAGTGGTACCTATTTATCTACTTGCACTTTGACGTCCTTTCGAACTGCTAGGTTGGCAGGAGCAGGGACTGAGCAATAGGAGCTCACCCCGTCATTGCGGGGATTCGAACTGCCAACCTTCTGATCGGCAAGTCCTAGGCTCTGTGGTTTAACCCACAGCGCCACCCGCGTCCCTTCCCTAAGAGTAGCCGTGCCCATTAATCCCAGTGGGTCTACTCTGAGCAGAGGGGATGTTGGTCACAACCCTCGGGCACCTCCATCAGTGCCCAAAGGACAAGGGCAAGCAGGTATGCTTCTTGACATGGACAGAAAGTTGAGAGGACCAGGAGCAGGTCAACCACCACCAATAGTGCCCACGTAAAAGAAAAATCCTTTGGCCCACGTTTAGCAATGATACAACAGCAGCTGGAGAAGGCAGAAGCAAGAAGAGTGTTCGGGGTCTCCCGCAGAGCTCACCTTTCACGTACACAGTTGCTTTGGAAAGGGGAACGGTTTCGAAGATGCAGTGGTACTCCCCTGAGGTGTCGTGGTCCACTTTTGGGATTCTGGAATGAATGAAACAAAGCACGTCAGCAGCAAGACGAGCAAAGCACACCCCAGTTATCGCTACATGAGAACACAACCACCCTTAATTTTTCTGGGCCAAGATTGGGGTGGGATGTGGGGCTCGTCTGTGACCCTCAAGCCAGCTTCTGCTGTTTATGGAGCTTGCTACCACAAGATGTGTTCATGGCAGTTAGCTGAGATGTCTAAAAGGAATAAATAAAATGCCTACTAGCTGCTATTGGCTATAGCAGCTTAAAGGAACCTCCAGGTTTGATTTATTTATTAATTAGATTTATATACTGTCCTCCATTAAAAGATCGCAGGGCGGTTCACAACATAAAAGCACATATAAATAGTTAAAACAGAAACAGCAAAACAGTATCCCCACCACCACATGTAAAAGACTGCATAATATCAATCAGCCAAAGGCCTGACTGAAGAGGAATGTTTTTGTCGCGGGTGGCGCTGTGGGTTAAACCACAGAGCCTAGGACTTGCCGATCAGAAGGTCGGCGGTTTGAATCCTCTCGACGGGGTGAGCTCCCGTTGCTCGGTCCCTGCTCCTGCCCACCTAGCAGTTTGAAAGCACGTCAAAGTGCAAGTAGATAAATAGGTACCACTCCAGCGGGAAGGTAAACGGCGTTTCCATGCGCTGCTCTGGTTCGCCAGAAGCGGCTTAGTTCTGCTGGCCCCATGACCCGGAAGCTGTACGCCGGCTCCCTTGGCCAATAAAGCGAGATGAGCGCCGCAACCCCAGAGTCGGTCATGACTGGACCTAATGGTCAGGGGTCCCTTTACCTTTAAAGATATATAAGGTAGTGCCAGACAGAGGTTATGGGGCAGTTTACCTCGGAATGCCAAGCTGTCAGAAGCAGCAGAGGGCTATTGACTTTTTATGCCCCAATGGGGGGCTTCTCAAAGGCAGCCAGGGACAACAGGATGGTGAATTAGAACAGAGGCTGTTTTGCCCGATCCAGCAGGGCTCCTTTTGGGGTGGTTAAAAGGACATTGCATCTTCAGAGGCAGTCTACCCCTAAGTACCAGATGCTGGGGCCAGTCAACAGGTGAGGGCCACAGGTGAGTGCCCTACTTCTGATCTCCCAAAGACATCTGGTTGGACACCACAAGGAAGAGGAGGGCTGAAGTTGTCTTCTGTGTGTAGCAGACACGGCTGAAGGAGAACTGTGTGTGGGAAACCCCACCCTCAGATGCGGGCGGGCAGTGGCTGGCAGAGGCAGCCTGGCAAAGGGTACTACTCTCCGTGGCTGCCCCTAACCTGTGCAACCCCCTCTCTGCAGCGGTGCACCTGGAACCTTCATTATATAACTTCTGGAGAATGCTGAAGATGCATCTCTTCACTTTGGCTTTTGTCACTTGGGGGGCTTATTTTCTTGGACCCACTTTAATTTTGCTATTTTAAGTTGTTTTAAACTGTTTTTAATTAATTTTGTGTTTTGATGTTGCAACCAGACTGGGATCATGCAGTGGAGGGCAGGCAATAGACGACAACGACAACAACAACAACGATGTTTGCCCTGCATTTTTTTTACAATTTTTGGCATGGGCAAGTCACAACGGTAGATTTATATCCCACCTTTTTCTCAGGGTGGTGTACATGGCTTCTTTCCCCCCATCTCATTTAATTCTCACAACTAAGGTAGGAAGGCAGTGAGAGGCAGTGAGACTTGCCACCAAGGTCAGCCAGTGAGCTTTATGGATGGGGTGTGTGATTCGAACTCTGGTCTCCCGGGTCTTAGTCCGACACTCTAAACACTATAACACAATGTAAAACCATTGAGCAGCAGGGTGTAGGTGGCAAACAGCAATCCTGTCATCTTGCCCAATTAAAACCCTGCGTCTGTGATCACCTCCTCAAGTGAAAAGGCAGGTCAAAGGGAGGAAAGGCCTAATATATTTACTCCTAAGCGGAATAAATATGGCGCTGTGGTCTAAACCACTGTGCCTAGGGCTTGCCGATCGGAAGGTTGGCGGTTTGAATCCCTGTGACGGGGTGAGCTCCCATTGCTTGGTCCCAGCTCCTGCCAACCTAGCTGTTCGAAAGCACGTCAAAGTGCAAGTAGACAAATAGGTACCACTCTGGCGGGAAGGTAAATGGTGTTTCTGTGCGCTGCTCTGGCCACATGACCCGAAAAAACTGCCTGCAGACAAACGCTGGCTCCCTCGGCCAGTAAAGCGAGATGAGCTCCGCAACCCCAGAGTCGTCTGCGACTGGACTTAACTGTCAGGGGTCCTTTACCTTTTTAATCTCCCAGAAGAGGCTACAGGAGGAACTGAGTGCAATGTAATGAGGGCAGGAGGCAAATTCCATTCAGAATCCACCCCTCCCCTACGCATAGTGAGATTCCCACACACAAATCAGGAGCTTTAAAAAAATCAGCGACAGAGGAAGGGGAAATCACTTGGCGGGGTGGGAAGAAAATATTTATCCACCTTGAGCCCAGAGAGGCAATGGCATCCCAGCTAGGAAGCTTGTTCAGACCGGATTTCATGGATTAGCCAGACCTCCCAAACACAAACACACACCATATCAATTATTTTGGAGAGGAAGGGTTGCTGTGCTGTACAAAAGGGAGGCAGAACATTCTGGGGGTGAGGTGGGGGAGAGATGACGGCAACAACACAGGGGGAAGGCCCCCATTTTGTTAGATCTCCAGCAGGTCAGGAGCTCTTTCCTCTTCCCCCTGATTTCAACACATGCAGACAGAGAGCCCAGTCAGAGAATCGAGGGCACGAGAGAGGGTTGCTGGGGGCGGGGGAAAGATAAATACTTTTAATCCTCACTCAGCTCCCTGTTGCTATGGGGAGAGAGGCACGTCTGCTGGGCTGCTGCGTGGAAAAGGACGTGACTCCTCTCCCGCCAGATGGACTTCTGCCAGCGGGATGGGTGGGCAAGAGGGAGACTAATGGGGGTGGACAGTCCACACCGCCATTGCAGCCAGGGCTGGCATTTCAGTGCACAGGAACCCAGACGTCCAGGGCAACGAGGCTGTCATGGGGATGCTTCGAAGGCGGAAGGAAATGTGACATTGGACCTACAAGTGAAGGTTCGTTTTCTGCGGGGATCCTCTCCCCGAGATTCAGAATGCAAGGTGTACAATCTCACACACTCTTGCACAGAAAATCAGTCCGCACCAAGAGCATTTGGCACTCTGCCCTTCAGCATGAGATGAAAAACGTATGAAGTGGTGTGTCGAAATGTAAGCACAGAATCTGACCGAGTCAAGCTGTTCACAGAATCACGGAAGGAACCACAAAGGGTTGTCCAACCACCTGCAAAGCAGGAATTTCAACTAAAGCATCCATTAAGGATGGCCATCCAACCTCTGCTTAAAGACCCCAGAGGAAGGAGAGTCCACAACCTCCTAAGGGAGTCCATTCCACTGTCGCACAGCTCTTACTGTCAGGGAGTTCTTCCTGCTGTTTAGTCTGAATCTCATTTCTGGTAAAGGGGGAGGCCGATAGAAGGGAATGCTACCTGCCGTGGGTCTCACAAAGAGGCTGAATAACTGAGGTCACTTTCTCCAGGCCTCTGTATCTTGTTTACCAGGAAAAGGCATTGTGTTGGGGTTGTGTGGTTTTTTTTAGTTGGCGCGGTGCACAAAGGCTCCACAGGGGGCCCAGCAGCAGCAAGCATTCCTACGCTCTCCCCAATGGGTTTATTCCTTTGTTTCAACGAGGCTGCCTGACGGAACCTTTCATTGTCGAGCCAGTTATCAAACACCAGCAACGCACAGCCAGAATGCAAAGTTGTATACGCAGGTTAGGAGCAGGACTTGCGAGGAACAGCATGTGCTGCCTTCTCCTCTAGAGGAGGAGTTTATGATCTTCTCAAATATGGGGTCTCGCCCTACTCTCACTTCCCCAGCAGTCCTAGCAAAATACTGCTAAACCCCGTTACACTGCAATTAGAATTAGATAGAAGCATTTTAAGGCTCAGGAAAAGGGGGCTGAATGTGGCCCTAGAGAATCTCCCAAGGCTACACTCATCACCCAGCCTGATTCATAACCTCTTCAAGTGTTTCTGACTGGCCAGAAAAGGGTCCTTAACTCTTGAGTATGACTTTCCCTTGCCTGGATGGAGGACACAGAAAGGTGGTGTGCATAAAAACTAGTGTACTGTACACAGGGGGAAACTGCATGTGCTATTCTGCCTACTATTGATTCTCACCCCACCTCACGGCCCTCAGGAGACAGCTCAGAACCTTGGGCTGACAAAAAGGTTCCCTGCCCCTCCTTTAGGGGACCTAAGGGGACCCAAATGATCTTCAGGACAAGTGCAATAATAAAGCAAGGCAAACAGGGAACCCGCAGTTCTGCTTGTTGACATTGCCACAGGGTGTGTTTTACTGCTCTTAGGCAGAAAAGAACAACACCCAGCCTCTCTCACACGCTTTGCATTGAGCTTCAGAAGGGAAATAATTCCTTCTACCCCCACCAGCTCAAGCTAGATAGGGAGAGGCTGGGACTGGGGGGACATTCCAAGAGACCCCTTGGACGGGACCAAAACAAGAAGCTGTTCCCTTCCAGAGCTCCAATGGTTTGGCATTGATGAGGACAGCAGGGACACTCCCATGGTAAAGTCAAGGTCAAGCTGCAATCCTGTGCACTTACTGGAGAATATGCAATACAGTGGTACCTCAGGTTAAGTACTTAATTCGTTCCGGAGGTCCGTTCTTAACCTGAAACTGTTCTTAACCTGAAGCACCACTTTAGCTAATGGGGCCTCCTGCTGCTGCCGTGCTGTCAGAGCACGATTTCTGTTCTCATCCTGAAGCAAAGTTCTTAACCTGAAGCACTATTTCTGGGTTAGCGGAGTGTGTAACCTGAAGCGTATGTAACCTGAGGTACCACTGTACTGAAAACAATGGGGCTTGTCTTCCAACTAAATTTGGCTCAAAAGCAGAGCACAGAAGGTGCTGGGTTCAAATCCTTACAGCATACCCAGGTAGGGCTGAGAGACAGACTAATCCTGGAGAGTTTTTGGCTGTCAGTGCAGACAATAATGAGCTAGGTGCACCAATGACCTGATTTGGCTGATCCCTATGAACATGAGATGGTGTTGGAGGGAAAGAAAAACAAGGAGGTGACCCTGAAGTTTTGGTTTGCCTCGAGGAGCATTATTGAGAGCTCTCCATTTATGTGTGTTCAAGACATGCATATCACTGCAAACCCGGAAGTGGCACTTAAAGGAGCAAAAATAGCCCCCCAAAGAGCGTGAAAATGGCAAACTGGTGCAAAAACATCGTCTGGCAATCCCACAAGCCTTTGCAAGTGCAATCCAAGGAGCGCTGCTGGTTTTTTCAAGGGCTTCCAGAGGGTCTCTGCAGGCTTTGTCAATGGTGTTCCCCAAATATGCGATTTCACTTAAACGTGCAGTGCTTTGGAATGTAACCTCTGCATAAATGGGGAGTTGCCTGTATTGATTCGAGGGTTGGACTATGACCCGAAAGACCCAGTTTCGAATCCCCACTCAGTTATGAAGCTCACTGGGTGACTTTGGGCCAGTCAGTCTCTCAGCCTGCTCTACAGCGGATTCTTTCAGGCAGCACCAGTACATTCAAGCCCTTTCTCCTTTTTTTAAAAAAAGTTTGACGTTGCCCTTGGGTCCTGCCTGCAGGCTTCCCATAATAGACATCTGGTTGGCTCCTGTGAGAACAGGATGCTGGACTAGATGGGCCACTGGCCTGATTCAGCCAGGCTTTGCTTACGTTCATAATAAAGTTATGTGCTCTGTTCTGGATTTAGAAAGAATTGCTCACCCGGAGAGCTTGTTGGCATGGAAGAGAACATGCTAAACAGTGCCTCCCCCCCCCCGGCAAAAATATATATATTAAAAGATACCTACAGGTATGAGGTAAATTCTGGTGACGTCTCATTCGTATCAAGCCTCGTTCCCCCCTTCTCCCAGTAGTGGCCTTTGACGGCGGTTGGCGGTTCGGTGATGTTGCAGGAAATGATCACGTTCGAGCCGGCAGTCACCTCGGGAGTGGCTGAGATTTTGGCCCCTGTGTTGTCGATATTTTGGGGGAAAGAATGAAGGTGAGAGAGAAAGTTAGGAAGACGTAGCCAAGGCGGGCTGCTTTCAGAAGAGAAAGGGGTGGTGGGAGAGGACAGACACCGCTGCCGCGTGGAGTTCAGTCACCTGTGAGCAGAGGTAAAGTGGCCTAGTTGTCACATAATGGCTTGTTTCTAAGACTTGCCCTTCCCCAAACTGCCTTCCAGAGGCATTGGACTACAACTCCCAGTGTGCTGGCTGGAGCTTACATGGGAGTTGTAGTTCAAAGCATCTTGAGGGCAATGGCATGAGAAAGGGCCTGGCCTAGGCTTTGCAAAGTTTGTGCTTGTTGGTCATATGACTGTGAAAACGTGAGGTGAGCCCCAAATGGGCTCCAGCACAAGCCTCCAGAGAGTGTAGGAGGCAGAGGCAGCTTTCCATGCTCACGGCTATTCCAGTCCAGTCCGATGCCAATGATTGCTACCAAGATTGAGAAGTCAAGCAGGTTTACATGCACATCTGGCCAGTTTGAATCATTTCCTCTGGGTACCAAGTTTGCGGGTTTATGGGGGGTGATAAAGAGGAATTAGGCATTCGGTACACACACTCCACCCACATCCAAACATCTTGGATTCCATCAAGTGACTCTCATGAAGTGAAATTGCACCACCACGTGCTCTGCATGTGTAAAAATGGCCAGGTAGCAGCGGTAGCAGCAGTCTGCTGAGATTCTTGAAGCTGGAGGTATGGCGAGGAGGCTGGCAACTTTCGTAGTAGCAGAACTGCCAGCTGCCATGCTCTGGGTGCCAGAGGGATATTCCTATTCAGTACCTTTCGAAGTGCAGCGAAATGCTGGCAAGGAAGGCAACTTATAGCAACTGGTCTGCGCCCAAGGACCACTTGTTCTCAATGCCTGGGTCTCATGTGACAGTTTTTACATTTGCTCTTTTTCTGGGGGAATTCGCTGCAGCCAGCGAGTAAACGGTCATGCCCTATACTGGCCCGAGAAGGAGCCATTTCATATGAAACCACCTGGAAACAGGGACCCAAACCTCTGAAGAGGTAACAGTTAAAACAGGCTGCTTTGCCCCCACCTAAAGCGAATCCCTGGAGCACCCAGATAAGCATATCCAGGCCAGTTATTGTGGCCAAGCTGAGTATCAATTTCAAGGCAAATTTTGCAGACATTCCCCCACCCTCAATAACCAAACAGATACTTGACAAATCCCCCACCCAGCCCTTTCTCCTCAGAGACAGGGGACTCTACAGGGCTGAAAGACACTCTTGAGATTTGCCTCTCCGAAAAGAAGGATATTTCCATTTACCAAGAAACGTTATTATTTATTTTTCCAGCCATCAATACAGCAGTGGTTTTCAAAGTTTGACATTTAGAGTCTTGTTTCTTGCACTGAGCTCTGGACACCTGGCAAGGAATTCCCAGTCCACCGCAGAAGCAACTGGGGGTGGTGGTGAGAAAGATAAATATGGACCTACTGATAAAACCTCTGGGGGACTTGCAGTAAATCGGCAAAGCGATTCCTGACTCCCAGTTGCAAACTGAATTCTTCCCTGCCCTAAACCATGCTGCTGATAGGAAGGAAACTCAGGGTAAAGACTGCTGCGTGGAAGGACCCTGAGCTCAGTTTAGTTCTGAATTTCAAAAACAAATCCCTGGACTCCAAAATTTTTACATTTAAATGCTGTATCCAACTCTGTCATACTCGGAGTGAACCCACTGAAATTAATGGCCCTAAGTCAGGTATGTCCCTTAACTGGAGTTGGATGCAACCCTAAACATATGGCCCCATGTTCTCTTGGGAGTGCCAATAAAAATTAAAAGCAGATCCCACAAGCCTGATGCCTGCATACAGTTCATAAGTGGCCCTTCGCCAGCTCTGCTGGGTGGCTCCATCAGCCCATAAGAGTAGAGAGTGCACTTTAAACCCATTCCTGAGCATCACGGGGAAAGAAAGCTTTAATATCTGTCTTTATGGATCTTCCCATTAAGGAACCCCCAATAAGCTTCCAAGGAACACAGGAAGCTGCTTTCTACTGAGTCAGGTTCTCCATGGTTTCAGGCAGGGGGGACATTCCCTACCTGGAGATGCTGCCACTGGGGAATGAACCTGGGATTTTCCCCTGCATGCAAAGCAGATGTGCTGCCAAACGGAATTTGAAAACCACTGACAAGAGGGCAACGAGCGAGGGAGGACACTTCCTTTTGTAAAAACATCCAAACTGAGGCACGTCAAATTCAATTTGCTTGCTCAACGTTTTGGCCACAAAAGACAAGCCGTTTCTCTTGTCGCTGGACAATCTGGACTTTCAGCTCAGCGTAGGGTGGGGGGAAGGGGGAGGAGAGAAAGGGGGAGGAGGCAAATCAGCTAAAACTGGTTGTTCCACAGCACAAACAACTAGACGCGTTCCCCCCACCCAGTGCTGTGCAGAGACAGTGCTACGGCCATTTCAAAAACGGTTGCAATTACACCACAAGCAAAACAAGACCGTTTCAATCCAGCTCGCGACAACCAGTAACCTCTAGCAAGGTTGGAAAGCATATCAAAAGCAGTGGTGGGGGGGGGGGGGAAAGCAAGACTGTGTGTGTATACAGAAAGAGATATACGCAGGAAAACGAGATGAAGAGAGGTTGGTTTGCTGGCGGCCGCCAAAAGCAGAGCCACTTTCAATTTTGCATTTCGGAAAAGGAACACCAAGGAGGAAAACGTTGGCATTCAGGGGCCAGAAGCCAGAGGGATCGGTCAGGACGGTGTGGTTCTGATGGGGAAGTTACAACCCTTTTTGAGCAGGGCCACTCGCCAGGAGTGAAGGGGAGGATGCGGGTGGAGGGGGGGGGGGAGGTCTCTTGGATTTCTACACAGTTAGGTCGGGAAGGTGCAGCAGGGTTCTCGGGAAGCCATGGGACGTGGGTGAAAGGGTTGGCGGGGGCGTGGCAAAGCTAAGAGACACGGCTGTGTCCAAGCTAATGCCAACGCCAGGGGGGATTGGGGCAACTGCCACTCACGCTCAATGACAATCACGTTCGCCTGGGAACGGATCCACTTGACTTTGGGGCTCTTCGACAAGTGGTTGCGGTCGGGGTCGTTGCTGGCCCGGCACTCATAGGTGCCCGAGTCGTTGAGCGTGAGGTTGGTGACGTAGATGGCGCTGGTGGAGTGCTGCTTGTAGGTGGCGTTGATTTTGACCCGGTCCTGCCAGGCCCCGTCCCACAGCTGGACGGCTGTCTCGTTGGGCTCGGCCCCCTCGAACCACCACTGGATCTCGGGGATGGGGCTACCGACAGCCTCGCAGTGCAGCTCCACACTGTCCTCCGTCAGCTTCTTTTGAGACAGCGGCGACTTTATGAAGCCAGCTGCGAGGCGGGGTGGGGGGAGAGGCGTTAGTGCAAAGTATTATTAGTGCGAGAGAGAAAGACAGTGAAGAGAAAGAGATCAGCAGCCTTTACAAAATATATTAAAGAAGAACCAGCATGGTTACTCACATCGGCACACTCACTCCACAAATGGCCACTTCTGTTACATGTAGCTGAAAATACTGAGTAAGAAGAATCTTTCTCCTCCCCTCAAAAGACAGGGGTGGGCGAGTGGCTCTTGCACTCTCCGTTAGTAAGAAGTCCCATTCTTTTTTTCCAAGCTTTGCCTGCACAAGAACTTGGGGCCTACAAGGAACTGGAGGAAAACTAGACAGGAAGCACCACAAGACTGGTTTTACACTTCTTGCTGTTTAACTTGCATCCCACCGAGACTACTGCGGCAAGTCCTGGGTACGTTGGGTCACTGTGTCCTTATCAGAAGGCTTGACAAGCTTACACGGCCTTCAACAGAAAGACCACATGCAGAACTTTGGACGTGCTCAGAAGAAGGTGAACAAGCCAACAGCATCACAGCTCCAGATGCTTTACTTATGTAGCAACACAGCAATCAGAAGCTCTCAATCCATACCCATCCCAAACAAAAAATGCTGGAAAATGGACTGCTTTGTTATTTATTTGCTCTTTATATCCCACCTTTCCTCCAAGGAGCTCAAGGTACATGGTTTCCCCCCTCTCCATATTATTGTTGCAACACCCTGTAGGTTAGGCTGAAGGGCAGTGACTGGCCCCAGGTCACCCGCATGGCTGAGTGTAGATTTGAATGCCAACCGTGTTAGAAACTGAGATATGAAAAATAGGAGCTAAATGGCACTTTAAACCTAGGTTGTGGGCACAACAATGGAATGTCTAGGCACTTTTTTATAAAAAGAATAAAAAGCTGAAAATGAATGAACTGCAGCTAAAATATCGTCTTCATTTTTTCACACAGTCTAGTCCTTCCCCTGCCCAACCCCCTAATATTCTTAAGAGGGTCTCTTCTCTGGTCTTCAGAGAGTAGCTGGAAGTGGAGAGGCAGAAAAAGGTTCTCCTTTCCTTCCACTCTTAATCTGAAATCCTAGGTGCAGTAATGCACCCAGAGCTCAGAAACTGCTTTCGCAAAATCCGCCTAGAACAAGGGAGTTTCAAACATTGAATGTCAAACCCTCAGGTCCAAATCCATCACATTCAACCACTGCACCACATTAGCTATATAATCAAAGCACAGACAGCTTTATCTCAATCAAGACATTCTTGTCTTTCTCGTGCGATAGATGAAGGAGGGGAGTAATTCCTCTTCAGAACTAGCATGAAAGTTGGCACACTATTGTGAAAATCGTGGGCCCTAGGCAAGACTGCTGAGAAGGGGAAAAGGTGGTATTACTGCACCCACAATGTACTGTGGAAGTCACAGGGCACAGGTTAGGGCCTTGGTAGATTCTTTGATAACCCCAACCCTGGGCTCTATCATCAGAAGATAAACTAAAAGGTACAGGGTTAACTACGGAGATTTCCACAGGGCACCTAAACATGCAGATCACAAGTTTGTGAGCCTTTACTATGAACAGTAGCCAAAACTTGCCCAAGTTTTGCATTTAGCCAAGAAAGCTAGTATGTTCCACACTCGTGGTGCTTAGTTGTCTTTGCAGATTTTATTTTTGGACTGATTTTCACGGAACAAGGCAACTTACAGCAAAAGGGTTTACAGAGAAGCCCTTAGCTTAGACATCTTCACTCCAGTCTTATGCTCAACTAAACTCAGAATCACGCAAAGCACCCATGTAAGCAATGGCTCCCCAATTTTCTTCCATTTTGGGGGCAGTGGGATGAGCAATTTAGGTGGGGATGCTCAGGCAGGTGTATTTTCTTAATAATAGTAATAATAATATTAATAGGCAGTTTGCTTAAGCCCTCACTTGCGAAAGACTTCCCACTTGCTTTCCAGTTCTGGCTACTGGTCTTCATTCCCTTCTGCAGAGAAGAGGGAAACAGGGGGACAAGTCATTAAGAAGGAAGCTAATGGCGGGGACATTTGAGGCACCGTGCACGTCAACTGCCACACGGTTTAGCAATTGTCGCAAGAGTGTTTGCCCTTGCAGCAAACCCAGATGATTCCTTCCAGGCATGCCAAGGGACAAAGACAAGCCCTGCTACGCAATTATCAGAAAGCAGAGCACCCCTCCGACAGGGAGCACGTCCTCACATGCCCCACGCTGAGGTGAACAAGCATGCCTTTGCTTCCTTCGCCAACGGTCAGTTGACCCAAATTGGGTAACTCTTGGCCCGCAGCCTGGCCATAGTGACTGGGGGCCATTGTGTGGGGTTCCGATTCCCTCTGCAGCAAGCCAGCTCCCTCTGCGCTACTAGCCAACCTGCCGTGCTGCGTCAGACCTCAGTGTGCTCGCTCACTCGGCTGCGCAATCGGATACAATATGCCCTCGCAAAATCTTAGCGTAAGCCAAAAATTAAAAACCAAGCAAAAAATCAAAGTTCAGAGAATCTTTTCTTTAACCAAGGCTGGATAAAGCTTGCCCAAAGCAAATAGCATTAAGAGCCAGAACAATGCCGAGGCTACCCAGGGGAAGACAGAGTGAACAGAACATTGAAGCATCAAGAGGGACTAGATTTAGAATGCATGTAGGGACATGCGAAGGGACGCGGGTGGCGCTGTGGGTTAAACCACAGAGCCTAGGACTTGCCGATCAGAAGGCCAGCGGTTTGAATCCCTGCGATGGGGTGAGCTCCCGTTGCTCGGTCCCTGCCCACCTAGCAGTTCGAAAGCACGTCAAAGTGCAAGCAGATAAATAGGCACCACTCCGGTGGGAAGGTAAACAGCGTTTCTGTGCGCTGTTCTGGTTTGCCAGAAGCGGCTTAGTCCTGCTGGCCACACGACCCGGAAGCTGTACGCCAGCTCCCTCGGCCAATTAAGCGAGATGAGCGCCACAACCCCAGAGTCGGCCACGACTGGACCTAATGGTCAGGGGTCCCATTACCATTAAGGACATGCGAAGCTGCCTTATAGAGTCGTAAGGACCTTCTGCCTAAGAATGTAAAAAGAGCCAGTGCCCATCTAGTTCAGCATCCTGTTCTCACAGTGGCCTACGAGATGCCTGTGGGAACACCATAAGCAGGATCCGAACATAAAAGCACTCTCCCCTCCTGCAGTTTCCAACAATTCTAGTATAAACCCTAGTTACTTGTCAAGACAATATGCCTTTTAATTGTTTTAGCAACCAGACAGAGTAGGCAAGCCTGTTCAGGGAAACTGTTGCAAAACGGGAAACCTTATTCATGCCTAGGGTTTTAAAGGTCTGCTTTCTTCAGAAACAAGACACTTTCGGGGCCAGAAGCCCTGCTTGCACATCCATAGCACGCCTCTTTAGAGAAGGTAGGGAAACCTCAAGACAGGGGTCAAATGTGGGACTCCAGGCTCCTCTGTTTGGCCCTGGGAACTTTTCCTAGGTCTCACTGGTCCTCCTTGACACACTCCTTAACTGTTTTTGCCTAGCTCGAATATGTCCTTGAACTTGCTTGTCTGGGTGTGTGTGTGGGTGTGTGTGTGTGTGTGTGTGTGTATTAAAAACAGACTACTGTACCAAAGGTTTAAATCTGCACACCTCTGGCTTAACGTACCATGGGCATGCCCTGTGTGACCTCAACCAAAGAATCTAAGGTTGCCTTTTTTTTTAACTTCTACGTAAGGCTAGTCCTCACTCAACCCAAATAGCCTCTCTTTAAACTCTTCCCAGTACATCATATGCAAGAAAACTGAGTCATCACATCCAAGAGAACTTTAACAGGCTTTAGTCATGGGAACAACTGGTGGGTTGCATCACATCCTGTATAGTCAGGGCTGGCTATGTTGCCTGGTTTGCTACCCGGCAAAAACCCATGTGAGGGGTGAGGAACCTGTGGCCCTTGAGACATCACTCGATTCCAAGCCCCGTCACCCCCCAGCCACAATGGTCAGGAACAAGATCTGGAGGCTCACTGGCTCCCCACCCCATGTCCTGCCCTGCAAGCTTCCCAGAGATGGAGGCAGAGAAGCTCCTTTAGACAACAGGAATGGGGAAGTCCAGGTCTGAGGAGGAGAAATTGGTCCTCCAGGCCTCTCCTTGTGTATTTGTTGAATCTGTCTGCAACCTATGGAATTCTTTCTTACCTGCCTGAATGGAGGATAGAGATTATGTCTATCCCTGTATCTCTCAGGCATTTTTCCCACCCAGCTTGGAAGGGGAAACAAATGTGGCCACCAGCCTGGAAATCCCATCCCCCCCCCCGCCTTACAGAAAGCTTACAAAATGCAGCAGTAAATAAATTAGCGGGAAATTATATACACAAGAGTCCACACATTTTTTAAAAATGTCCCCAAATCCGGCCTCCAAACTGGAACAAGCAAATGAAGCACTGCAGGCAACCCTGCAGGGCTCAACTCAGTTCATTGGGCTCTGAGTCTTGTTCACCCATCAAAACACTTTAAAAAAAAGAAAAGGAAAAAAAGGCACTAACTGCTGGCTGAGGCACTGGGGAAGGAGTTTGTGCCAACAGCCAAGGAACTGCCATGCTCTGGGGGCAGAGGAGGAGAGAGATGGTCATGACAGGATTTTTTCTGTTCCTTGCATAATACGATAACTCAGGAAGTTGTGTGGTGGTAAATTCAGGGCAGGAACAATAAGAACCTACTTTACACAATACACAATTTATGGCTTTTTCTGGTTTTGGCTCTGTGCTTTTCAGAGAAGCGACTGAAAAGCGTATTTTTTAAAAAAATAAAGTGGAGTAGAAATTAAGGAATGACTTAGGACAGCACATACTGACACACAGTCAAAGGTATATATTCAAGAAAGTTTATGGGAGGGGTACTTCATAAAGTACAGTGGGCTGTATCCAACATTAGTCATGCTCAGAGTAGACCCACTGAAATTTAGAGGACAAGGCTTGAAATTAATGGATATACACCAGCCATGCCATGCACTTTATTTTCAATGAGTCTATTCTGAGCAGACTTTTGCTAGATCTACCCCATTACAAACAATTCCAGCTAGGTTTTAAGCCTTAACTGGTGTTCAGCTTTCAAAACCGAAGAGACTTTGGTCACAGTAAAATCAAAGCACTATGTCACTCCAGGTTTACGAAGCTTATTTAAATTTATGGAGTTGGCTTTATTATTATAAACCGCACCGGCAACAGCTCTGTGGCTGAAGGGCAGCGGAGAAATGTGTTTGATAAATAAAAGCAGTTAAAAGGTTAGAAGGGCCAGCCCTCTTGCAAAGGTCGGGCTGGCTAGACAACCCAGCTGGTGTCTACTCCCCGTAAACCCCAGAATTCACATGGGAGGTGGGTTCTAAAATAGCGCACGCTGCTCTGGGCCTCAAAACATATTAAAAAAAAGGTACGGCAAAATGGATCGCTAGCCAACAAGGAAAGGTGCAGAGAGATTAGGCATGTGGGCTGGCTAGCTGATGATGGACAGACCAGCACAGCCCAATAAGGTCTAGCGTGCTTTGCCTGATGCAATTGGGACAAGTCACTTTTCCAGTGAGAAGGAGGGTAAGAGGGAGAATGACGGCCAGTCTCAACCACAATGAGTCTCAGCCTGGGACCTTCTGCATGCAAAACAGATGTTCTACTGCTGATCTGCCACACTTTGAGCCATGACCCTTTTTAACCTTAGTAGGAGCATTCACAGGTACCCTATCCTAAGGGAGCTGAACCACACAATTTTCCTCACCAGTAAAAAGTGTGGCATCCTGTTCCTAGCTCCTACACAGGATTTACTGCTTGTCGGAGCAAGCTTGTTTGACTGTGGAGGTGCACAGCTCGCAGGACAAGGGAATAGGGAAAACTTGCCAGGCTCTCAGGGAAGTAAGTCCTCGATAAGGATGGAGGAAACAGGCTGGATCAAGAGAGGGGCAGAACGATGTCCCAAGAGAGAGGAGGATACTGCCTAGCCTCCTGTCCCGCTCAGCTGTTTATGCCCAGCTCTTATATATCCTGCCCCAAGGAAAAACACATGATCTGCTCATTCGCTTCAAAGTAAAGTCACCTTCAACTAAAAACAGACACTCCCCACTCTGAGCTGAGGGGAGGAGCTGGAGAACCGCAGGGGATCTCTGGCATAAATGTAGCCATCCAGCCACTGGCTATGGCCAAGTGCCAGGTCCTTTCACAGATATAAAGCATGGGTTTTGACCCCTTTTCCCGGACCACTTTCCCCGCCCAGTTACAGCTACTAGGCTTCTTTGGACAAAGCACAGCACATCCTAAGCCTCCATGCAATTTTCTGCACGCCTGGGACTGGATGCTCATCTCATCTTTTAGGCTAGGGGTTGGGGAACCGTTTCCAGCATTAGGGGCCGCATTCTCTTCTGGGCAATCTTCCAAGGGCCACATGCCAGTAGTGGGCAGTGCAAAAATTGTGGAGCAGTGAGTGGCAATTTTCTCATTTGGACCATAGGCTGGTTTCTACACACACACACACACACACACACACACACACACACACACGTTCTTGCTTTCCCAATTCTGAAGAGCAAGAGCCAGTATCAGAGTTCAAGGACACATTCCAGTCAGGCAAATGCAGTCAAGGAGTGTGGAATACAGGGCTGGTGAAGTTTGCAACCTCGGGAGAATTCTGAGGGCCAGACAGGATTGCTTGGAGGGCTGCATTTGGCCCCCAGGCTCCCCATCTCTAATTTTAGGCCATGAGGCATCCTGACTAAACTTCACGCTTTGGCACTTTAGAACCGAAACAACATCTAAAACAGAATTAAGTTGAAGAAACCTGGCAGGTGACTTTTTAACCTCATTTCTAAATACGCCCAACCTCATACAAAGAGATGGTTTGGGGAAGAATTCATTTTTTCAACAGGGCGGAGGCTTCATGTTGCAACTAACCCAAGGCTGCAAATCTAAAACGGCAGCTCTCCAACAAATATAAGCAGCAATTTTTTTAAAAAAGCTGTTGTTTTGCCACTCTAAACCTGCCCTCTGAACCAGCTGTCTGCCCTACAAGGAGACCATGCTAAGACAGCATGAAGATTCAGGGGCAAAAGGTACAGATCTGTCCAGATATGGGGATAATTGTGAAATAAGTGAAAAACTTGCGCTTTCTGCAAGCAGTGCAGGATGGCATTTGGAAGTACAAACTCTCTGAAAGGGACCTGAGAGATGATGAGTGGACAAATCCAAGGCATAGTATCCCATAGCTGCACTTCGAAAGTGCCTAGATAGCAAGCAGTAAGACAGCTGGACCAGCTCAGATAAGCTCTTACCCAGATAAAACCCACACAAACCTACCCCAAGAGATGCATTTAAGAAAAAACTAACCATAAACATCAACTCCCCCCTCCCTCCGATGTGCCCACACAATTGAACTCTGGAAGTCACTCCCACAAGTAGTGATGGTTGCCAACTTGAAAAAGAGGATTACACAGATTCATGCAGTATAAGGCTATTAACAGCTACCGGCCACAATGCCTACATTCTCCCCTCCACTGTCTGAAGAAAGCCAGTTGCAGGAAATTGCAAGTGGGAAAAGCACCACTGCACTCTGGTCCAGTTTGCAGGCTTGCCAAGGTTGGCCACTGTGAGGGCAGGATTCTGGAATGGGTGTGCTTTGGCCTGATCCAGCAACCAGGCTCTTCTGATGTTCTTAGATGTATTTGGCTGATATCTCGGCAAAGCAAATCTAGACAGGAGAAGAGAGGGCACTCCCTTGTTTCCCAGGCTGCTTTCACCTCCCACGGAGAATTCCTTGAGCTTCAAAGGGTGTTTCGAAGTTAAGATAGGACACAACAGGCTGTCAAACAGATCTAATAACAAAAACTCTCTTGTGTGCTTTGCAGCAGGATAAGGAACCCCTGCAGCCCTGCAGAAGTTGTTGTGACTCCCAGCTCCCATTATTCCTGACTGGTTAGGGTGGCAGGAGTGGGCTCCCACCAACTTGGACAGCTTTCAAAAAGGATTAGACAAATCCATGGAGGAGAAGGCTATCTGTCATGTTCTTCCACTGTCAAAGGCAGTAAGTGCCTCTGAATACCAGTTACTGGGGATCACAGGCTAGACATCCCTGGGTGAGGATCTGCTTCCAGATGCATTCGATGGTACTGGGGTGAATAAAACAATATAGACCAACAGTTGCGGCATCTCTGAAGCATTTACAACAGCTTGTAAGCAAGCAAAGTGTACCCAGAATTACACAGATGAAGAGAGCCGCTAAAGGGTTTGGTGTTTCACAAGACGGTTGCTCTCAGCCTCCCATTTTGTAGCTCAAGTCTGCTAGAGGTTTTTCCCCCACTAAAAGCCGGAAGGGTAACTATAAAGCTGTACCACATGATCGCTCTCAGAGCAGCTAAGCTAATGATCTGCTCAAAGATTGGTCTGATCAAACAATAATCTGTGGGCTTTTACACAAAGGTCAGCATCTGCAGCAAGAGTTATCCCACTAAATGATTACAGTCTCAATGTTTTTCAGCAGCCTTCACCTAACTGGTGCCCCCAAGATGTCTTAGCCTGCAAAGTTGGCTGAGGCTGATTTGGAAGGCACCAGGGTTTGGTGAAGGCTCCTGTAGAATAAGATAGCAGTGCAATTCAAGGAACCCGTTTGTCTGGGCCTTGAATGTGGGTAGACAAAAGCATGCCTGGCTGAGGGGGGGAAATCCAGCTTCAACTGCCCATTCGCAAAATGGGAAGAACAATTACCTCCCTGACAGG
The DNA here is from genome assembly GCA_034642415.1 of Podarcis siculus. Classification (NCBI taxonomy): domain Eukaryota; kingdom Metazoa; phylum Chordata; class Lepidosauria; order Squamata; family Lacertidae; genus Podarcis; species Podarcis siculus. The sequence continues at coordinate 4,073,763 of JAXCMG010000040.1, forward strand.
GTTGTTGTATGAATTATGTCCAAGTGCTCTGTAACCAAGCAGGTTTCCACTGCTCTGAAAAATAAGCAAGAAATCCAGTCACCCATGCCCTAAGTTTGCAAGGTCTTCTGCAACCTCACCCCACTAAGACCATACATTTGAGCCTATTTCATGCTGTGGGTTGTGTGAGTGCCCACCTTGTCTGGAATCCTGCTTCCCATAGAAACCACGCAGATACCCCTGGGGAGCCTGCCCTCAGGGCAAAAAAGGAAGACTGCCTCCAAATTCAGAGGATTGCTATATCCACTGTGGCAAAGAGCCACTCGTACAACCATGAATATGTCAAACACTTTTCAGAAGCTACTGAAACCAGAGGTCACCATCCACCCCATCACCCCTAACGTACAGTGTTCTAAGCCCTTCCAAGCCTATGGAACAGGGCAGCAAAGATATTTAAATCCACACAAATGGCTGATCTGTTTACCACCCTGTTGTTGAAAGATGACTAGGTGAACTCCAGAGCCCAGAATGTCTTCACGGGCTTAGAAATGCCAGCCAGACTCCCAGGGATATTCTGGGAAACCACTTGCAACAATAGCAGCATTACTAAGGGGGCCAGGAGAAGGAGACGTAAGAAGGCCGGCTTGCCAGCTTGAGGCAGGTTCTAAGCCTCTCACGGGAAAGGTCTTTAAGCGGAGAGCTAATTAAATACCAGGCTACATTTGCAAACACTTAATCTTGAGGAGCTTCGTTGGGTATTAATGCTAAGCTTTAATAGGCCCTAATAAAAATTAACAAGCAACAGAATTAAGACCATACAAACAAAACCCTGTGGGGTGGTGGTCTGAATGCCAGCTGATGAACCCAAATCTGTTTTTTTTTAAAAAGAAGTTTCAAGGATGGTACAGCCTGAGGACAGGATGGAGACACAGATCTAGACCACCACCCTTTCCCCAACTCCTGCAGAGCCTTGAAGTACAATGCCTTCTGTCCCCACCTGCTGCTTTCAGGCCAAAAGAATCAACAACATTGCAGGAGGCTGCAGCGTATTTGTACTGCAGGACCCCCGCCCCACGCCGCCAACTGCTTCAAAGGAAGCTGGAAACAAATAAAGATGTCATGAAATACGAGAACACGTTTTGTTCAGGGTAAAAAACAAATGGGGGTTTCTAATTCAAGAACCATGCCAGTTTAGATTTGATGTAGCAGCATTAGGTAAAAAGTCAGGAGCAGGGAACCTCGGGCCAGGGGCTGATCATGGTCCTCCAGACCTGTCTTCCTAGCCCTTGGCACTCCCCCAGGTCACACACACCCCATGGCTCTGCTTTGCAGCTGGCTGGATCCTTGAACTCTGATGCCTTTCACCTGCCCAGATGGAAGATAGAGGCATGTGTGTAGAAACTAACCTAACCTTAACCTACTTCTGCCTCTGGTCCTGCCTGTTGCTGTGTTAACCACAAAGGTTGTCCAGAAGGAACAGAAGTGGCCCCAGGCTGAAAAAGGTTTCTTGCTCCTGGACTAGATGTTTAGATGAAGTGGTGGATGCATTTACAGTTCCAGAGAGAAAAACCAGATGCAAACATTATTTCACTCGAACATGTGGCCCTCCAGATATTCTTGAACTATACTCCATAATTCCTGGTCACTAGCCATGTAGTCAAATGACTGAGCCAACCCTCCACTAGAAGATAAAACAATTTTACGTCTTGTTTTAAAGACTGAGGGTCAGTTTCCCCTTTACAACTGGTCAAGATGATGAAAACCTTCCTGTCTAGCACGTAAACTGTTAGCAATTTGTTTTATTTTACTATTTGGAAATAAGAAGAGGGGGAAATCCTGAACAAGCTGGGAGGAGGAAGAAAGAGGAACAGGCTCAACTGCGCGTTTGCATTAAAAATAGAAAACCTTAATTATAGAGCTTTAAAAGGGGTGTTTCCATCAATGAACAATCTCACAGCCCCAGAAAAGAAGGGCAGGGGTGAGAAACCAGTTAATCTGCAAAGCAGCAAAGAGTTTCACTAAAGAAAATGATACTGTTCTCAATCCTTCCTCCAGATTTGTATTTTGGGAGGGTGGGGAAACAAAAAAATTATTGTCAATGAACAAAGGGCATGATCCTGGGAATGTTCCTTTTCTGAATCTCAGTAGGATTAAGACACCCACACATAGCTATGCTTGGGCATAACTCGACCCAACCTTAGAACTGATAAGGGTTTTTAAGTCAGTGTACCATATAGTCTCTTTCCTACCCTGCCCCAGCTTTTTCATCCCCCTCACAGCCGAAGCCCACAATAAAATCCAATCTCAGTCTTCAGGGCAATGAGGAGCGGTATGCCAAGGATCCCATTTGCCATCTCCATCCTCCTTAATATGGGAACCATTTCCTCCCACCCCTCCTTGTGAAGAGAAACTTGTCTTCCCACAACCCAGCAGGCATGTCCTGGTAACCCCCCACTGTAGATAGGACACAGAATCCACACAAGCTATTGAAAGAAAATAGGCCCTCACAAATCAAGCGCCTTACTCCCAGTGATGTAGGAGGAAGTATTTCATTCTAGCCATAAAGAATTCTCCTTCCTAATGGATTCCAACTGCAAATACAAAGGTGTTTCTTTTTAAACTTTGTTTACTGAATAAGAATCAAAGGAACACAATGAATTAGATTGCTCTCTAGGGCCGGGGCTGCCATTGTGGCACCTGTGGGACAGGCAGCCACAGGCTTCCCTACACCCTTTGCTTTAAAGATGTTTTAATGGTGTATTTTACATTGCTGCCCCCACCCTGGGACCTTCTGGTGAGCATTAAAGCTAGCAATAATAATACAGCTAGCAGCCCCTGCTTTGGGGCACCAGAAAATTTCCCAATAAGTTACTTGCTTCTACCTGTTCCCACGCTTACAAGCAGCGAAGTAGGATGGGCAGACCAAAAAGTCACCTTATAGGGGCATCTTACTGCACTGCATGAAGACTGAGTTGGGGGAACATTTGGCAATTCCATTCCTTCCAACAGAGAAGCCCACTCCCATCTCTCTTCTGCAAGGGGGAGGTCAGCCCCAATTAAGAAATGAATTATATATTGTTAAAGGGATGATAATGGAAGCTCCTCCGCGGATGCCTGGTTCTCTTGCAGATGTTCCTGTGTTTTTCCCCTCTCTGGGCATAGGCTCCCAGAGTTAGCCATACTCGGGGCAGACCCACTGGAATTAATGGACCTACCTAACTTAGTGATACATAAGGAACAGGGAATAAGAGCAGAAGTCTGAGATGGCTTTTCCTGCTAACAACGGACTGATAGCTTTGGCTTTCTTTAAAAGATTTATCCTCTCCAAAGGCACCTGTAACAAGGGTTTAGAATTATACACATTTTCTTCTTAGTTTGGTTAAAGACAGGAGATCCAATTGCAAATGCTGCTGAAGCCGGTTCACAGCTTTACCATAACTGAGTTAGTGGGGAGGGAGAGAGAGAGGGAGGGAGAGAGAGAGAGAGAGATAAAAGAGGGGCACCTGAACATTAATGGCATAGTTTAAAAACAACACGTACATTCCTTCAGGCATACCTAGAATACAACTTTGTGCCACACTTATAGGGAACCTCAGGCCCAGGTGCTGAATGTGGCTCCAGGTGTCTCTTATCTGCTTGTTGGGATTCTCCACAGAATATGCCTCTAGGCCATCAATTGCTCTGCTCAGTGCTTCCTTTTCATAGGAAGGAGCATTTCATCCCTGTTGCTTTTAGTAATAAATCGCAATTTTTCAAAATAACTTGAGCCTGCAGCATGAAAGGGCAGCCTTCCCCAACAACTTTCATGAGCCCTGACCACTGGGCATGCTGGCAGAAGATGACTGGGGGTGGGGGGAAGAGCAGAGCATTTGTAGCAATCACCTAAGATTCGGATAGGCCCATCTAGACATGGGTTTCACCATTTCGGTGAGATCTAGGCCCAAGAAACACTGCCTGTGATGCAGCTGTGAAACTGCATTCTCAACAGCTAGTGGATTCCAGTAGGAGAGAGCAAGCAAAGTTGAGGTCCCACCCGAACAGGACCCAAGGGCACCCATATACTCTGTTTCAGGTAAGTGAACAGCTGCATTTGCTATGGGGCACAGAAAACTAAGACAGAGCAACATCAACGTCCTCAGGTTGGCCTGCCCCCCTCTCACCAAACAAACACTACAGCCCTGTACACAAATACTGTACGCCACCACTCCAATGAGTCTTTGCAATGCAAAAGGCTACCCTCTACCTCATACACCATTGTAACATATAGTCAACTAGTTAAGAAAATTGGGTTGTTGCTGTTGTAAATAAAAATATGCCCTTTTCCCTTATGGGTATCATTGCCAATGAATCCACCCTGCCTGTGCAAAGACATAGCGTAACATAACCCAGGTGTAGATTGTAGACAGCTCAGGGCAGAGACCTGAACTTCTTTCAGAAGTGAGAGAGGTGGTGCGGAGAACAGGACCAGGACTTTCTCATAGAATTCATAGTCTTTGTTCTGACCGCTTTCTGCCTCTGGCCCTGCCTACCCCTGGCATGTGGCCCTTGGAAGACTGCCCAGAAAGGAATGCAGCCCTTGGGCTAAAATGGTTGCCCCAATTTACTTGAAACACAGGCAAAATGCTTTTTTTCAACTTCTGTAGATGTTTGCCGGTTTCCAGCATTAACATTTTATTTTTATTTCTCCCCGCTGCAAATTACTTCGTGGTTCGCAGCAGAAAGATACAAAAACGAGGATACAAAAATGCGTAACAAACCAGAAACAAACCAGTTTCCCCAGCCAATTAATAATAATAATAATAATAATAATAATAATAATAATAAAAATGGGTGCCCCCCCAACCCACCCAGAGAGATAGAGACTGGGGGGGGGGGGGGAGAAAGAGGTCACGCACCTGACTCCCAAACTGAAAGGGGGGGCAGCCCGAGCTTTCCTCAAAAGCGTAATCCCCACCATCTGAGT
>JAXCMG010000040.1:4078714-4104162 GCA_034642415.1 Podarcis siculus
CCCCTCGGGTTTGCACCCCCTCACAGACGCCTCCTAAGCGTTACTCGAGAGTAAGGCCCCGTTGACTCTCCTCTGAGGCGAGGCCCTTCCCCCGCTCCCCTCAGGCGACGCCCGACGCCCTTTCCCCCTCACACACGCCCCCAGCCCCGCTTCCTCACCTGCCCCGAAGGCGCCCCCGACGGCACACAGCAGCGCGCCCGACACCAGCACCGCAGCAACCCAGGCGCCCATGGCCGCTTCTCCTCTCTCGGCGGCGCCGCTGCTTCCCGCCCCGCTTTATGCCCTCGGTCTCCCCCTCAGCTCGCCTGAGGGGAGCGAGAGGCCGGCGGGAGTGGGCGGGAGAAGAGCGGCGGCCGCAGCCAACCAGAGGAAGCCCTCGGGGTCTGCGAGGCCGCCGATTGGGCGGAGGCAAGCAGGGAGGCCCAATGAGAGCCGCCGGGGTGGAGCCCAGAGCGGCGGTTGGAAGGCTCCGGGGGGGGGAGGTCGTCGACGGTTGGCGTTGAAGGACGTGCGCGGCCAGCCAATGAGCGGGAAGGCGGGTCTCGAGGGAGAGGAATGGTTCGCCAAGAGGGGCGGCAAAGGGGCGGGGAGGTTCGATGGACTGGTGCGGCAGCCAATAGGTGGAAGGGGCCGCCTGCTTTGGTCGGGCGACGCCTCTCGCCTGAGGGGCGCCGGGGTTGTCACGTACGCAGAGCAAAGGGGGAGCAGCAGCTTCGACCAATCGGGGCCCCACTCTCAAGGGGTGCCGTCCAATGAGAACGCGAAGTCTCCAAACGGACACGCGTCCCGACCAATCACAGTCCAAGGTGGCCCGTTGTCTCCGCTCCAGCGCCCGTAAGTCTGACGTCACAGTCAACAACAACGGGTGCCGGGGAAGGACAATAGGCTGAAATAGGCGGTGTTCTTACAATTGGAGGCAGCTGTTTGGAAATTTGCTTTTTTTCACCGAAGGTTTTGAAACAGATTAAAAAATAAAAGTGTGTCGCATTTCCAAATGCAAAATCCCGAGGGAATAAAGGGGTGTGTGTGTGTTTCAATAAAAAATGACCAGAGATCAGCCTGAAAAGGGTTTTAAAATTAGTTTGCCCTTTTAATGGACTTGATGGTCCAATAAAGCCTCCATGTCTAGAGGCAGTCTACCTCTGCACGCCAATGACAAAGGGACACTACCACCTCCTAAAGCAGATTCCCTCCCAATTGCTTGCTCATCCAGATGTTACTGGGATGTGGGTGACGCTGTGGGTTAAACCACAGAGCCTAGGGCTTGCCGATCAGAAGGTCGGCGGTTCGAATCCCCGCAATGACGGGGTGAGCTGCCGTTGCTCGGTCCCTGCTCCTGCCAACCTAGCAGTTCGAAAGCACGTCAAAGTGCAAGTAGATAAATAGGTACCGCTCCAGTGGGAAGGTAAACGGCGTTTCCGTGCACTGCTCTGGTTCGCCAGAAGAGGCTTAGTCATGTTGGCCACATGACCTGGAAGCTGTACGCCGGCTCCCTTGGCCAGTAAAGCGAGATGAGCGCCGCAACCCCAGAGTCGGCCACGACTGGACCTAATGGTCAGGGGTACTTTTACCAGATGTTACTACTTGCCAGATGGGGGAGTTGTGTAGCCCAAACTATCTGGAAAACCAGTTCGGGGCAGAAAGCGGCTCCGGCGCTTTCAAATGCTTTGATGGCTTTCCAGAAATCTCAAATATAATAATTTATAATAATTTATTATTTATACTGCCACTCTGGGCAGCTCAAAAGGTACCTTTGGCCCCATCTACACCTCGGGTTACATATGCTTCAGGTTACAGACTCCACTAACCTCGGGTTAAGAACTTTGCTTCAGGATGAGAACAGAAATCGTGCAGCGGTGGCGCGGCGGCACAGCAGCAGCAGGAGGCCCCATTAGCTAAAGTGGTGCTTCAGGTTAAGAACAGACCTCCGGAACGAATTAAGTTCTTAACCCGAGGTACCACTGTATTGTTAAAAGCAGTATCACAGTCATGGCTCCCTCCCTCCCTCCGCAACCTAGGAACTGTATTTTGTTCAGTGTGATGTGAATTGTTAGTCACTATTCCTCTCTCAAGGGACGCGGGTGGCGCTGTGGGTAAAAGCCTCAGCTCCTAGGGCTTGCCGATCGAAAGGTCGGCGGTTCGAATCCCCGCGGCGGGCTGCGCTCCCGTTGCTCAGTCCCAGCGCCTGCCAACCTAGCAGTTCGAAAGCACCCTCGGGTGCAAGTAGATAAATAGGGACCGCTTACTAGCGGGAAGGTAAACGGTGTTTCCGTGTGCGGCTCTGGCTCGCCAGAGCAGCGATGTCACGCTGGCCACGTGACCCGGAAGTGTCTCCGGACAGCGCTGGCCCCCGGCCTATAGAGTGAGATGGGCGCACCAACCCCAGAGTCTGTCAAGACTGGCCCATACGGGCAGGGGTACATTTACCTTTACCTTATTCCTCTCTCAGCTCGTCTGGGAATGACGCTTGTGAACCTTCACACATGGGCCCTGAACAGGTGCTGGATGAACAGGAACAAAAACCTCGCAGATGTAGCGTATACCTCAGTGAAAACGTCGACCCAGTTTGCAGTAGCCGTGGAAAAAAGGCAAATTCCATGCTCGGGATTACTAGGAAAGGAATTGGAAACAAAACAGCAGTTATCAAGAATGCCATAATAGAAATCTTTGGTGCAACCGCATTTGGAATAGAGCATGCTGTTCTGGTTCTGGTCTCCTTTTGAGGAACTGAAAATAAGAGTTTTTTCCTCCTGTAATGCTAGAACTTAGGGATATCCGATGAAGCTGAATGCTGAAAGATTCAGGAAAGATAAACGGAAGGACGTCTTCAGGCAGTGCATATTTAAAACACTGCATTTTCCCTCCTCCCGTGTCAGGAAGTGGAGGCCACCAAATTAGGTGGCTGTAAAAAAGGATCCAGGATGCCAACAAAGGTCCGTATAGTTAAAGCTCTGGTTTTCCCAGTAGTGATGTATGGAAGTGAGAGCTGGACCATAAAGAAGGCTGATCGCCGAAGAATGGATGCTTTTGAATTCTGGTGCTGGAGGAGACTCTTGAGAGTCCCATGGACTGCAAGAAGATCAAACTGATCCTTTCTGAAGGAAATCAGCCCTGAGTGCTCACTGGAAGGACAGATCCTGAAGCAGAGGCTCCAAGACTTTGGCCACCTCAGGAGAAGACTCCCTGGAAAAGACCCTGATGCTGGGAAAGATGGAGGGCACAAGGAGAAGGGGATGACGGAGGATGAGATGGTGGGACAGTGTTCTTGAAGCTACCAGCATGAGTTTGACCAAACTGCGGGAGGCAGTGGAAGACAGGAGTGCCTGGCGTGCTCTGGTCCAGGGGGTCAAGAAGAGGCGGACACGACTAAACGACGACAACAACAACAAAGAGAGGACCAGACAAATTCATGGAGGAAAACTCAATGAATGCAATCTATAGCAAGTTGCTTGTCTGGCCTCTGCCTGAGGAGCCCTCTAGGTCCGCGGTGGAAAACCAGTGCCCCTCTAGACGATATTGGACTACAACTCTCATTGGCCGTGCTTCTGCAGGCACAGAACATACCTAACATTTCCTCTGTTACCTGCATGCTGTTGGGAGGGTGCTTACCCACCTATAATGGCCTTTTTGTTAAGGAACCCTGAGCCTGAATGCTATAAATCAGGCCAAGCTCTCAGCAAACCAGAGGGAGGACAGGATTGGACAAGCAGTGTCCAGAGAATGGGACTAGGGCCGGGGAGACCCCAATTTCAAATCCCCTCTGCTATGCAGGCAATGAAGTTCGCCAGGTGACCTCAGACCAAGTCTCTTAATCTCAGGGTGGCGGGTTCAAGTCCCACGTTGGGTGAAAGATTCCTGCATTGCAGGGGGTTGGACTAGATGATCTTTACTGGTCCCTTCCAACTCTACAACGCTACGATTCTAAGTCACTGTGTTTGGGTGCAATCCACTATAGGAGTGTAAATATCCAGAGTGTGGGGTCAGGTGGGATTACTATGAGGAATTATAAAATATAGAATTATAGAATAGAATCATAGAGTTGGAAGAGACCACAAGGGCCATCGAGTCCACCCCCCTGCCAAGCAGGAAACACCATCAGAGCACTCCTGACATATGGTTGTCAAGCCTCTGCTTAAAGACCTCCAAAGAAGGAGACTCCACCACACTCCTTGGCAGCAAATTCCACTGTTGAACAGCTCTTACTGTCAGGAAGTTCTTCCTAATGTTTAGGTGGATTCTTCTTTCCTGCAGTTTGGATCCATTGCTCCGTGTCCGCTTCTCTGGAGCAGCAGAAAACAACCTTTCTCCCTCCTCTATGTGACATCCTTTTATATATTTGAACATGGCTATCATATCACCCCTTAACCTCCTCTTCTCCAGGCTAAACATGCCCAGCTCCCTTAGCCGTTCCTCATAAGGCATCGTTTCCAGGCCTTTGACCATTTTGGTTGCCCTCCTCTGGACACGCTCCAGTTTTGTCAGTGTCCTTCTTGAACTGTGGCGCCCAGAACTGGACACAGTACTCCAGGTGAGGTCTGACCAGAGCAGAATACAGTGGCACTATTACTTCCCTTGATCTAGATGCTATACTCCTTTTGACGCAGCCCAGAATTGCATTGGCTTTTTTAGCTGCCGCGTCACACTGTTGGCTCATGTCAAGTTTGTGGTCAACCAAGACTCCTAGATCCTTTTCACATGTACTGCTCTCAAGCCAGGTGTCACCCATCTTGTATTTGTGCCTCTCATTTTTTTTGCCCAAGTGCAATACTTTACTTTACATTTGATATGCATCAAGCCATTGTGTCCACGATGAATACATTGTGTTGACTGGGTTTAATTCATTGACAACAATTTCTGACCAAATCCCACAACGCTTTGCATCTCTGGTCATTTCCTCTACTGCCCATTTCTCTTGCTAGACATGTACACGGCCCAGTTGCTTCGCCAGGCAAGTATCCTGGGCCATAAAGACAGTGGGCAAGTTTCTTTGATGTAGCTTTTCTGATATGTTAATCTTAGGATGTTAATCTTAGGGCCAGGAAACAGATCTCACCTGAAGGTGATAATGATCGCTGTCCTCCTGGCCATCCTTCTTATCATGTGTATTGCTCGTTTATGACCTCAGGGGTTGCCAAATGCACTCCTTTGTAGTTCTGTTTTGTTTACCCCAGAAATATGTGTGCTTAATTAGTTTTGGTAGTTTAACTTTGTCCCCACGTGGGGTTTGTTGAAATGCTCAGAAGAAATCTGATTGGTTCTTACGAACACTGTAAAAGTTCTTTTGTGAATAAAATGACCTGGGCCGAGGGGTGGAGAGACACAGAGATTATTATATGCACCCTTCCCAGAGTCTTGCTGGTTCAAGCCTCTGTGTGTATTCTTATTAATCAGAGTTCAATCCTTCCTTTACTTCAATCCATCCCTGCAGGGCTGTTGTTGAAGATCAAAAGGAGCTCCCCAGGTGAAAATGGGCAGACTAATAAATAAAATAAAAATAAACAGAGGTAGGCCAGCAGGTGATTGCTCCACCGACAACTGCGCCCCTTCTTTACACCAGAGTAAAAGACACAAAACCCAGGCTGCGCTGTGGCAACGCTGCCGTCCTTTCAAAGTCCATTTTATTAAATAGTTTCAAAAAACTAGGAGAAAAAACAAACTAAAAAAGAAATCGCCCACACCTTGACGCTTAAAAAAAGACGCACCCCCCCTGCCCCGCTTTCCCTGATTCCACAAAACCGTCATTTTCAAAATTTCATTTTGCTTTTTTTGCAGAAGGACTGCCGCCCCTTTCCAGAACGTCCCTCTGTAGCTTTTAGAAACTGCACAGCCACCAAGCAAACTCCAAGAAAGGCCGGGTTTGGGGGGGGGGGGGGGGCACGCGGGGGAGAGGGGAAAAAACCCCCCATGGGGGGGGGGGGGAAAGGGGGGTCAAATTCTACAGGAAGCAGGCGGTCTGCAAGCCCCACCTAGTGGCAGCAGGTGACATGGCAGGGCCAATCTAAGAGAGGAGACTTTTCGATCTGGACTTAACGTGGACGATGAGATTGCAAAAATATTATCCTCACCCCACCCCCCAACCCATGCAACTAGAGAGCCCTTACTAAGAATCCCCTCCCCACAAATTAACATGGCCTAATAAAATAAAATAAAACAAACAGACCCTTCCTCCAAAACCCCACCCGCCCTCAATGCTCCGCAAAGGATTTATCCACAAGGTCCTTCCCCCCCTTTTTTGCAGTCTTTCTTAACCCGGAGCAGAAGATGTCGCCGGATTAGGCCACGGCTCGGTGGGAACGAATACGCCACCCCCTCTCCTGTCCCTCCCAGCTTCTTCTTTTCTTAAAAAACAAACAAACCGACGAAACACACACGCACAAAAAAAACCACGCACAGCATTTTAAGCCAAATTGTAGATTTGCCAACCCTCCCTGCGCACAGGCAACCCCCCACCCCACCCCCAGTTCCAGCAGAAGCAGTATCTCCCTTTTGAGGTAGAGTTTTTTTTCCTTTCTTTCTGTTTCGCGTCTCAGGGCCAGAGAGGGTTTTTTTTGCTTTGTTTCCGAGTCTCAGCCGGGTGGCGTCCTGGGTTCAAGTAAAAGTGTCAAGATAGTTTATTGCTACTAACGGGAGCAGCAGCAGCAGCAGGAGGCAGCGGTGGAGGGAAGGGGGCAGAGAGGGGGTGCGGAGAAAAAGAGGGGGCTGACGAGAGTGGCGGGGAGGGGGAGGTGTCCCTCGTCAAGACTCCTCATTGCCGGAATCGTCTTCGTCGCCGTAGCAGCTGTTGACCTCGTCGTCCATCTCGTCGTCTTCGTAATAGTCGTCGTAGAAGAGGTCCGAGCCCTCGTCCGGCGCCGGGGTCTTGGTCTTGACGCAGTACTCCGCCAACGTCGTCGGGACCTTGACTTGGTCGCGCTCCGCGTCCACCTTGGTTCCGAGGACCTGCTTCCTAGTTGGGCGATAAAAGACATTTGTTTGCGACAGGGATACGGACGGCAGAAGAGCGTTAAGGGGGGATCGGCTGCTGGGTCTGTGGGATGTATCATCACCAAAGCAGTCAAATGCAACGTTTCCTATTGCCTGGAGTGGACAGGGGACGTGGGTGGTGCTGTGGGTTAAACCACAGAGCCTAGGACTTGCCGATTGGAAGGTCGGCGGTTCGAATCCCTGCGACGGGGTGAGCTCCCGTTGTTTGGTTTTCCCAGTAGTGATGTATGGAAGTCAGAGCTGGACCATAAAGAAGGCTGATCGCCGAAGAATGGATGCTTTTGAATTCTGGTGCTGGAGGAGACTCTTGAGAGTCCCATGGACTGCAAGAAGATCAAACTGATCCATTCTTAAGGAAATCAGCCCTGAGTGCTCACTGGAAGGACAGATCCTGAAGCTGAGCTCCAAGACTTTGGCCACCTCATGAGAAGAGAAGACTCCCTGGGAAAGACCCTGATGTTGGGAAAGAGAAGGGGACGACAGAGGGCGAAATGGTTGGACCGTGTTCTCGAAGCTACCAGCATGAGTTTGACCAAACTGCGGGAGGCAGTGGAAGACAGGAGTGCCTGGCGTGCTCTGGTCCAGGGGGTCACGAAGAGTTGGACACGAGTAAACAGCAACAACCCGTTGCTTGGTCCCTGCTCCTGCCCACCTAGCAGTTCGAAAGCACGTGAAAGTGCAAGTAGATAAATAGGTACCACACCGTCGGGAAGGTAAACGGCATTTCCGTGCGCTGCTCTGGTTCGCCAGAAGCGGCTTAGTCATGCTGGCCACATGACCCGGAAGCTCCCTCAGCCAGTAAAGCGAGATGAGCGCCGCGACCCCAGAGTCGGCCACAACTGGACCTAATAGTCAGGGGTCCCTTTACCTTTACCTAGAGTGGACATACAGGGGAATGTTGCTCCAAAGAGGGAGGACTTCCTGTCATACCTGCTCTGGAGCCTCTTCCCCCTGCTGACTAGACTGGAGCTTGCAGACCAGAATCATTCCGGGCGTTTTTCAGGAGGTTACTGAGAAAACTGGAGCTTGCCCTCACAAGGAGGGTGACCAGGATAATGAGGGGCCTAGGATGCAGGTGGGGGACCTCACCCTGGCTCTTACAACATAGGAAGAACCATCTGGATGCGGCCAGTGACCTATCTAGTGAAGCATCCTCCTTTCACAGCGGCCAACCAGATGGCTGTGGGCAGTGTTAGAAACTGAGCTATGAAAACGAGGAGCTCAATAGCACCTTAAACCTAGGTTGTGGGTGCAACGACTGTATTAATAATAATAATAATTTTTATTTATACCCTGCCCTCCCCAGCCAAGGCCGGGCTCAGGGCGGCTAACAAGCAATAACAAAAACAAGTTGAATGATTACAACTTAAAAACAAAATTAAAATACAACATTAAAATATTGAAACATTAAAATATGGCCTCATCGCAGGAGGAGAAGGAAAGGAAAAAAGAAAGAGAGGGAGGGAATCAAATTGGCTCCAAGCCAAAGGCCAGGCGGAACAACTCTGTCTTACAGGCCCTGCGGAAAGAAAGCAGATCCTGCAGGGCCCTGGTCTCATGAGGCAGAGCGTTCCACCGGGCCGGAGCCAGTGTTGAAAAGGCCCTGGCTCTGGTTAAGGCTAATCTGACTTCCTTAGGGCCCGAGACCACTAGGGTGTTGCTATTTATGGACCTTGAGGCTCTCCGTGGGGCAGACCGGGAGAGGCGCTCCCGTAGGTACGAGGGTCCTAGGCTGTGAAGGGCTTTAAAGGTCAAAAGCAGCACCTTAAATTCCAGGGGCTTTTCCCACCAACCTGATGATGTCCGTGTATTCCTGATCCTTGCCTTTGCTCTCCTTCCACTTCCTGTACATTACAGAAGCGTCGACGTTGGCCGGAGAGAATGTGTTGGGTTCGTTGAGCAGCGAGATCACACTGAGGAGAATCGTCCTGCGGGTGGGGAGGAAAAGCAAATGACAAGGTGAGGGCGGAAGAGGCGGCAGGAACTCACCGGTGTCGCCACTGCTGAAACGAGTTATAGGGAAGAATGAGACCTTAATGGCGGATTGCGCCCACCTGATCAGCCGCTGTGAGGAGCAGGATGAGGTGGGGCTTTGGCCCGAGTCAACAGGGCCAGAAATTAGCCCGGGGCATTCTGCTACTAGTGTGGGTCCAGTTGCGACGACCTGGAGATTTCTGGGGGCCAGGTTAGCAACCAGTTTAAAAATCTCTGCCTCAGACCATAGTTAATACAGCCATAGCTTGGTTATTGTATGGGAGACGGGGGGCGCTGTGGGTTAAACCACAGAGCCTAGGACTTGCTGATCAGAAGGTTAGCGGTTCGAATCCCTGCAACAGGGTGAGCTCCCGTTGCTCGGTCCCTGCTCCTGCCAACCTAGCACTTCGAAAGCACGTCAAAGTGCAAGTAGATAAATAGGTACCGCTCCGGCGGGAAGGTAAACGGCGTTTCCGTGCGCTGCTCTGGTTCCCCAGAAGCGGCTTAGTCATGCTGGCCACATGACCCGGAAGTTGTACGCCGGCTCCCAAGGCCAGTAAAGCGAGATGAGCGCCGCAACCCCAGAGTCGGTCACGACTGGACCTAATGGTCAGGGCTCCCTTTACCTTTACCTTGGTTATCAAACGGTTTAGTTGCTGAACAAATCGGCTCCCAAACGCCGCAAACCCAGAAATAAGTGTTCCGGTTTGCGAACGTTTTTCAGTAGCCGAACCTCTGAGTGCAAGAACCTCCTGCAGCCAACCAAAAGCCGTGCCTCCCAGAACGTATAAAGTTTGATAACCAAGGCATGACTGTACCATTTTCCGCTTCCACTGGCTGTGATTCTCCTCCTTGCATGCTGGGACCAGTGAACTGTCGTAAGAGCCAGCTACAGTCAATAGAACTGTAGCGTTGGAAGGGAACCCAAATGTCATCTAGTCCAACACCCTGGTGAATAGACATTCCATTTTGGCGATTGTAACCTAGGTTTAAGGCGCCACTGGGCACTAGCTTATACCTCCATGTTTCTAACACTGAACCGGACTCAAAGGTTCCGATGGAAGCCAGAATCCTTAATTTATAAAGGTTCCAAAATATCTAAACAGAACCCCAGCGTCGTTTAATTTCAGGAAATGTTGGGCGTCGAGGGCACTTTCCAGCCAAGCAATAGTTTCCTCTTTATTGTTGAAGACAAACACAGTCGGTTTTACAGCTCCAAATAGCTCCACCCCACAATCTGGCATCTGGGCATAATGCAAAATTAGAGACAGCCAATCAGAGCCGTGATACGGTTGACGGGTAGAGGTTCAAAAACTGCCAGGGCAGAGGAATACGGCCACTGGCTGCGGAAAGATCCACCGGATTTCTCTGCCTCCCTGCTAGGTAAAGGGACCCCTGACTGTTTAGGTCCAGTCGTGACAGACTCTGGGGTTGCGGCGCTCATCTCGCTTTACTGGCCGAGGGAGCCGGCATCCAGCTTCCGGGTCATGTGGCCAGCAGGACTAAGCCGCTTCTGGGGAACCAGAGCAGCGCACGGAAACGCCATTTACCTTCCCGCCGGAGCGGTACCTTTTTATCTACTTGCACTTTGACGTGCTTTCGGACTGCTAGGTTGGCAGGAGCAGGGACCGAGCAACGGGAGCTCACCCCGTCACGGGGATTTGAACCGCCGACCTTCTGATCGGCAACTCCTAGGCTCTGTGGTTTAACTCACAGCGCCACCCGCGTCCCTGCTAGGCAAGATTAAATTCAACCACTTAAATCAGTCACCTACAGATGAGACCGCCTCACTTTGCCCATGATGGGAGGGCTGGGCAATCTTACGACGACAGACTAGTGACAGCGTAACTGCTGCTCAGGCCTCACCTCACATTCTGTGTGGGATTCCATCTTTCCGAAGGCAGCTCTCCACTCTGTGGGTCATCCACCGGAGGGTGTAGAATGGAAATGCAAACGTCCCCGGTCTGAAAGATGGATATACCATTATTTTTTCCATGTACGAGACGGCCCCTATTTTTCCGAACTCCGAATTAAGAAATTGATATATTAAACAGGGAAACTCTGAGCTTTTTCTTGAAGAAAGTTGGCCAAAGTTGTTTGCAGAGGTCCAAAGTTAGGTACCATATTTTTCGCTCTATAAGACGCACCAGACCACAAGAGGCACCTAGTTTTTGGAGGAGGAAAACAAGAAAAAACATATTCTGAATCTCAGAAGCCAGAACAGCAAGAGGGATCGCTGCGCAGCGAAAGCAGCAATCCCTCTTGCTGTTCTGGCTTCTGGGATAGCTGCGCAGCCTGCATTCGCTCCATAAGACGCACACACATTTCCCCTTACTTTTTAGGAGGGAAAAAGGGAGTCTTATAGAGCAAAGAATACGGTATACAGTGGTACCTCTAGTTGCGGACTTGATCCATTTCGGGGTGCCGTTCGCACTCCAAAAAGTCTGCAACTAGAGAGCCTCTTCTATGCACGTGCGTGAAAATCGTTTCTGCGCATGCGGCGAACCCGAAGTAAACACTTCTGGGTTTGCCGCGTTCGTAACCCAAAAGTCCGTAAGAAGAGTGGAACACAACATGAGGTATGACTGTATAAGATGACCCCCAATTTTTGACTGAAAAAAAAGCAAATAAATAAATAGTCTTATATGTGGAAAAATAGTGTGTCCGTTGGGGGTGGGCAGACGGAGTCTTTTGCCCACATTCCAGGGCATCCCAGCAAGGCACCCCAGCTCGACGCCCATGTCCCAAGTGTGCCACCATACCTCGTATATGTTTGGATGCCACATTTTGGTCAGGAAACGGAAGGTGGGTGGCGAATAAGGGTAGTCGATAGGGAACCGGAGACGAGCCTGCGGAGAACAGAGAAGGGGAGAGGTGTCAGGGGTTGGGGAAGCAGCAACGAACAAGTAGGTTAGAATTGCAATTGGTCTGCCCCGCACCCAACTGCACCGGTTGCCAATGGGTTTCTGGGCCCAATTCAAAGTGCTGGCACACATTCCACTCATGTAAAAACACCAGGCAGGCCCCACAAATAACCCAGAGGTGCATTTTATAAAAAATGACACTCTGATTAAAACACGCTGATTCCCGGGCTGTCCGCAGGCCGAATTTAGAAGGCGATTTGGGCCTTAGTTTGTTTACCCATGACTGCAGACCAACATGGCTACCTACTTGAATCTAGTATCATTTCCCAGTAATCTTTCTTTTCCTTTTCTGATAAATCAGTGTATGCCTTTTATGAAACGAATGAATAAATCTACCCCACCACCCCCATAGATCCTCTGCTCCATCTTTGCCTGGTGCTTGGAACTCATGGATGCCGGATGGGCCCCTTCTAAAACCAAGGAGCTGTGCATGGCTTGCCTCGGTTTTTAGCATCACAACCACCCTGTGAGGTTGGCTGGGCTGAGAGGCTGTGCTTGGCCCAAGAGCTTTGTGGCCGAGTGGAGATTTGAACCACGGCCTCCTGGGCCCTAGACAGGCCCTCTGACTTCTCCTATTTGTGTCTGGCAACATTCTGCAGCTCAGCACTTTTATGGCATGAGAGGGGGAAGCCCCAACATGTGCTCTCTCTTGTCTCTTTCTGCAAATTAGCAAAACTTGGTTGCCCAGAGGCAGCTCTTGTTTGACGCAGGGAAAGAGCTCCCGACGGGCCTGGGCAGGCTGCATGCTCTGTGACGACCGAGGCAAACTTGGGCGAGGCTCGAAACCTCCAAATGCCAGGGCAGCTTCGGAAGAAGTTGAGGCAGGGAGTGCCCGTGTCGATGGTTGCCATGCTTGACTCAGCTGTGTGCACAACCCAAACGGGATTGCCTATGAGAGGAAGGGACGAGTTTTGGGTCTGTGAGGTGCCACGTGTCCAGGAGCCTTCCCCAGCCATTGGCTGAGTTGCTGTGATGTCACAGAATGTTCGCAAGCGCGCTGGGCAGCGGCGTTACTCCTCCGAGGAAACTGGGTTGTTCCTGGAGACTCTCAGGCAAGAACCTGGAAACTTTTGGCACGACTGTGTGCTGAATTTCACATTCGTTTGCACTTGGTTGCAGCGTCTAAAAATTCGCATTTTGCAAGCCCAGTTGCAACCGCGTAGAGCGGTTACATGAGTAGAATGTGTGCTTTTATTTAAAATGCATCCATGGGTTATTTGTGGGGCACAGGAATTAATTTTGTTCTGTTTTTCAAAACACAGTGGTACCTCGGGTTAAGAACTTAATTCATTCTGGAGGCCCGTTCTTAACCTGAAACTGTTCTTAACCTCCCACTGCCTCCGCACAATTTCTGTTCTCATCCTAAAGCAAAGTTCTTAACCTGAGGTACTATTTCTGGGTTAGCGGAGTTTGTAACCTGAAGCGTCTGTAAGCCGAGGTACCACTGTATAGCCCAGCCCCCCGCAAGGTCTGAGGGACAGTGGACCGGCCCCCTGCTGAAAAGGTTTGCTGACCCCTGGAGGAAAGTTGGGACAGAGATGTGAGAAATAAAAGGAAGGAGGGTTCAAGCTGGGAGACCGACCTGCCACTGCTGCATTAAAAGGGGTTGATCTAGATGACCCTTGGGGAACCTACCCAAATCTACAATTCTACGGTTCTATGAAGCATCATTAATCTATCGAATTCATCATGCGAAAGGCTGGGCTGGATGAATACGAAGCCGGAATTAAGATGGCCAGAAGAAATATCAACAGCCTCAGATATGCAGATGACACAACCTTGATGGCAGAAAGTGAGGAGGAATTAAAGAACCTTTTGATGAGGGTGAAAGAGGAGAGCGCAAAATATGGTCTGAAGCTCAACATCAAAAAAACAAAGATCATGGCCACTGGGCCCATCACCTCCTGGCAAATAGAAGGGGAAGAAATGGAGGCAGTGAGAGATTTTACTTTCTTGGGCTCCGTGATCACTGCAGATGGTGACAGCAGCCACGAAATTAAAAGACGCCTGCTTCTTGGGAGAAAAGCAGTGACAAACCTAGACAGCATCTTAAAAGGCAGAGACATCATCTTGCCGACAAAGGTCCGTATAGTTCAAGATATGGTTTTCCCAGCAGTGATGTATGGAAGTGAGAGATGGACCATCAAGAAGGCTGATCGCCAGAGAATGGATGCTTTTGAATTCTGGTGCTGGAGGAGACTCTTGAGAGTCCCATGGACTGCAAGAAGATCAAACCTCTCCATTCTGAAGGAAATCAGCCCTGAGTGCTCACTGGAAGGACAGATCCTGAAGCTGAGGCTCCAAGACTTTGGCCACCTCATGAGAAGAGAAGACTCCCTGGAAAAGACCCTGATGTTGGGAAAGATGGAGGGCGCAAGGAGAAGGGGACGACGGAGGACGAGATGGTGGGACAGTGTTCTTGAAGCTTCTAGCATGAGTTTGACCAAACTGCGGGAGGCAGTGGAAGACAGGAGTGCCTGGCATGCTCTGGTCAAGAGGGTCACAAAGAGTCGGACACGACTAAACAACAACAACATGAAGCACGGGTGGGACATGGCACGGGGAAGGGAGGACGAGGGTGAAGCAGCTGTGGGCATATGAGCATTTCGAGAAAGCTTTCCAACCATAGAGGGAGACCTGCGCAGAACAATGCGGGGGAAAGCCACGCAGACAAAAATCAAACAGAGGGGAAGGTTAGCGGAATAACACCTTTTGTTCTGGGAGAGGCACCAGTTTTTTTGGATGGAGGCTGTTCTATCCGCCTCCCTTCCCCCAGAGGGAATGCTCCAGGTCTGATGACGAAACATACCTCCCCTATGGGAAAGGTTGCAGCATTTGGAACTTTTGAAAAACGATGCAACAGACAGACGTTTCTAAAGTGATGCATGACATTGGAGAAAGTTGAAAGAGAAAGTTCTCCTTCGTCATAACACTAGGAAGCGTGGACATTCAGTGAAGCTGAATGCTGGGGAATTTAGGACAAATCAAAGGAAGGACTTAACATATTTTTTCATGTACAGTGGTACTTAATTTGTTCTGGAGGTCCGTTCTTAACCTGAAACTGTTCTTAACCTGAAGCACCACTTTAGCTAATGGGGCCTCCCGCTGCTGCCGCGCCGCCGGAGCACAATTTCTGTTCTCATCCTGAAGCAAAGTTCTTAACCTGAAGCACTATTTCTGCGTTAGCGGAGTCTGTAAACTGAAGCGTATGTAACCCGAGGTGCCACTGTATAAGACGCCCCCTATTTTTACGGACTCCAATTTAAGAAAAATGGGGGTGAGATTGCCCCATGTATAAGACAACCCACAGTTTTCCACATAATTTAAAAGTAAAAAAACCTAGTCTTATACACGGAAAAATACGGTAAAGTAAAGGGTAAAGGGACCCCTGACCATTAGGTCCAGTCGTGGCCGACTCTGGGGCTGCGGCGCTCATCTCGCTTTATTGGCCGAGGGAGCTCCATCATCCATCGTGGGGATTCAAACCGCCGACCTTCTGATTGGCAAGTCCTAGGACCTGTGGTTTAACCCACAGCGCCGCCTGTGTCCCTATCTCGTGAGGTAGCTAGCCAATACCATGTAAATAACTTTGCTAGGAACTCTTAAACAATGGCATGCGAGGATTCCTGGAAGGAAGCCATGCAAAACTCCAACAGGCTTTCTTCAGAGCCGCCAGGCATAGGACTGAAACTCATGTTAGTGTTGCTTGATATTATCATCTATGCGACGAAACAAGAGACGTCATCCCCATATGCTGGTGTCACCCGGTGGCGAGCCCTAGGGCTTGGGTTTTAGGAGATCTGCCAAGATACAAGAACACCCAACCACCTGATCTCAGCCAACTCCCAATCTGACTCAGACAGGTTCGTCGGGTAAGAGGCAAAAAAGGCCAGATGGGCAGGAACCTCAAAGTTGCAAAACAGGCTCATAAACCGACCCGAAGTAGATTCCCGGGCCAAAACTGGCTCAGAGGAAACAGCTCGTTTGTTTATTTCCTGTGGATCCCGATGACCTACTAAACATACACCCAGGAAGAAGAGAAAACAACCCTCTGCCCAGTTTTCGGCAAGGGGTGAATTAAAGGTAAAGGGACCCCTGACCGTTAGGTCCAGTTGTGGCCGACTCTGGGGTTGCGGCGCTCATCTCGCTTTATTGGCCGAGGGAGCCGGCGTACAGCTTCCGGGTCATGTGGCCAGCAGGACTAAGCCGCTTCTGACGAACCAGAGCAGCGCACAGAAACGCTGTTTACCTTCCCGCCGGAGTGGTACCTATTTATCTACTTGCACTTTGACGTGCTTTCGAACTGCTAGGTTGGCAGGAGCAGGGACCGAGCAACGGGAGCTCACCCCGTCGTGGGGATTCGAACTGCCGACCTTTTGATCGGTAAGTCCTAGGCTCTGTGGTTTAACCCACAGCGCCACCCGCGTCCCTAGGGGTGAATTACTCCAGACCTCATTGCCATGCTGGTGAAAATAAAATGGGAAGACGCGAAAGAATTGCCCAAGTCAGTTACTACTTAGGTGAAGCAGGGAAATGTATTAATATTTCCCTTATTACTGGGAAGAACGGTTCCACAAGTCTGTAACTTTTGAGGGAAAGAGAAGGTCAGGGGATTGGAGGAAATTTTTTATTTATTTATTAGATGTGTATACACCCTTTGTCATAAGGTCCCAGAGCAGTTCGCAGAATAAAATACAGGATAAAAACAGTAACACACACACACCCTTCCCACAGACACATTTCAAAGGCTGTAGAACAGTGTTTCCCAAACCCGGGTCTCCAGCTGTTTTTGGACTACAACTCCCATCATCCCTGACCACTGATCCTGTTAGCTAGGGATGATGGGAATTGTAGTCCACCAAATACAGCTGGCGACCCAAGGAAATGGGGGAAATAGTATTATTTGAATACTTGGAATGAGATAAACACTAAAAGCCCTGGTGTTACTGGGAATTGCAGTGATTGACTACAATGTCAAAGATTGAGAGAAGTCCAGCTTTTGCAGCAAATCAATGCGCTTTAAAAACATAATCTAGAATATGCTAAACAATCTGTCACAGGAAAAAAAGTGCCACGAACAAGAGAAAGAAGCTGAGTGTTTATTTGGCCTATACCGGGGTGCCCAAACTTTTTTCAAAAAGGGCCAGATTTGATGTTGACCTTTTTTTAGGATTGAAGTTGTTGATCTTTTTTTTTACAATTTTTATTTTTCATCATCAACCTTTATTACAGTCCAGAGACCCAGCAAATCGTTACAAAGCAATGCAATTCAGACAGCCTACCTCCAGGTTCAGCAAGCATTTCCTTCAGAATATAGGGATCACTGGTTCTTGCAACCACCGATAAAAACTTGGCCACTGCTAATGTTCTAGCATTTGTCCGGTCTGTCACCCCCCCCCAACTGTATTACCCGGGCTATGAAGGCGCCCTAAAGACGCTAAAGCAAAGATTATGGGATAATGCACACAGTGACTTGCGATCTCGATCACACGCAGTCTGCAGTCCGCTGGCAGTAGGAGTACAATATGGGCATGTCTTTAAGTTAACATCTTACATTAAAAACCTGACAGTACCAAATTTTTTTTTGGGGGGGGGGATTTTACCCAAGGAAATAAATTGCCACAGGTGCCGGACTTTGGACATACCTGGCCTATACGTTCCTTTATTTAATTTTTTTCCTGCAGGTCCTTTAGGAGTTTTGCACTGAGCTACTTATGAGTAAACCTGTAAGCTACTACGTCTGCACATGGGACAAGCAATCCCGTTTGGTACGAGTTTTCTAGTAAGTTTTTATGCGAAAGATGTTGATGAGGGAATGGAGAAAATCAGGGTTTTATATGTGGCTTTGCAGATCGTTTCTAAAGTGATTTCTAAGCAGTGTTTATTAATTCTTGTCTCCTCTTTTTTTCCGTAGAAAAGGCCCCTGAGTAAGGTCTTTAGGGGATGAATCATGCTGGGACACTAACAAAAAGCAATGACTCTTCAGGAACTGTGAAACGGATCTCCTTTTTTGGCATTGCCATGGGGTGCTTCCTGTTATATACCTATTATTTAGGTCACCTTGGAAGGTGAGAAAACCAGGCTTCACAGCACTTCCTTGAGCACTCCAGGGACTGCTTATTATTAGAATTTGAAATACTTAGAATAGGAATTCACAGAAACATACTTGGCAGGGATCCATGCCCTAGATTGGCAGCCCCAAAGTTTGTTTACCTCTATACTGGCACACTTTACAGTTCCTACACTTAATATATTTCCCATCTGGATATTCACTTCACAGCGTGTGGCTATTTACAACACTGTTCATATTTAGACATTTCTATATTTACCTTTTCTTTTTTATATTTACCTTTCCCGCCCTGACTTGACCACAGTGATCCATGCGATGATCACCTCCAGGCTTGACTACTGTAATTCGCTCTACGCGGGGCTGCCCTTGAAGCTGTCCCAGAAACTCCAGCGGGTGCAGAATGCTGCAATGAGGCTCCTTACGGGGTTTCTGCCATGGGAGCATATTCACCCAGTGCTTTTCAAACTGCACTGGCTCCCGGTGGAGTACAGTGCCAGATTTAAGGTGCTGGTTTTGACTTTTAAAGCCCTTCATGGCCTAGGACCCTTGTACCTACAGGACCGCCTCTCCCGGTATGCCCCACGGAGAGCCTCAAGGTCCATAAATAGCAACACCCTAGTGGTCCCGGGCCCTAAGGAAGTTAGATTAGCCTCAACTAGAGCCAGGGCCTTTTTAGCACTGGCCCCGACTTGGTGGAACGCTCTGTCTCTTGAGACCAGGGCCCTGCGGGATCTGATCTCTTTCCGCAGGGCCTTTAAGACAGAGTTGTTCCACCTGGCCTTTGGCTCAGAATCAGTTTGATTGCCTCCCCCTCTTTCTTTTTCCTTTCTCCTTCTATGAAGAGATCGCTCCCTAATTGTTTTAATGTTGTATTTTAATCTTTTAAATTGTATTTTAATCAACTTGTTTCTATTATTGGTTGTCAGCTGCCCTGAGCCCGGTCTTGGCTGGGGAGGGCGGGGGAAAAATAAATTATTATTATTATTATTATTATTATTTACCGTTCTACTTACATATTTCAATGGGCCTTCAATACTGGTTAAGCAACTAACTCTGCTTCCCTGAGGTTGCTGCCTCTCTTGTCTGCTTTCCCCCTTTTCCTTTCTGCGTATCAGGTGTGAAATCTCTTTTATGAATGGAATCGCCTAACCGTTTTTACATACAGTTTTAAAGAAAAAAATAAAAGGTTGGTGCTTTTACTGCGAAATCGCTTTGAGGTGGTTCGTGAGAAGTTGCTCGCAAACGGAACAAAATAAATAAAACCAATTCTGCTCCTTTGTTGTTTTTAATGGCGAGGGTTAATGTTTGTTTATTTTTAATGAATATTTTCGTACACTGCCTGGAAGGCTCACAGGGTGGGAAAACAGCCTAGATGTTTTAATCAGGTGCATAAAATAGATCTGCTATTTATGCAATCAAATGTGTACTTACGTACTTCCTGTTTGGATTATTTACGTGCCTATTCATTTATGGGGACAACCGCCACTCCTGTTTAGCTATGTCTACACCTAGTTCAAGAGACATCACCTTGCCAACAAAGGTCCGCATAGTAAAAGCTCTGGTTTTCCCTGTAGTGATGTATGGAAGTGAGAGCTGGACCATCAAGAAGGCTGATGGCCGAAGAATGGATGCTTTTGAATTCTGGTGCTGGAGGAGACTCTTGAGAGACCCATGGACTGCAAGAAGATCCAACCTCTCCATTCTGAAGGAAATCAGCCCTGAGTGCTCACTGGAAGGACAGATCCTGAAGCTGAGGCTGCAAGACTTTGGCCACCTCATGAGAAGAGAAGACTCCCTGGAAAAGACCCTGATGCTGGGAAAGATGGAGGGCACAAGGAGAAGGGGACGACAGAGGACGAGATGGTGGGACAGTGTTCTTGAAGCTACCAGCATGAGTTTGACCAAACTGCGGGAGGCAGTGGAAGACAGGAGGGCCTGGTGTGCTCTGGTCCAGGGGGTCACGAAGAGGCGGACACGACTAAACAACAATACCTAGTTCAGTGTCACAGGAAGAAGCGCGTTTCTGAATGTCAATTGCTGGGATAGGAGATTCCGACTAAACACCAGGAAGAAATTACCTGGTGGTAAAAGCTGGAACATTAGTGGACTCTCCCGCATTGGGAGTTTTTAAAGCAGATTCCTGCATTGCAAAGGGGTCAGACTAGATGAACCGCAGGGTCCCTTCCAACTCTATGAATCACAAGTGGGGAGAGTTAATGTTGCACTCAGGTCCTGCTTGAGGGCATCTGGACGGCCAATATGAGGACAGGCAGCTGGACTAAAAAGGGGCAATTTTCTGATCCAGGCAGCCTCTTCTTACAAACTTTGTTTTTACTTCTACGTACCTATAGAGCCAGGGACGCGGGTGGCACTGTGGGTTAAACCACAGAGCCTAGGACTTGCTGATCAGAAGGTTGGCGGTTCGAATCCCCGCGACGGGGTGAGCTCCCGTTGCTTGGTCCCTGCTCCTGCCCACCTAGCAGTTCGAAAGCACCTCAAAGTGCAAGTAGATAAATAGGTACCGCTCCAGCGGGAAGGTAAACGGTGTTTCCGTGTGCTGCTCTGGTTCGCCAGAAGCGGCTTAGTCCTGCTGGCCACATGACCCGGAAGCTGTACGCCGGCTCCCTCGGCCAGTAAAGCGAGATGGGCGCCGCAACCCCAGAGTTGGTCACGACTGGACCTAATGGTCAGGGGTCCCTTTACTTTTACCTATAGAGCCATCCAGGATGTGTTGACTCAGAAGTCAGCCTACTGTATTCACCAGGGCAGCCTTCCAGGAAAGCAGGCAAAGGACTGCAACCTTAGCACTTAAGATGTTTTAAAATTAATCTCTGTCAACATTGGGCACTGCTGTGGAACACTGGGTTTTCTCAAGTTCATGATTTTGGTACTAAGTCATAAGGCCCTATGGGACATGGGTGGCGCTGTGGGGGACGGGCCCCCACAAAATTGATGGGCATTCCCATTCAAATGGTTTGTGTGCGCACTGTGTCATGTGATTGATTATGCAGGGTGAGGCTTACCTGGGCCCCCGTAATTTTTTATTCAAGTTAGCACCCCCGACCCCCATTGTTCTGCTTGGACCCAGGGTTTGAAATTAGCAGAGCACCAGGCGTATTTTGCACCTAAATATTCTCTGTTTGTGAGCACCTTCAAAAATCTGGGCGCCTTTTTTTTGTGCCTGGCTAACGCTCAAGGATTGCTGAAATGTATGTGCTTTGAAGCCTTGAAGTATATGTTAAGAAGCTAGAATTTTGCTGGCCAAAAATTGGAAATTACAAGAAGTACCAACAGTGGAAGAATGGCAGATGAAGATGATGGACTTTTGGGAGCTAGCCGACCTGACCGGAAGAGTCCGCGACCAGAAGGAGGAGGAGTATCAAAACGAATGGAAGAAATTTAAGGACTCTTGAATTAAATATGTTAAGATAACTTAAATAGAAACACTTTTGCGTAACAGATTTGCCTGGGAATTAAATATGTGAAAGCGTACATTACCATGGATAGAAGTCAAAGTGAAAAGAAAGAAGTTAATTGTACAAGTAAATTTTATATGAAAACAATGTTGGAAAACTGCTACAATGAGTTATATGGAAACTCAGCCAGGGGGATTTGAGGATGTCACCCAACAAGGATAACAAAAATGGGATTGTAATAGTTAACGTAAATGTTTTTCCGTTTTTTTATACATTGTAATGTTTTTTCTTTTTTCTTTGTCTGTTGTTATATTTGTTATAATATTGGAAAATCAATTAAAAAAAGGGGGGGAGTGTTGCTGCCCTCCTCACCCCTGTCCCAAATGGTGACTAGATATTCTGTTTTGGCATCCAAAATCAAGGTCCTAGGAGCCATTTGGCTCCTAGTTTTTCTATCCCAGTTTCTAACACTGCTTAGACACTGAGGTCCACACCCCAGGGTCTTCTGGCAGTTCCCAAACTGCGAGGTTGCAGGGAACCAGGCGGAGGGCCTTCTCGGTGGCGGCGCCAGCCTTATGGAATGCCCTTCCGTCAGATGTCAAACAGATAAGCAACTATACAACATTTAGAAGACATCTGAAAGCAGCCCTGGATAGGGAAGTTTTAATGTTTGACGTTTTATTATGTTTTTATATTGTGTTGAAGCTGCTCAGAATGGCTGAGGCCACCCAGGCAGATGAGTCAAGGCGGGTGGGTAAATAATTATTACTACCCGCACTTTCCGGAAACAATTAAACACCTTTTTGTTTTGGCAGGCTTTTCCAGCTGGGTGAAAAGGCCTCTGACTTAGGTGCCCTTTTGTGTAGTTTTCAAACCTGTGGCTACTGGCTGCTGTTGTTTTTTGTTTACTGTTTTTAAAGCTATTTTTAGTCGTCTTTATGGCATGCCTGCGAATCGCCTTGACACGCATGTAAAAGCAAATTTATAATTAACAGCAATAAACAGCACTTATGCATATTGACTCGGAAATAAGACTTATCAAGCTTTCCGTTTAGGGTGCACACATTAGAATTATTTGCATATATTTATAAGGTTGTAGATGGGGGCGTGGGAATCATATGCAGAGTCGACCGGGTGAAATGATGCTAACCCTGAATTAAGTTCATCATGACTTAACCTGATTTCAGTGGATAGACAACAAGCTTGATTCAGCCAGATACAGGCTCAATGAAATTAATCGAGCTAAATTAGCCGTGTTTGTTAATTTCAATAGCTTTGACTAATGTTGGATACAACCCACAGTTAGTATTACATGGAGAGTCACACTCTCGAGTCAGTTCATCACGGCTAACTAGAGACTATTCGTTTCAGCAGGTCTACTCTTGAGAATGACCTGGCCATATTAAGTTTAATGGTTCTACTCAACAGTATGACTATACCCTTAAAATTGCCGTCCCATTAAGTCCTACCCCAAGCAGACCCAATTAACTTCGGCCAATTATTTTCAAATGGTCTCCTCCAAGTGTAGTCTCGTTGGACAAAACCCTAAGTTTAGAATTTATTCAGAGCTTCACATTTTAATAAGGAAAGGTTACAACATCTGATTTATTTACTTTTCAAGTTTAGGATGAAGGTGAGCAAGAGAGATGACTCAAGATTGTAAAAATATTTGCATGGAATGGAGGAAGTAGACAGATATTTTTTTTCCTCCTCCTAATGCTAGAACTCCAATGAAACTGAAGGGTTGGAAGATTCAGGACACACAAGAAGTAGTAATAATAATAATAATAATTTATTTGTACCCCGCCCATCTGGCTGGGCCTCCCCAGCCACTCTGGGCGGCTTCCAACAAAGATTAAAAATACATTAAAATGTCACACATTAAAAACTTCCCCGAACAGGGCAACAGATATATTTGCCCACATTTGGCTCAAAAGGATCAAAAGGATAGTATAAAATTATTAACAGCAGCAATGAAAAGCTCATCGGTCGTGAATATAGTCATGTTCAGATCTTATCTGCAATATTCAGATCTTAAAAAACCTGTACACTTACATCAAGCCAAACCTTTAATATGAAAATGTAAACTCAGGAGGGTATAAATTTTATCTTTCTTCACTTTTAAAAAGTCCATCCTAGGTTTTTGGCAGTAGGCAAGGAGGGGGAAAAACATTTTAGAACTCCTACTTACTTACAAAGGTAAAGGGACCCCTGACCATTAGGTCCAGTTGTGACAGACTCTGGGGTTGCGGCGCTCATCTCGCTTTACTGGCCGAGGGAGCCGGCGTACAGCTTCTGGGTCATGTGGCCAGCAGGACTAAGCCGCTTCTGGCGAACCAGAGCAGCGCACGGAAATGCTGTTTACCTTCCCGTCAGAGCAGTACCTATTTATCTACTTGCGTTTTGATGTGCTTTCGAACTGCTAGGTGGGCAGGAGCTGGGATCGAACAATTGGAGCTCACCCCGTCATTGCGGGGATTCGAACCACTTATCTTCTGATCGGCAAGCCCTAGGCTCTGTGGTTTAACCCACAGCGCCACCCGTGTCCCCTCCTACTTACTTATAAGTAGGACTTATTCACCCACCAGAGAGTAAACCCATGGAACTCGCTCCTGCGGAAGACAGCGGTGGCCGCAGACTTGGAGGGTTTTAAAAGAGGACTGGACAAATTCATAGAGGAATTACAATGCCTCATGGCTATGTTCTACTTCTGCAGTCTGAACGCTGCTTGCTGGGAACTGCAAATGTTGTTGTTGTGTTTGTGGTTTTCCCAAAACGGGCACCTGGTTGCTCATTGTAAAAACAGGATGCTTAAATTAGATGGGCCATTAGCTCTGCTAACTCACGCCATTCTTCTGTTGCTCATAATTCTGATTTCAATGGCTCTCCGCTCTGAACATGACGAACACTGGACACAACTCTTAGGTTAAAGATAATTTTAAGACCATTGCTTTCAAAGGGCTTAGTATAATGTAGGTGGGATACCGCCTTAAGCGCTTTACTACCTTCGTTTTAAATGGAGGAGGGGAGAGAAAGGAAAAGAAGTTTATTCTCTTGTTACAAGGATGGAAATGATTCCCTCTTGCCCCTGTTTCAAGGCAAAGGGTCGTATCACTCCGGGTCCTACTTCAGAGTAGAGCCAAATCACAGTCACGGGAATGGGGGTGGATCCTGAAAACACACACCTCAGCGTAAAGAGGGGTGTCATGTGTCCAGAAACTTGTCTAAACTCCAGCAACGTCCATTAACCACAATGGCTCCACTCTGGGTACATATTGTCTTACTCCAAAGCAGGCCCACTGAAGTCAGTGGACCCAAGTCAGCCTTGTTCTTTAACTTCAAGGGGTCTACTCTGGAGTAGAACTAACACTGGGTACGACTTCTCCATCACAGCAGACTACCTGAAGTCCATGGGCCCCAAGGCAACCACGTCCTTTTACCTTCAATGGGTCTCCTCTGGTGTAGGACTAACACTGGCTAAAACCCGCCCCGCTTTAGGGCAGACTCAGTTGAGGACAGTGGTCCCAATTTAGCCACAACTGCAATGGGAACATGAAGGCAAAACTTAATACTCCAGAGTAGCCCACCAAGTCATGCCCATTTATTACTTTGGAGTAGGATTACAAATCATCCTGCTCCAGAGTGGAACCACTGAAATCAAGGCACACATGCCGGCCGTATCCTTTTCCTTTCAGTGGGTCTCCTCTGGAGTAACACTCGCCCTGCTTTAGGGCAGAAACTCTTGGAAGCCAAAGGACCCAAATCAGCCATGTCCTTTTAGTTTAAAGTGGGTTTCCTCTAGAGCAGGATTAACACTCGCCCTGCTTTAGAGTAGACCCACTTTGAAGCCAAAGGACCTGAATCAGTCACATCCTTCTACTTTAAAGTGGCTTCCTTCTAGAGTAGGACTAACACCCTGCTTCAAAGTAGACACACTTTGAAGCCAAAGGACCCAAATCAGCCATATCTTTTTCCTTTCAGTGGGCCTCCTCTGGAGTAAAACTCGCCCTGCCTCAAAGTAGACCCTCTTGGGGGCCAAAGGACCCAAACCAGCCACTTCCTTCTACTTTCAGTGGGTCT
>JAXCMG010000040.1:4111734-4135914 GCA_034642415.1 Podarcis siculus
TTATTATTATTATTATTATTATTATTATTATTATTATTATTATTATTTAAAAAATCATAGTTATTCGTGTGTTTGTGTGTTTTTCCCCCCCCCGGCCGGTCTATCCCTTCCTGCTCTATGGCAGTCCATTTCCGTCGAAACTGCCGGGGCTCCGTCAGGCTAGAGGACATCTCGCGAGAGTTGGAGCAGCAGCCAATCAGAGCGCTGCGCCAACTCGCGGGGCGAACAAGGCGTGCTGTTTGGGCGGGGGTGAGTCGAAGGCGGCCATCTTTCGTATGGGCAACGTGACTTTACCCTTACTATGCCAGAAAAGGCAGGTTTTGTTTCCCGTCTCTCTTAGTGTACCGGCTGAGCTGTGACTTGGGGGAGTTTTTTCTGCTTCTGTTGGCAGTTTGATCCCCAGCTTCTTCTTGCTGGAGCTCAGTAAGTGGCGGGGTTTGCATAAAGTGAGATTGCATGGGGGTCTTTTTGGGGGGGGCTAATAGCATTGCAAAGCTATTAAGGGCTTTAATAATAATATTAATAATAATAATAATAATAAAAAATTTTTATTTATACCCCGCCCTCCCCAGCCAAGATCAGGCTCAGGGCGGCTAACAACCAATAATAAAAACAAGTTGATTAAAATACAATTTAAAGCTATTAAGAGCTTTGCAATGCTCAGGAGTGATTGCATGGTATTTGTTTATTTATCAATAAGGGTGCGGGTTGCTAATCAGCCTGTGTGGTGTTGCTATTTGTCCGCCCCCCAGAATTTATTTAAATTTTCAGCCTGGTTGCAAAACCAGCATGCAGGGGGGGCAGAGAAACCACAGCATCTCTGTCTCTTGGGTGCACGTGCCTGTGTTTATTTATATGTTTGCTTCTGGTTGTGTGATATTCCTGCATGTGAGGGGAGCACCCTGTTGCAACAGATCAATAAAGATCAAGCTTACTAGCTGCTTTGCTTCTCAATATTCTCTGGTTGGCCTCTGTTATTCTCTCCTACCAATAGGGAACCTATGTAAGGACTCTATATGGGCTCTTGGATACCCCATAAGGGAAAAAGGGCAATTTTCGTTTACAACAGTTGCTTCCCTTAACCCCAATCAAAGCGGACAGAGAAATAAAGAGTCAAAACTGCAAAGCTTGGGTCAAGAGGATGAAATCAAGAAGTAAAAGCAGAACGCCTGGGGTACACACAAACAACAGACACCATTCAGAAGCCTATACCAAACACGAAAGATTATTCCTAAAACTACTCAGTTGGTCTCTAAGGTGCTACATTATAATTCTTTTGGAGGTTTCTTTTAAATACTTTGATCGTATAACTTTTTGAAGACTTGATTCTTTTAAGGGAGTTTAAAGGTAAAGGTACCCCTGCCCGTACGGGCCAGTCTTGACAGACTCTGGGGTTGGTGCGCCCATCTCACTCTATAGGCCGGGGGCCAGCGCTGTCCGGAGACACTTCCGGGTCACGTGGCCAGCGTGACATCGCTGCTCTGGCGAGCCAGAGCCGCACACGGAAACGCCGTTTACCTTCCCGCTAGAAAGCGGTCCCTGTTTATCTACTTGCACCCGGGGGTGCTTTCGAACTGCTAGGTGGGCAGGCGCTGGGACCGAGCAACGGGAGCGCACCCCGCCGCGGGGATTCGAACCGCCGACCTTTCGATCGGCAAGCCCTAGGAGCTGAGGCTTTTACCCACAGCGCCACCCGCGTCCCTAAGGGAGTTTTTAGGTCTTTTTAACTATCTGTTTAAAGAATTGTTTTAATTTACTTTGACTACCAGGGGTCAGCACACTTTTTCAGCAGGGGGCGGGTCCACTGTCCCCTATATTTTTGGGGGGGAAATGAAGGAATTCCTATGACCCACAAATAACCCAGAGATGCATTTTAAATAAAAGGACACATTCTACTCATGTAAAAACAGCTGGCTGACCCCACAAATAACCCAGAGATACATTTGAAATAAAAGGACACATTCTACTCATGTAAAAACACGCTGATTCCCAGACCGCCAGGGGGCCGGATTTAGAAGGCGATTGGGCCGAATCTGGCCCCTGGGCCTTAGTTTGCTTACCCAACACAGCTGCCTACTTGAATCTAGTATCATTTCCCAGTAATCTTTCTTTTCCTTTCCCAATAAATCAGTGTATGCCTTTTATGAAATGAATACAGTGGTACCTCTGGTTACGTACTTAATTCGTTCCGGATGTCCGTTCTTAACCTGAAACTGTTCTTAGCCTGAAGCACCAATTTAGCTAATGGGGCCTCCCGCTGCCACCACACGATTTCTGTTCTCATCCTGAAGCAAAGTTCTTAACCCAAGGTAATATTTCTGGGTTAGCGGAGTCCGTAACCTGAAGCGTCTGTAACTCAAGGTACCACTGTAGTATCATTTCCCAGTAATCTTTCTTTTCCTTTCCCAATAAATCAGTGTATACCTTTTATGAAATGAATAAATAAATCTGCCACTCCTATAGATCCTCTGTCCCATCTTTGCCAGGTGCCTGGAACTCATGGATGCCGGGCGCGCCCCTCCAAAAACCCGCCCCCGGAAGAAGAGGAAGAAGGTGGGGGTCCGGCCGGGCAAGCCGAGGCGCCCCCAGGCCACCTCCGCTCCCGCCGACGTGGACGTCTTCCGCTGCGCCGTCTGCAAGAAGGACATCAAGTACCTGACGAACTTCCGCGAGCATCAGCGCATCCACACGGGCGAACGACCCTACCAATGCAAGTGCTGCGCCAAAACCTTCACCCGCTGCGCTGACCTCATCAAGCACCGTCTGGTGCACTCGGCCAAGCGGCCCTTCCGCTGCCGGACCTGCGGGAAGCGCTTCAAGCTACGGGCCGACCTGGAAAAGCACGGCAAGGTGCACTCGGACGAGGCTCCCTTCGCCTGCCACCTGTGCCCCAAGCGCTTCAAGCGCACCTCCTGCCTGGTGAAGCACTTGCGCATCCACACGCAGGAGAAGCCGTTCGCCTGCGCCCACTGCGCCCGGCGCTTCAAGTGGGAGGCCTCGGTCAAGGAGCACGAGCGGGTGCACACCGGCGAGCGGCCGCACCGCTGCGGCGAGTGCGCCAAAGCCTTCACCCACCGGTCCACCTTCCTGCAGCACCGGCGCACCCACCAGGCCCAGCCGGCCTTCGGCTGCGAGCAGTGCTCCAAGGCCTTCAACCACAAGTCCAACCTTTTAAAGCACATGCGGAACGTGCACACTGTTAACGGAGAAATCTGAGGGCTCCCTTGGACAAAAAAGAAGGATGCCAGCCAGGAATACCAGAGCAAAACGGCAGCTAGACTGGTGACTGGGAGCGGCCGCCGGGACCACATAACACCGGTCCTGAGAGATCTGCATTGACTCCCAGTAGGTTTCCGGGCACAATTCAAAGTGTTGGTGCTGACCTTGAAAGCCCTAAACGGCCTCGGTCCAGCATACCTGAAGGAGCGTCTCCATCCCCATCATCCAGCCCAGACACTGAGGTCCAGCTCCGAGGGCCTTCTGGCGGTTCCCTCATTGCGAGAAGTGAGGTTACAGGGAACCAGGCAGAGGGCCTTCTCAGTAGTGGCGCCTGCCCTGTGGAATGCCCTCCCACCAGATGTGAAGGAAATAAGCAGCTATCTTCTCTTTAAAAGACATCTGAAGGCAGCCTTGTTTAGGGAAGTTTTTAATATTTAATGCTGTATTGTTTTTAACACTTGATTGGAAGCCGCACAGAGTGGCTGGGGAAACTCAGCCAGATGGGCTGGGTATAAATAAATAAATTATTATTATTATTATTATTATTATTATTATTATTAAACAGCAGCCAGTAGGCTTGGTCTTTATTGAAGACTGTCGTGACAGGACTCCCACCTGCCACAAGGTGGAACAAGATGGAAGCCCCCCAACAAAAGAGAACCCAAACTTTTATTAGCTGCTAATCCCCATGTTAAATTAAAGATAAAGGGACCCCTGACCGTTTAGGTCCAGCCGTGGCTGACTCTGGGGTTGCGGCGCTCATCTCGCTTTACTGGCCGAGGGAGCCGGCGTACAGCTTCCGGGTCATGTGGCCAGCATGACTAAGCCGCTTCTGGCGAACCAGAGCAGCGCACGGGAACGCCGTTAAGCTTCCTGCCGGAGTGGTACCTATTTATCTACTTGCACTTTGATGTGCTTTCGAACTGCTAGGTGGGCAGGAGCAGGGACCGAGCAATGGGAGCTCACCCCGTCATTGCGGGGATTCGAACTGCCAACCTTCTGATCGGCAAGTTCTAGGCTCTGTGGTTTAGACCACAGCGCCACCTGCATCCCAAGAGAAGTCATAGAACCACCCTATTATGCCTTGGTCAGACCACACCTGGAATATTTTGTCCCATTTTGGGCGCCATGATTTAAAAAGGATGTTGACAAGTTGGAAGGTGTGCAGAGGAGGGCGACAGAGATGATCAAGGGTCTGGAAAGCAAGCCTGATTAGGAACGGTTGAGGGGACTGGGCATGTTTAGCCTGGGGAAGGGGAGACAGGTGATAGGATAGCCATCTCCAAATATCTGAAGGGATGTCACAAGATAGGTGGAGAAAGCTTGCTTTCTGCTGCTCCAGAGGGTAAGACCCGAACCAATGGCTTCAAACTCTTAAGGAAAGAGATTCCGTCTAAACACCAGGAAGAACTTTCTGATGGCAAGAGCTGTAAAATTCATGTTAAATTGCTCCTCTAGGGGTTGTTTTTAAAAGTCTGGAACCGATTAATCCATTTTGCATTACTTTCTATGGGAAAGCGCGCCTTAGTTTTGGAACGCTTTGGTTTTGGAACGACTTCCGGAACGGATTAAGTTTGAGAACCAAGGTACCACTGTAAATTCAAACTCTCTTTTTTAATATGAAAGGCAGTAGTAACCTGTTTATTTTGTTTATCCTACCAGATGTCAAAGAGAAAAAGAACTACCAAACTTTTAGAAGACATCTGAAGGCAGCCCTGTTTCGGGAAGCTTTTAATGTTTGATGTATCACAGTATTTTAATATTTTTTTGGAAGCCGCCCAGATTGGCTGGGGAAACCCAGCTTGATGGACGGGGTATAAATAATAAATTATTCTTATTATTCTTATTATTCTTATTACAGGGGTCAGCAAACTTTTTCAGCAGGGGGCCTTTCCACTGTTTCTCAGACCTTATGGGGGGCAGGACTATATTTTGAAAAATGTTTTATTTAAACAGAGATGCAGTTTAAATAAAAGCACACATTCTACTCATGTAAAAACACCAGGCAGGCCCCACAAATAACCCAGAGATGCATTTAAAATAAAAAGACACATTCTACTCATGTAAAAACACACTGATTCCCGGACCATCCGCGGGCCGGATTTAGAAGGCCATTGGGCTGGATCCGGCCCCCGGGCCTTAGTTTGAACTACAACTCCCATCACCCCTAACTAGCAAGGCCAGAGCTCAGGGATGATGGGAGTTGTAGTCCAACGACATCTGGGGACCCACAAGTTGAGAACCGCTGAAATAGAAGAAGCTGTCCTCTAAGCAGTTGAGGAATCCCGTCTTCCCACAATGGATGGGGCTGCTTTAGGTTTAAGGCTCGTTAAGATCACACAAAGCAGACATGATATGGAAAAGAACCCTGTTTAATTACAGCAGTGGTAATCTGTACAGAAAGCAACAATTGTATGTACAATAGATAGGGCTTATATACAAAGCAATCCGTTTATGGATGTGGCTGCGGTTGACAAAGGCATTTCTGGATGAACTCACTCAATGGGAGCAAAAATTTGCTTAGCGCCCGCCCTGTCCACAGGCGATGTCCCCTTCCTCTGCTGTTTTAAGTTTCGGACAACCCAGAGAGACTTCCCCTGACTGTGGAGGTTCCATCACTGGCAAATTGACACATCTGGCCTCCATAAAAAAGACCAGAAGAGCCTTGGGGGATAACTCAGTCAGTAGAGAAGGAAACTCTTAATCACAGGGTTGTGGATTCGAGTCCCGCATTGAGCAAAAGATTCCCGTGTCACAGATGTCCCAATTCTACGATTCTGTGATGTTCGGCTGCCTAAGGCTGTAGTCATCGCCGCAATTAAAAAAAGGTAAACGGACCCCTGACCATTAGGTCCAGTCATGACCGACTCTGGGGTTGCGGCGCTCATCTCGCTTTACTGGCCAAGGGAGCCGGCGTACAGCTTCCGGGTCATGTGGCCAGCAGGACTAAGCCGCTTCTGGCGAACCAGAGCAGCGCACAGAAAAGCCGTTTACCTTCCCGCCGGAGCGGTACCTATTTATCTACTTGCACTTTGACGTGCTTTCGAACTGCTAGGTTGGCAGGAGCAGGGACTGAGCAACGGGAGCTCACCCTGTTGCGGGGATTCGAACCGCTGGCCTTCTGATTGGCAAGTCCTAGGCTTTGTGGTTTAACCCACAGCGCCACCTGTGTCCCTGAGAATTAAAAGTCCATTAAGAAATACCTGATTTGATTTGTGCTTGGGGGTCTGTTGGCCAGCTAGCAAACCCAGCTATTGACGTCTCAAGTCCAAGAGTTGGGAAAGAGGGAGAAATGGAGGAGATGTTGGGCCCACACCTCTAGGGATAGTTTCTCTCCAGTCTCTTTTCTGCAGTGTTCAAAACCCTGGAGCATCTGTTTGCCTAAAAAAGGCTGACTCAAAACTCACTGAATTTCAAGTGAGGTCAGAAGCAACCTGTGCTTAGGGTCGCGACCTCAAAAAATGTCAAGGAGGGACCGGCGTTTGACCGGACAGCTAGACTCGGATGACCTCCTAAACCCCTTAGGATTCCGGCGTATGGTTTCAGTCTTGGCAGAAGTTGTTCCTGTCAATTGGTGCATAGCTGTCAACCGTCCCTTATTTGGCGGGAAAGTCCCTTATCCCAGCGCCATGTCCCGCTGCTGTCCCTTATTGACGATGTCCCTTAAATTTCCCGGGTTTCAAAGGAAGCAGCTCCTCTCCCTCCCTCCCTGCCGGCCAGGGTGGAGGGAGGCTCCAGCTGGGTTGCTTGGCTGCGTTGCTCACCCAATAAGGAGTCTAAGAACGACTGGGGGGTGGAGCTTGCATGCCTTGTGCCAATCAAATTGGCCGTGTTGCCTGGGGACTCACCTTTGCTCAGCGCTTCCCAGCAGAGAGGTTACGGTGGTTTCCCTTGCTGCATCCCCTTTGCCGGGCTGCTGCGCTGTGGGAACCACCGCTTGAGGCTTCGTTTGGCTGCTGGCTGGGCTTTCTGCCTTTGGCTCAGAGGGGCTCAGAAGTCGAACATACCTGTGCTTTGAAAATCCCTTATTTTGGCTGCTGATCCCTTATTTTCAAGGCTGCTGGTCCCTTATTTTCAAAGTTGACAGCTATGGATTGGTGGGTGGGGAGAGTCGCCCGCCCTCCGCCGGGGTAGTAGGGGGCCTCTGCTGGACTCGCCTCTCCTATGT
Source organism: Podarcis siculus (assembly GCA_034642415.1). NCBI lineage: Eukaryota > Metazoa > Chordata > Lepidosauria > Squamata > Lacertidae > Podarcis > Podarcis siculus. Next base: position 4,119,122 of record JAXCMG010000040.1, read on the forward strand.
GACCCCAGGAAGCACGGAAAGAAACCTCTCGAGTCCTCCTCCTCTAGTAGCAGCAGCTGGCGGGAGAGGTGCCCCAGAAAAATTCAGGGGGAAAACACGGTAACTGCTGCAGAGAGAACAGCGCCGGAAGAGGCGGGTGTCGGCGGAGCCGCCGGATCCTAGCCGCGTCGCCGATACAAGCGACGGGCCACGTAACCAGTGATGACAACCCCCAGGAGCGAACCGGTGCTTCCAATGGCGACGGCTGCTTCTGTGCTGAACATAGCTGGAGAGAGACGCAGAAAGGGAGACAGAGTGAGCGGTGCAATTCAGCGGTTTCCGTAAGCGCAAGAAGCCTGGTGCGATCTATGGCGAATCTGGTGCCGAGGCAATAACTCCCCCCAACACCCCCCTCCGCTTTAGAAATACAGTGGTACCTCGGGTTAAGTACTTAATTCGTTCCAGAGGTCCGTTCTTAACCTGAAACTGTTCTTAACCTGAAGCACCACTTTAGCTAATGGGGCCTCCTGCTGCCGCTGCGCCGCCGGAGCACGATTTCTGTTCTTATCCTGAAGCAAAGTTCTTAACCTGAAGCACTATTTCTGGGTTAGTGGAGTCTGTAACCTGAAGCGTCTGTAACCCGAGGTACCACTGTAGCAATCTATGCCAGAAAGTCTGCCACGCATCTTCCATAAGGGATGGTCTAACTCAGGGGTAGGCAAACTAAGGTCCGTGGGCAGGATGTGGCCCAATCGCCTTCTAAATCAGATCCATGGACGGTCCGGGAATCAGCATGTTTTTACATAAGTAGAATGTGTGCTTTTATTTAAAATGCATCTCTGAGTTATTTGTGGGGCATAGGAATTCGTTCATTTTTTCTTCAAAATATAGTCCGGCCCCCCACAAGGTCTGAGCGACAGGGGACCGGCCCCCTGCTGAAAAAGTTTGCTGACCCCTGCTCTGGAACATAGGAAAACTTATACCAAGTCAGAACATTGGTCCAGCTAGCTGGGACTGGGTTATTTGTGGGGCCTGCCTGGTGTTTTTACATGACTCAGCCAGTGGAATAAAAAGCAGTGCTGGTACAGAGACCCTAAAGCAGAGACATCACCTTGCCGACAAAGGTCCGTCTAGTTAAAGCTACGGTTTTCCCTGTAGTGATGTATAGAAGTGAGAGCTGGACCATAAAGAAGGCTGATGGCCGGAGAATGGATGCTTTTGAATTCTGGTGCTGGAGGAGACTCTTGAGAGTCCCATGGACTGCAAGAAGACCAAACCTCTCCATTCGGAAGGAAATAAGCCCTGAGTGCTCACTGGAAGGACAGATCCTGACGCTGAGGCTCCAAGACTTTGGCCACCTCATGAGAAGAGAAGACTCCCTGGAAAAGACCCTGATGTTGGGAAAGATGGAGGGCACAAGGAGAAGGGGACGACCAAGGATGAGATGGTGGGACAGTGTTCTCGAAGCGACCAGCATGAGTTTGACCAAACTGCGGGAGGCAGTGGAAGACAGGAGGGCCTGGCGTGCTCTGGTCCAGGGGGTCACGAAGAGGCGGACACCACTGAACAACAGCAACAACACAGAGACCCTAGGGATTCAAAAGGCCAAGAGGGGAGGACCCCCTAGGCGATGATAGGCAGTTGGCCTGCAACGGACAGCAGGGATTTTGCGGAGGCCAGAATGAAACGACCGAGAACGACCGAGTAAACTTGAAAAGGCCTGCCTCCGAAGGCAGATATGAGACACTGTTGAAGAAGGAAAAAGGAGCCCCTGTCTACTCACCGTTAGGCACGATAGAGATGGTCAAACTGGCTATCCGGGGCTGGCTGGCTATCGCGACACACCGGTAGACCCCTTGATGCTCCAGGGAGACGCTCTCCACAACCAGGGTGGACCGTCCCTCGCCTTCTTCCTGGCGGTACCGGGACTTAGCCACGGGCGTCTCCACCCACCGGACCTGGACGTCTTCTCTGCAGTCGGCCGCGACGCACGTGATCCGCAGGGTGCCCCCCGTGCTGCCTTGGGTGGGGACAGGGGTGATGACGGGGCGGCAGGGGTCTCTGGAGGGGTCCGTGGTGGCGGAGGAGCTGCGTGGCTTTTCAGCGGCAAGCGTGGCGAGGCTGCTGGTCGTGGCGCGGACGGACGCGGTTGTAGGTGGTTCATCCGTCAAGCAAGGGGGTTGCGAAGTCGCTGGGGTCTCCGTCGACGTCAAGACAGGGACTTGCACGGTGTTGGCCCCGGTCCCAGAATTCTGAGAGCTTGTCTGCAGCGCCGCAACAGGATTCCTCGTCGGGGAAGGGCTACTCGTTTCCGGAAGGGGTTCTGGGGTTGGAGAAGCGGTTGACGTCGTGATCGGGGGCTCAGCGGGGGGGAGAAGGGGAAGGCCCCGGGTGGTCGCCGGCGGCTCAGTGACGGCCGACTCCTGAGTAGCCACGTGGCTCGTTCTTTCTGTCACGAGAGCAAAGGTGGCCTCCTCTGTAGCGCTGGGCGCCTGTGTGGCTGCGAACCAAAGGATTTTGCATCTTTAAAAAAAAGGCATTCACAAGATTTTCACCAGCGGATTAATCAACTAGAGTTTAGTTGATTAATCCGGGCCAGTTCTTTTTTAATCAGGAAGAGCTGAGCGTTGATGCTGTTATGTACTGAAGTTCAAAGCATCCGGATTTGAAAAAGCCGATTTATGCGTTTTTATCTCTAAATGATCCAAAGCTGATGGGGGCCTTCTGGGAGTTAAGCTACTATTCTGTTTGGGTGGGTGGGGTGAGAGGTTGGGGCATCTACAACCCAGGAATAGAACCAGCAGTTTTGTCCCCCAAGGCATACTATGCTGGAAGATTCAGGACAGATTAAAAAAAAAAAGGCCTTCCCCCAGTTGAACTGTGGAACTACCTGCCACAGCAGGCAGCGACAGCCATCAACTAGGAGGGCTTTAATAATAATAATAATTTATTATTTATACCCTGCCCATCTGGCTGGGTTTCCCCAGCCACTCTGGGTGGCTCCCAACAGAACATTAAAAACACAAACATCAAACATTAAAAACTTCCCTAAACAGGGCTGCCTTCAGATGTAATCTAAAAGTCAGATAGTTGTTTGTTTCCTTGACATCTGATGGAAGGGTGTTCCACAGGGAGGGAGCCACCACTGAGAAGGCCATCTGCCTGGTTCCCTATCACCTCACTTCTTGCAGGGAGGGAACTGCCAGAAGACCCTCGGAGCTGGACCCCGGTGTCCGGGCTGGACGCTGGGGGTGGAGACGCTCCTTCAGGTATACTGGGCTTTTGAAGCCTTTTAGGGCTTTCAAGGTCAGCCCCAACACTTTGAATTGTGCCCGGAAACATACTGGGAGCCAATGCAGATCTCTCAGGACCGGTGTTATGTGATCCCAGTGGCCACTCCCAGTCACCAGTCTAGCTGCCGCATTCTGGATTAGTTGCAGTTTCCGGGTCACCTTCAAAGGCAGCCCCACATAGAGCGCATGGCAGTAGTCCAAGCGGGAGATAACCAGAGCATGCACCACTCTGGCCAGACAGTCTGCGGGCAGGGAGGGTCTCATCCTGCGCACCAGATGGAGCTGGGAGACAGCTGTCCTGGACACAGAATTAACCTGCGCCCCCATGGACAGCTGTGAGTCCAAAATGACTCCCAGGCTGCACACCTGGTCCTTCAGGGGCACAGTTACCCCATTCAGGACCAGGGAGTCCTCCACACCTGCCTGCCCCCTGTCCCCCCAAAGCAGTACTTCTGTCTTGTCAGGATTCAACCTCAATCTGATGGGACAAATTCAGGGAGGATAAAGCAATCAGGGACGCAGGTGGCGCTGTGGGTTAAACCAAAAAGCCTAGGACTTGCCAATCAGAAGGTCAGCAGTTTGAATCCCTGTGATGGGGTGAGATCCCGTTGCTTAGTCCCTCTCCTGCCAACCTAGCAGTTCGAAAGCACGTCAAAGTGCAAGTAGATAAATAGGTACCACTCCGGCGGGAAGGTAAACGGCGTTTCCGTGTGCTGCTCTGGTTCGCCAGAAGCGGCTTAGTCCTGCTGGCCACATGACCCGGAAGCTGTACGCCGGCTCCCCCGGCCAATAAAGCAAGATGAGCGCCACAACCCCAGAGTCGGCCACGACTGGACCTAATGGTCAGGGGTCCCTTTACCTTTACCTTAAAGCAATCAGGGGCTTAGTAGGCGTGAAGGCAGGGAGGGGAGCCTTGCTCTTAGGCTTGGGTCTCCTCCATGTGGGTTTCATACACGGTCAAAGCTTACTTTGGGGGTTCACGACGGCCACCCTGGATTGGCGGAAGGTGTCCGTCTCGACCTCCAGAGTAGCTTCGCACTTGTAGGTTGCTCCCTCTGCGGCCGCCGGGACCTCAAGGACGGAGCTATAAAACATCAGCTGCTGCTCAAAATCCACCATGTCGTCTTCCACCTTCGTAGCCTCCAGCCTCTCCTCTCCCCGGAACCAGGTCAGCGTCAGAGAGCCCGGAGGGTACACCTTGCTCAAGGAGCAGACAAGACGGGCTGGCTGCCCAGTCCTCATAATCTTCGGCTCAGAGTCCAGTTGCAAGGCATCGGGGAAAGCTGGAAAACAGCCCGTGGGGCGTTAATAATAATAATAATAATCTAAATTTAATGATTACTTAGTTAAATATGTCAAGCTAAATCAATTGGAAACAGCTTGCAGATACTGAATTGGCTTAGGATTTTATATAAGTTAAGTGATGAATTTATAGGTTTCCTTTCAAAATGGAAAGATCTAAGGATGTTAAGGTTCCAAGTTAAATTTTATAAGAAGCGTTAAAAGGATTTGCATTGAAATTCAACCGAGGGGAAGCCAGGAAGTCACTTAACAATGTTAATAAGTGTAATTGTTAATAAGGTTATGATTTATGTTTATTTTATGTGTTTCTTTATGATTTTGGGGAAATCAATAATTTTTTTAATAATAATAATAATAATTTATTTATTTATACCCCACCCATCTGGCTGGGTTTCCCAGGCTTACAGGCAGAATTGGAAACCAGGAAGACGACCTCTTTAATAAAGAATGGGGAAAGTTTATAATTTAGTTGAAAAGCTATTGTAAAGAGTTACATACATTGGTAGGATTGACAGAAAACTTGTAGTAAAAATTAGAACAACAGATGGACAAATGATTTATAAAAATAGAGTTATGAGAGGGATGCAGAGGGGGAAATCGCTACATTAAGATGCTGCACTGGTTGGAGGGGATGCTAAGCAGCACGTCGGGGCTGCCGTCGTCCTGGTGCAAGGAGTTCCACCGGCCCTTCCCCGCCCGAGAGAGAGGGAGAGAGACTCTCGCCCATGCCGCCCGTGAGCCTGGCATGAGGCGGTTGTGGCACCGCGGCAGCCGCTGAAGCGCCGCCCTTCCGCGTCCCTCCCCATCCCCTTCTCTTCAGCTTCTCCTGGCAGCATGGTGGAAATCTCGCAAGAGAGGGGCTGCCCGCCCACCGCCACCCGTCTCCTCACGACACGTCCCTGAGGGGGAAAAGGGAGAGACAGGGATGCGCGGAGGACTTCCCAAGCCGGGCGAACATGAAACCCGGGAAATTTAAGGGACATCATCAATAAGGGACAGCAGCGGGACATGGCGCTGGGATAAGGGACTTTCCCGCCAAATAAGGGACGGTTGACAGCTATGGTTCAGATTCTGATTGACACCTATCAGCCTAATGTCAAAGGACGGGACGGAGATGTCCAGGTTCCTAGACCAGCTGCCTAAAACCCTTCTGAGCCGGCTGAGTTTGCACCCAAACTTGCAAAACCTTCTGCATGCAAAGCAGGTGTCCTTGACACCACATGAGGCCCCTTCTGCAGGCAGCTGCGACCTCAGGGGCAGAGCGGGCGCTTGGCATTTAGAAGGTTCCCTCCGGCCGCCCCCTTCGCCTCTAGGTCTGCACTTACAATACACCTGCAGATCCACCTTCTTCTGGCCGGAGGTCCCACGGCACTGTCCTGTGCAGAACTTGGCTCCTTCCATGCTGACGGTGGCCTTGGCTATGGTCAGGATGCTGTGAGTCTTGTTGGAGAAGACTTCGCCCTGCTCAATGTCCAAGCCTTCCCACTGGACCTTGCCGCCGGGGCAGTCCGTGGAGCAGGTCAGCCGGACGGAGCCTCCCAGTTCCACCAGTGCCTTCTGAGGGTGGACGGTCAGGACGGAACTGGGAAGACCTGCGTGGCACAGAGGGGGAAGAGAGGTCGGTGCTGAGGGTGGCATGGATGGGGTCCCCTGCGGCTGGACTCCAACCCCCACCGTCCTCTGACCATTGGTCCTGCTGGCTGCTGCTGCCACAAGCTCTCTAAAGGTAAAGGGACCCCTGACCATTAGGTCCAGTTGTGGCCGACTCTGGGGTTGCGGCGCTCATCTCGCTTTACTGGCCGAGGGAGCCGGCATACAGCTTCCGGGTCATGTGGCCAGCAGGACTAAGCCGCTTCTGGCGTACCAGAGCAGTGCACGGAAACACCGTTTACCTTCCCACCGGAGTGGTACCTATTTATCTACTTGCACTTTGACGTGCTTTCGAACTGCTAGGTTGGCAGGAGCAGGGACCGAGCAACGGGAGCTCACCCCGTCATTGCGGGGATTCGAACCTCCGACCTTCTGATCGGCAAGCCCTAGGCTCTGTGGTTTAACCCACAGCGCTAGGCAACCCAAATAGGGAAGGCCGTCTTCCGGCCAGCCCTTCCCTCCGGTAACGGGAAAGGGCCATGGGGTTGTATTCCTGCTCAGAGTAAGCCCATTGGAGTTGATGGACGGGACTAAGTTGCTTTTGTGAACCATCTTGAGATCTTATGATGAAGGGCAGTATATTATTATTATTATTATTATTATTATTATTATTATTATTATTATTATGTTTCCAAGGATCTATTAATATTAATAGATTAATCTATTAATCTATTAATCTTATTAATACTTATACCCCACCCATCTGGCTGGCTCTCCCCAGCCACTCTGGGCGGCTCCCAACAGAATATTAAACACACAATAAAACTTCAAACATTAAAAGCTTCCCTCAACAGGGCTGCCTTCATATGTCTTCTAAAAGTCTGGTAGTTGTTGTTCTCTTTGACATCTGGTGGGAGGGAGTTCCACAGGGCGGGGGCCACTACCGAGAAGGCCCTCTGCCTGGTTCCCTGTAACTTGGCTTCTCGCAGGGAGGGAACCGCCAGAAGGCCCTCAGAGCCCGACCTCAGTATACTCCAGCCCACCACATGGTCTGAGGGACGGTGTACCGGCCCATGGCTGAAAAAGGTTGCTGACCCCTGCTCTAAAGGTTAAAATGCCGTTTGTTTTGTTTTGTTTTTAAATGCAGAATCCCAGCACTTATTTAAAAAGCTAAGAAAGAGCAATGGGGAATCAGACCTTAAAATCAACAGCAACATGAAACCTTTTTTAAATATATTTTTTAAAAAGCCAGATTATTAATTAGAAGTGCCTTAGATTTAAAAGGCGTTGCAAGGGCAGTTTCGAAGCCAGTTCTGAAGGGGTGACATGCTAACATCTTGTGGCAGGGAGTTCCGTAGACATGCAGCCAACAAATGCACTCAAGGTGGCTCGCAGATAAGGATAACACGAAACTTTGAAGGTTCAGTGCCATAATGGGCTACTTTCAAAATGAGGCTGCATTTTAAATTGCATTTTAACTTGTATTTTAAATTGGTTTTTTCCCACCTATTACCGTATTTTTCGCTCTATATGACGCACCAGACCACAAGACGCACCTAGTTTTTGGAGGAGGAAAACAAGGAAAAAAATATTCTGAATCTCAGAAGCCAGAACAGCAAGAGGGATCGCTGCACAGCGAAAGCAGCAATCCCTCTTGCTGTTCTGGCTTCTGGGATAGCTGCACAGCCTGCATTTGCTCCATAAGACGCACACACATTTCCCCTTACTTTTTAGGAGGGAAAAAGTGAGTCTTATAGAGCAAAAAATACAGTATGTTTTTACTGTAATTTTACTGGTGTTAGTCTGGCCGGCGAGGGCGGGGTATAAATAAAATTTATTATTATTATTATTATTATTATAGCCCACCCATCTAGTGGCAATCGGATCTGTAAGACGCCCCAAGTTTTTTGTATTTCTTCCCCCCTGCCCAAAGCGAATTCTGCATCCTTTCAGCGATTTTTTGCCTTTTTGACTTGTGTTTTCACTGTCACCCCAACACCCCTGGGCAACCTCGTTCCATTAAAAGGTCCGGGAGCCGACTTGCTCAGGCAAGGTGCGGAGGAAAGCAGCCAACGAAATCTGTTTAGTCGTGCAAGAAATCTTCTTTAAAAAAATAACAATTGGGGGGAAACAAAACAAAGCAATGCACTTTTTCCTTTTGCAAACGGCAAGTTGCCGAGATGCTAATGGAAAACGTTGCAATTTTTTCTGCTGGGACGGTCGTGGGGAAAATTGCCTTTTTATTATTGTTTAATGGGAAGGTCGTGGAAGGCGGAGCGAACAGCATTTATTTATTTTTCTCTCTTTTTAAAAAATTGCATTTTTTTTTCAAATAATAGTTATCATTTTCAGTAGATAAACATAGTAAAGATTTTTTTACAATAATAAAAACAAAAAAGAAAAGAAAAAGAGAAAAAAGATACAGCATATTACCACTTAATTAATTAAATTAAGTATATCATCCATCTTCATAAACATAGCACTGTATTTTTCGTTCTATAAGACGCACCAGACCATAAGACGCACTTAGTTTTTGGAGGAGGAAAACAAGAAAAAAAATATTCTGAATCCCAGAAGCCAGAACAGCAAGAGGGATTGCTGAAAGCAGCAATCCCTCTTTCTGTTCTGGCTTCTGGGATAGCTGCGCAGCCTGCATTCGCTCCATAAGACGCACACATATTTCCCCTTACTTTTTAGGAGGGGAAAAGTGAGTCTTATAGAGCAAAAAATACGGTATTTGATTTCCTCGAATCTCTTCCATCCGAATTTCTTAGTACTTATAGGTAGCAGTTTCCAATATCAGTGTTTCAAAATACCACATCACAGTCCTAATCCTGTTGCATAACTTTCCTTATCGTACGTTTTCTTATTTATAAATTTAATTCCAGTTTAATCCTAGGTAAAAATTGCATTTTGGAAGGGGGGAATGATCCGACTTACCCCAGCAAAACCTGACGAAAACGAACAGGAGTCCCAAGTTGATGGCTGCCATGCCCTTTGCAATTGAGTTAGATCTCTACCTACAGTTACACGGACTTATTCCAGCAGCAGCAGCCTGTCTCTTTCCAAATTGATTAATGCAGTTCCTTCCTTCCTTCCTCACGGCACTCTCGCCCTGGTGCAGTTTCCAAGTCTGCCCGAAATTCAATGACACCAGGACCTCTTAAATCCAAGGTGGGTGTCTCCGCCCACCCCTGTGTCAAGGGGGGGGGCGTTAAAAAACAATATCCACCCACCGCTCACAGCCTGCCTCTTCCCATAATCTAAGTGATGTTAGAATCCTGGATTTAGCCTTTTTTCCAGAAATGCTTTCCCTCCCCCTGAATGAAGAAGAGCAATTAACTCTTCAACTTTGCTTATCAGCGGACGAATCCCGTTCTGTCTATTGGAGGTGTTCCAATAAACAGTGAAAAAAGCCGTTTCCCAAGTGAAAGCTGTCCAGGGGAATCCCACTGTGATCCTGAACGAAGGAGCCTTCCTGCTGGATCTCGGCATGATATGTGGTCACCGAAAAACCAGCCTGACTAAGGGTGCTGCGTCGCTCAGATTCAGAAGTTCGGAACGCTAATTTTCTCCCAAGCTGAATCCACAGCAGGTTTACCATCCCTTAAAATAAAATTAAAAAATAGTTTGTTTGTCGTGTCTCTTTCAGAGTCCACGATCTGGGCTAGCTCCAGAGCAGCGATTTGTGCAGGGCAGCCTCCGATGTTGTTGTTGTTTAGTTGTTTAGTCGTGTCCGCCTCTTCGTGACCCCCTGGACCAGAGCACGCCAGGCCCTCCTGTCTTCCACTGCCTCCTGCAGTTTGGTCAGACTCATGCTGGTAGCTTTGAAACACTGTCCCACCATCTTGTCCTCTGTCGTCCCCTTCTCCTTGTGCCCTCCATCTTTCCCAACATCAGGGTCTTTTCCAGGGAGTCTTCTCTTCTCATGAGGTGGCCAAAGTCTTGGAGCCTCAGCTTCAGGATCTGTCCTTCCAGTGAGCACTCAGGGCTGATTTCCTTCAGAATGGGGAGGTTTGTTCTTCTTGCAGTCCATGGGACTCTCAAGAGTCTCCTCCAGCACCAGAATTCAAAATTTGATAATGTAGGCAGTTGTTAATTTTTACGGAGAGCTGTACAAAGAAGACGTGGTGGGCGCTGTGGGTTAAACCACAGCACCTAGGACTTGCCAATCAGAAAGTCAGCGGTTCGAATCCCCATGACGGGCTGAGCTCCCATTGCTCAGTCCCTGCTCCTGCCAACCTAGCAGTTCGAAAGGACGTCAAAGTGCAAGTAGATAGATAGGTACCGCTCCGGCGGGAAGGTAAACGGTGTTTCCGTGCGCTGCTCTGGTTCGCCAGAAGCGGCTTCGTCCTGCTGGCCACATGACCTGGAAGCTGTACGCCGGCTCCCTCGGCCAGTAAAGCGAGATGAGCGCTGCAACCCCAGAGTCGGCCACGACTTGACCTAATGGTCAGGGGTGCCTTTACCTTTCATTATACAAAGAAGACTGAAAAAATATATAGAATACCTGGAGAAAAATAAACTGCCTTAAGGGAGTTTCCTAAGCGGCTTTCCCCTGTTCTGTGCCAAACAGAGTTCGTACCAGCTTGTTCCAGAATGCCCAAGAATTCAGCTCTCAGAGCTTTCCAAAGTAAACCAAAAACAACCAACAAAAAAAGTAAAGCACAAAAATTCTACGCGCTCTGAAAATCAGGCAGAGGGATCTTCAGTGAGCGTGGAGCTGAGCAAAGGTTTGCAGGTGAGAAGTTTTCCCAGACCTCACACTTCCCCACTTCTGACATGCTTTTCTAGCTAGCGCACAAGATACCGTATTTTTCGCTCTATAAGACGCACCAGACCACAAGAGGCACCTAGTTTTTGGAGGAGGAAAACAAGAAAAAACATATTCTGAATCTCAGAAGCCAGAACAGCAAGAGGGATCGCTGCGCAGTGAAAGCAGCAATCCCTCTTGCTGTTCTGGCTTCTGGGATAGCTGCGCAGCCTGCATTCGCTCCATAAGACGCACACACATCTCCCCTTACTTTATAGGAGGGGAAAAGTGAGTCTTATAGAGCAAAAAATACGGTACCTGCCCCCCGCAGCCAACCCCAGATGCTGGTCATGGAAGCTGCCCAGAGTGGCCAGGGCAACCCAAAAAGATGTATAAAGAGCAAAATTTTCATTATGGAACAGGGCGTCCCTATTTTCATTTGAGAAATGTTGGAGGGTACAAATGTCAGAAACAAACAAAACGACGACAATGCCGCCAAGGGTCTGGCGGTAATCATTTTGAGCATAGAAGACTCCTTTTTTTCCTTTTCCAATATTTGCACCCCTCCTAGTCTTGTTCCTCATTCCACCCCCAACATAACACTTGTTGTTGTTTAGTCGTTTAGTCGTGTCCGCCTCTTCGTGACCCCCTGGACCAGAGCACGCCAGGCACTCCTGTCTTCCACTGCCTCCCGCAGTTTGGTCAAACTCATGCTGGTAGCTTCGAGAACACTGTCCCACCATCTCGCCCTCTGTCGTCCCCTTCTCCTTGTGCCCTCCATCTTTCCCAACATCAGGGTCTTTTCCAGGGAGTCTTCTCTTCTCATCAGGTGGTCAAAGTCTTGGAGCCTCAGCTTCAGGATCTGTCCTTCCAGTGAGCACTCAGGGCTGATTTCCTTCAGAATGGAGAGGTCTGATCTTCTTGCAGTCCATGGGACTCTCAAGAGTCTCCTCCAGCACCAGAATTCAAAAGCATCCATTCTTCGGCGATCAGCCTCCTTGATGGTCCAGCCCTCACTTCCGCACATCACTACTGGGAAAACCATAGCTTGAACTAGACGGACCTTTGTTGGCAAGGTGATGTCGGCAAGGGTGGTATATACATTCAATTAATAATAATAATAACACTGGTGTACCTTAACACGAGGGACGCGGGTGGCGCTGTGGGTTAAACCACAGAGCCTAGGACTTGCCAATCAGAAGGTCGGCGGTTCGAATCCCCGCAATGACGGGCTGAGCTCCCACTGCTCAGTCCCTGCTCCTGCCAACCTAGCAGTTCAAAAGCACATCAAAGTGCAAGTAGATAAATAGGTACCGCTCCGGTGGGAAGGTAAACGGCGTTTCCGTGCGCTGCTCTGGTTCGCCAGAAGCGGCTTAGTCCTGCTGGCCACATGACCTGGAAGCTGTACGCCGGCTCCCTCGGCCAATAAAGCGAGATGAGCGCCGTAACCCCAGAGTCTGTCACGACTGGACCTAATGGTCAGGGGTCCCCTTACCTTTACCTTAACAGGAGTGGGGGGGGGGGTGTCTGATGAAATTGGCATGGGGAAGGGGGAAAGTTTCATAGATGCAGAAATCCTTTGGCCTTACGCTACCCTCTGGCCTTTGGTGGAACGGACACTTGCGTGGTAGGAAAACCCACATACTGAAATCACGTTTCCAGCGAAATTCGTAAACTTCCTTCTCGTTTCCACTGAAAAACCGACAGAATCAGAGGAGGCCTTGCCAGTTTCTAATCTCCGTGTTTTGGCTCCAAAAGATTTGTCAGATTTATGAAAAGGTCAGCTCGTAGACAAACAGAAACCCGGCCAGCGATGTTTGATGCTGGCCTCACCCTTTCCCTTCCAAGGTTTGCTGTTTGAAAGGAGTCCAAGGCGGCGGGGACTGTGAAGGAAACTGGGGCAGCCCCATGGAGGAGCAGCCTTGCTGCCTCCGCAGACCGATGTCCAAAAAATTACACCCATAGAAGCAACAAGTTATTACCGTATTTTTCGCTCCATAAGATGCACCTGACCATAAGACGCACCTAGTTTTTAGAGAAGGAAAACAAGAAAACAAATATTCTGCTGAAACAGTGGATGTATGATTTTTGTGGTTCATGCTGTGGCCACAGATGTGATTTGATGGCGAGTTTGGGGTGGCCCAATGCAAAAATCCTGAGGATCCATGTGGATCCGTGCTTTGTAACCACGTTTTTGCGCCATTGCGGCCCCACGCAAGAGTGGGTGCGTGGGTTTTTGGGTGCAGGCTGTAGCCATGGACATGCTATGTGATCTGATGGTGAATTTGGGGTGACCCAATGGAAAATTCCTGAGGATCCATGGGCTTTTACCTCCCCCCTCCCAGGCAGCCTCCTTTATCGCTAGCCTCCCTTATCTCCCTCCCGATCGCTTGCTGATCAGCTGCTTCCTTTCAACACTCCCTTCCCTCTTGTTTGCCTTAGTGTCTTTTCCTTAGCTGGAGCAGTTTTTTGCTCCTCCTTTTCTTCTAATTTCTCTTCTCATTGCTTTAGTATTCCTGTCTTCTCTCCTTGCAAGTTCGCTGTCTTTACCTCCCCGCTCCCAGGCAGCCTCCCTTATCGCATCCCTTATGTCCCTCCCGATTGCTTACCAATCAGAGGCTTTGTTTCAACACCCACTTCCCTCTTTTTTTTTTTAAAAAAAAAGCATGATCTGCTTTTTGCCCCTGGGCAATTTGGCTCCAGGGACCACGCATTCACTCCATAAGACGCACAGACATTTCCCCTTACTTTTCAGGAGGGAGGAAAAAAGTGCGTCCTATGGAGTGAAAAATACGGTATTTATACCCCGCCCATCTGGCTGGGTTTCCCCAGCCACTCTGGGCGGCTTCCACCGAAAGATTAAAAATTCTATTGCTAGTTTCATTCTTCTAAACTACTTTGAGGTTTTATATCTTGCCGTCAAGCAGTGTGCATGTTACAAAAATAAGTAAATAGATAATAAAGCATGCAATGTTAGTCCTACTCAGAATTCATTGTTGGCACTGGTCTGTCTCGAGAGGGCCTTCTCGGTGGTGGCTCCTCCCAGGCGACAATAAACAACTTTCTAGAAGACATCTGAAGGCAGCCCTGTTTAAGGAAGTTTTTAATGTTTGATGTTTGATTGGGTTTTAAATGTTCTGTTGGGAGACGCCCAGAGTGGTTGGGGAGACCTGGCCAAATGGGCGGGATATAGGTAATAAATTATTATTATTACTACTACCACTGCTACAGGGACGCGGGTAGTGCTGTGGGTTAACCCACAGAGCCTAGGACTTGCCGATCAGAAGGTCGGCGGTTCAAATCCCCGCGACAGGGTGAGCTCCCGTTGCTCGGTCCCTGCTCCTGCCAACCTAGCAGTTCGAAAGCACGTCAAAGTGCAAGTAGATAAATAGGTACCGCTCCGGCGGGAAGGTAAACGGCATTTCCGTGCACTGCTCTGGTTCGCCAGAAGCGGCTTAGTCCTGCTGGCCACATGACCCAGAAGCTGTACGCTGGCTCCCTTGGCCAGTAAAGCGAGATGAGCGCCGCAACCCCAGAGTCGTCCGCGAGTGGACCTAATGGTCAGGGGTCCCTTTACCTTTACCTTACTACTATTAAAATAATGTACAAAATTGCTTCATATTAGAGGAATAAGTTGCTGCAATAATAATAATAATAATAATAATAATAATAATAATAATAATAATAATAATCAGGACAATGTAAAATTGGGTGCAAAAGCAAGGCAGGAACAGGCAGACCGGTTTTCGCACAACATTTCCTTTTTTTAAAAAGTTGCCAATGGGTGTGGAGCGAACTAGGAAACAACATTAAAAGCTGCCCCTGCGACCTTCTGCATGCAAAAGAGATGCTCTAGCACTTAGTGAATAAAGCCTAAAGTGTGCCAAAGATGAGAAATTGGGAAATGGCATAAGAAGATCAGAGGAGGTAAGGTCAACGGCACACATTAATGCAGTTTGATTTCCGCAAGATACCTTGCCTTGGCTGCAGGGATACTGTTTCTTGTTTATGGGAAAGTTGGTCTTTCTGGGAAAGGAGTTCCTTCCCGCCATTGGCTTGGCCGCGGCCAGCCTTGGAACTACTTCTAAGTAGAACTTTCCTCCCCAAAGAAATAAAATAAAATAAAACTTTCGCCAAGGACAAGGGAAGCTGTGGCTCTGCAGAGGCTGAACTCCCAACTTTCCACAGTTCCCCCAGTATGGTCAGTGTTTTAGGCAAGGATGGGAGTTGCAGGCCAGCAATTTCTGGAGGGCCTAGACACAACACAACACTTGTTGTTGTTTAGTCGTTTAGTCGTGTCCGAATCTTCGTGACCCCCTGGACCAGAGCACATCAGGCACTCCTGTCTTCCACTGCCTCCTGCAGTTGGGTCAAACTCATGCTGGTAGCTTCGAGAACACTGTCCCACCATCTCGTCCTCCGTCGTCCCCTTCTCCTTGCGCCCTCCATCTTTCCCAGCATCAGGGTCTTTTCCAGGGAGTCTTCTCTTCTCAGGAGGTGGCCAAAGTATTGGAGTCTCAGCTTCAGGATCTGTCCTTCCAGTGAGCACTCAGGGCTGATTTCCTTCAGAATGGACAGGTTTGGTCTTCTTGCAGTCCATGGGACTCTCAGGAGTCTCCTCCAGCACCAGAATTCAAAAGCATCCATTCTTCGGCGATCAGCCTTCTTGATGGTCCATAAATTACCACGTAGCATATATTCAACACACAAAAAAGCCAGCAGCAATTTGTTGTTGACAAAGGACAGCTGGAAAAATAAAGGGTCCCATTCCCTTCAGTAGCCGAGGGCCGCATCAAAACCTAAATCCGGCCCTGGCAATGACCAATGAGATCCACATGGAGGCGCATGGATTTAGGCAAGTTTAGAGCACAATGGGAACACTCAAGGCTTTCTGGTATTCCCCGGTTTCCCCATTCTTGGAAGCTGCACTTCTGACCCCTTGATTTGAGTGCATTTTCCTCTCACCTTTGACTCTTGGAGGGAAATTAATCTCCGCTTCCAGGGCAGAGAGAATCCAAGCCACAGAACGACAACAAAGAAAATCCGTTCTGCGGTGCTTAGGAAATGCACTAGCAAGCACTCCACAAAAATCCCCAGCATTGTCTAAGCTTCTAGCAGACATATTTTCGGGTGGGGTGACCCCACTCCGGCGCAAAGAGCGTCCCCCCTCTCTCTCCTTCGGATGGCCACCCATCGCCAGCAAACCACCCAAACCTTTGGCCTTGCTTTTCTGCACAAAGGCAGGTCCGAAAATTTGCCGATTCTGGAAAGCCCTCTGGGGTGTTTAGCTAAGGCTGCTTGTTTTCCTGTCGTCTTATCTGTCGGGTCATCAGCTAATCAGTTTTTAACTGGTTTAGGAAGCAGGTTTTTAAACAGGGGCGTTTGTTTTCTTTTTTTAGAGGTTTGCCATCATGGAACGAGGAGGATGCAGCAGCACCTTAGGAACTGACAAAGAGGTATTCAAGAAGAAACAAGCCCTTGAGCCTCACTGAGACCAATATTCTAGTTCTCATGGTTCTGGAGAAGGGGTGGGTTTTACTAGGAACTCCATTGTACTCAATGAATTTAGGTCAGCTACAGACTAGGGAGGGATGCAGGTGGCGCTGTGGGTTGAACCACAGAGCCTAGGACTTGCCGATAAGAAGGTCGGAGGTTCGAATCCCCGCAACGGGGTGAGCTCCCATTCCTCGGTCCCTGCTAATGCCGAAATCTGACTTTCGGCAATTCACTCAAAAATGGCGCCAAACGGTTGCAAATGCTCCCCTGAGAGGTTTGTCAGTCGAAACAGAAGCCTTTTTATCACAGGAAAAGAAATCAGCCCTCGACAACTTCACCGGCAGAAAAAGATTTTTTTGAAAAAATCCCTAAGCCCCGGG
>JAXCMG010000040.1:4152805-4177472 GCA_034642415.1 Podarcis siculus
CGTGACTCCCTGCTCCTCGACCCTCGGACCCTTGACTTCGTGACTCCCTGCTCCTTGATCCTAAGACCCTTGACTTTGCGACTCCTTGCTCCTTGACCCTCAGACCCTTGACTTCATGATTCCCTGCTTCCCGACCCTCGGACCCCTGGCTTCTGAACTCTTGTTCCTCCTCCCACCCCGCCATCTTGCACCCGGTCCCGACGTCCTCAGCCGGGACTTCGCCCGTAGACCGGACTGTGACAGCCACCCTGAGTCCCTAACTTCATTTATAGAGCTGGACTCCTGGAAGGCAGGGTGGTGTAGTGGTTAGAGTGTCAGACTAGGACCTGGGAGATCAGGGTTCGAATCCCCACTCCATCCTGAAGCTCTCGGGGCTGACCTTGGAGTCAGTCGCAGGCTCTTCGCCTTCCTTGCTGGGTCGTTGTACGGATTCACCGAGGATGGGGTTGAACCATGTTGTCTTTGGAGGGTGACGGTGTTACTGAGGTTTCGTGGGCAGCAGGGAGATCCCTGAAGACAGCTGCCATTCTACCTGCTATGCCAGCCTCTGCAATGAGTCTAACCTCAAAATTAACGCCCAACTCCAGCTTAATAGCGGGGGAAGATCCACTGCATATATTCCCCTTTAATAAGTAAACAAGGCGAGAAAAACACACACACACACACACACAGAGATTGGCTCCAAGTTGACTTCAGTAGAAGCAGTGGCAACGGGAGTCGGATGCTGAATCTGCCACGTCGGGCCCACAGGACAAAGAATGCCAGCGGATAAGGAACGCCGCCCGCCTGTCAGGCCTCAAGCCTTCCAATTAGCTAAATTGGCAGCAGCGCCAGAGCCCAAGTCGAGAGAAGAAAGGAAGGGAGCACACCACTAGAGCAAGGTGTTTTAAAACTTTTAATGAATGCCCCCGGGGGTGAAGTTTCCGAGGGCTCCGTGCGAGGTTTTCTTTCAGTAGATTGGCGTCAACGCTGACGAAGCTGCTAATTGGAAGATGCTCGGTAGGTTTGGCGGGGCAGGGAAGGAGGGCTGACCGGGCTTCCCCAAGTCGGTGCCCCCACCTCCATATCTTGCCGGACTCCTAACTCCTCATCAGCCGCAGCCAGCTTGGCCAAAAACCACTCGGGCCCTAGGCTGTCAGAAAGACCGTTATTCTCCCTGCCTAGGCTCGAAGATCTTCAGGGGAGACACCGTTCTCAGTCCTACCACCCTCACAAGTGCGTTGGGTGGGGACACGAGAGAGGGCCTTTTTGGTGTTGGCTCCTCCCATATGTTAAAATAACCTTTTAATGAAGGTGAAAGAGGAGAGCGCAAAATATGGTCTGAAGCTCAACATCAAAAAAACAAAAATCAAGGCCACTGGGCCCATCACCTCCTGGCAAATAGAAGGGGAAGAAATGGAGGCAGTGAGAGATTTGACTTTCTTGGGCTCCATGATCACCGCAGATGGTGACAGCAGCCACAAAATTAAAAGACGCCTGCTTCTTGGGAGAAAAGCAATGACAAACCTAGACAGCATCTTAAAAAGCAGAGACATCACCTTGCCGACAAAGGTCCGTATATTTAAAGCTCTGGTTTCCCCAGTAGTGATGTATGGAAGTGAGAGCTGGACCATAAAGAAGGCTGATCGCCGAAGAATGGATGCTTTTGAATTCTGGTGCTGGAGGAGACTCTTGAGAGTCCCATGGACTGCAAGAAGATCAAACGCATACATTCTTAAGGAAATCAGCCCTGAGTGCTCACTGGAAGGACAGATCCTGAAGCTGAGGCTCCAAGACTTTGGCCACCTCATGAGAAGAGAAGACTCCCTGGAAAAGACCCTGATGTTGGGGAAGATGGAGGGAGCAAGGAGAAGGGGACGACACAGGACGAGATGGTGGGACAGTGTTCTTGAAGCTACCAGCATGAGTTTGACCAAACTGGGGGAGGCAGTGGAAGACAGGAGTGCCTGGCGTGCTCTGGTCCAGGGGGTCATGAAGAGGCGGACACGACTAAATGACTAAACAACAACAAGGTCTGGGCCAAATGGGATCCTAAAACAGGCAGAGATCAAAACACACAGCTGCCCGTTTGCAAGAGAAAGTCACCTTATAAGGTCTGCGTAATGAGCCTCCTAACGGAATGCATGCGAAGCACTTTTATAAGTTCTATATCTGTGCCAAGTATTAGTGGTCCTAATTAGCATTAATAGCTGTAATTAGAATTAAATTAGAGCTGGGGCGGCATCACGCCGGCAGTTGGTGAGCTGAAACAGGAGCAGATCTCTTCAGAAGGAAATCATTAGGCATAACAAGGGAGGCGTAAATGTCAAAATAAATAAATGAAGTAATGGCGTAAGAGACCACGCCGCAAATCGGTTAGCATCCGATTTGATAAAGAGGACGATCTCCCCCTCTACCCCAGTATCAATAATATTAGGGCGCTAAAGGTAAAGGGACCCCTGACCATTAGGCCCAGTCGTGGCCGACTCTGGGGTTGCGGCACTCATCTCGCTTTATTGGCCGAGGGAGCCGGCGTACAGCTTCCGGGTCATGTGGCCAGCATGACTAAGCCACTTTTGGCGAACCAGAGCAGCGCATGGAAACGCCATTTACCTTCCCGCCGGAGTGGTACCTATTTATCTACTTGCACTTTGATGTGCTTTCGAAGTGCTAGGTTGGCAGGAGCAGGGACCGAGCAACGGGAGCTCACCCCGTCATGCAGGGATTTGAACCGCCAACCTTCTGATCGGCAAACCCTAGGCTGTGTGGTTTAACCCACAGCGCCACCCATGTCACATTAGGGCGCTAGGTGGCTGTCGATATAAGAATGTACAAAAACCTGAAAACAAGCCCCTCTAGTCCACCATATTCTCACGGTAGCCCTCCAGTAACTCTCCCCTACTTCAGTTTGCCGCAACTTGAACTCAGAACCGTATTGCTTGGTTTCACAGGCCTGGGGTTTGGGGTAGGTGTTTGGAGTCTTAGCTAGCGAGGTAAGGAGTCATCCATGCTGAATCCGGCCCCCACTGAAATCTCCCCTCCTCTCTAGGGTTGTCATGCGTCCGAAATTTCCCAGACATGGCTCAGAAAAAGCTCGAAAACTTCAACAACTTTGGTCGTACAGTACAAAAGCCACACCCATTGGCCCGCCTCCTTTGGCCTCTGGCTCCTCCCACCAGGGCATGTGGCCCTCAGAAGGTTCCATACAAGGCAATATGGCCCCTGCATGAAAAAAAGTTTTCCCACCCCTGCTCCAACCACTATGCAGCACTGCCTCTCTTGGATTACATTGAGTAACAATGATTCTTTGTTAATATTCCCCGCTCTCCAATTCCCAATTTTCTTTGGGCTTCCCTCATGAAGTCAGAGCAGGGTATAAGCCAGAAATTATGTGTTTTTGCCCGACGCTGCAAGGCTTCCAGGGAGACTTGTATACAATCAATAATGATGATGATAACAACATTTTGTCTCCCCCGAACCTTTGCATCCCTCCATTAGTGCAACAAGACTGGACATGTGATATAATCCTCTTTTTTTAAAGAAAAGGTGGACATCAATTACAAAAATAGATTTCTCCCGTTTAGCGCAATAGCCGCGATGTGAATTTGATTGGTAGCTGCCTTGAAACTTTGTCGAAAGACAAGATGCGAATCTAGGCTGGGGGCATGCCAATAATTGATGAAACCAATCGATTTTTTTCACAGGTTTATTGCTCGACGAGAACGAGGTCTCCTCTGAACACCACCGATCAGTTTTGCGTCCATTTCTGTCAAATGAAGAGAAGGCATCTCTGCTACAAAGCAGGAATGGGTCGGGTTGGTGAAGAAGACAGGGGGGGCTCCTTTTCCTGCTGCGACCAGCTCTCCCCCCTTCCATGTGTCCCAGAACCAGAAGAGGGATGAAGAAGGCAGAGCAAAGACAGACAAGACGAAGGAGCCTCAGATTTCTTGGAAAGGAACTGGGGGAGGAAGGGACTTAGGTAAAAAAGGTAAAGGACCCCTGGACAGTTTGTTGTTGTCATTTAGTCGTGTCCGCCTCTTCATGACCCCATGGACCAGAGCACACCAGGCGCTCCTGTCTTCCACTGCCTCCCGCAGTTTGGTCAAACTCATCCTGGTAGCTTCGAGAACACTGTCCCACCATCTCGTCCTCTGTCGTCCCCTTCTCCTTCTGCCCTCCATCTTTCCCAACATCAGGGTCTTTTCCAGGGAGTCTTCTCTTCTCATGAGGTGGCCAAAGTATCGGAGCCTCAGCTTCACGATCTGTCCTTCCAGTGAGCACTCAGGGCTGAGCAGCCCTGGACGTTTAAGCCCAGTCAAAGGTGACTATGGGGTTGTGGCGCTCATCTCGCTTTCAGGCCGAGGGAGCCGGCGTTTGTCCGCAGACAGCTTTCTGGGTCATGTGGCCGGCAGGACCAAACCGCTTCTGGTGCAACGGGACACCGTGATGGAAACCAGAGCACACGGAAACGCCGTTTACCTTCCCGCCAGAGCGGTACCTATTTATCTACTTGCCCTGGTGTGCTTTCGAACTGCTAGGTTGGCAGGAGCTGAGACAGAGCAACGGGATTCGAACCGCCGACCTTCCGATAAGCAAGCCCACGAGGCTCAGTGGTTTAGACCACAGCGCCACCCACATCCCAAGGGACTCAGAGAGCGGTCGAAAGGCGGAGACCTTCAGCCTTCGCAACGGCTTTGTTGGAAAAGAGTCACTGTGCTCATGCGCTCTGAGCTGTTTCGTTTCTTTGAATAGTTAACTTTGCCGACATCTTGCGAGTTATCGCGGACTTGCTCACGACGCCTCTGTTCTGCCTCCGCAGTTGGGGGCGGCAAGTCTTCTGAATCCCAGTTGCTCGAAACCGCAGGAGGCGAGAGCTGCGTTCAAATCCTGCTGTGGGTTCCCCCCCCCCCAGGCACTGTGAGAAGAGAATGCCGGACTTGGTGGCCCGTTGGCTTGATCCAGCAGGGAGCTCTTTTGATGTTCTCTTTGTTTCCCTGCCGCTCACCCGGCAGAAGCATTTCGCGAGCGCAATGTCTAGAAACATGGAGCAGCACAGCTCCCCGAGGGCATTTCAGCTGTCTGCGCCGGCGTTCCTTTTGTGCCACCCTATCGCTCTCTTCGGAAAGATCGGGAAGATACGTTTACAGAGACAATCTCTCTCCGGCCACCTGCTGCGTATCCCCTTTCAGAGCATCCTTTTATCAACAGATCGCCGGCATCCCGAATGACATATCCCCGTCCCTGACAGCGAGACAGGAGCAGGCGCAAACTCTCTTCTCTTCTTCCTCGCCGCGGGCCGGTCCATCTGGAGAGAGAGAGAGAAACTATTGCAAACGCCAAAACATTTGTGTCTTACTGGCAAGAAGGGTGTGTGTGTGTGTTTTCCTGGGTTGGGAGAAGACACAAGAAAGCATTATTGACCCCCGACGAACACCATATTTGCGGATCCAAGATGGAAGACTCTGGACTGAAAAATACGCCAGCGATTGCTGCTCGCGAGACGGGTATGAAGGACCCTTACTTTGTTTATACTGAACATAAAGGTAAAGGGACCCCTGACCATTAGGTCCAGTCGTGGCCAACTCTGGGGTTGCAGCACTCATCTCGCTTTATTGGCCGAAGGAGCCGGCATACAGCTTCCGGGTCATGTGGCCAGCATGACTAAGCTGCTTCTGGCGAACCAGAGCAGCACACGGAAATGCCGTTTACCTTCCCGCCGGAGCGGTACCTATTTATCTACTAGCACTTTGACGTGCTTTCGAACTGCTAGGTTGGCAGGAGCAGGGACCGAGCAACGGGAGCTCACCCCGTCACGGGGATTCGAACCGCCGACCTTCTGATTGGAAAGTCCTAGGCTCTGTGGTTTAACCCACAGCGCCACCCGCGTCCCTTATACTGAACATGGCAACGTACTAAGCCCCTAAGCAGAGCCGTCTTTCCCATTGGTGTTAGTTGTGCATCGCGCCAGGGCGCCAGTCTCTCAGGGGTGCCCCAGCGAGTGGGGGAGCTTTGCTGCCGGCCTCCCCTTTCCCTGCACGCCTGCCAGCTGTGCCACGCCAACTATATGGCTGGCGGGTGTGGAGCTTTCTTCTCAAGCTGTGCTGGGCCCGGGGGTAACCCGAGAACCGCGGTCCAGAATTCGAAGGTTCCGTTAGGAGTCAGTCCAACAGTGTCAAGGCGGGACATGAGGCAGGAAACCAGGCAAGGACAGATACAGGATCTCACGCTTTATCTGGCGCCGGAATGGACGCTAGACAAGGCGGATGTTCGCAGAGGTATTAATATATAATGAAATGGAAAAAAAATGTTTAAAATAACCTTTACAGTGGTACCTCAGGTTACATACACTTCAGGTTACAGATTCCGCTAACCCAGAAATAGTACCTCGGGTTAAGAACTTTGCTTCAGGATGAGAACAGAAATCGTGCGGCGGCAAAGGGAGGTCCCATTAGCTAAAGTGGTGCTTCAGGTTAAGAACAGTTTCAGGTTAAGTACGGACCTCCGGAACAAATTAAGTACTTAACCATTGGAAAGGTTAAAGAGGTAAATAAAGGGGACCCCTGACCATTAGGTCCAGTCGTGACTGACTCTGGGGTTGCGGCGCTCATCTCGCTTTACTGGCCGAGGGAGCCGGCGTACAGCTTCCGGGTCATGTGGCCAGCAGGACTAAGCCGCTTCTGGCGAACCAGAGCAGCGCACAGAAACGCCATTTACCTTCCCTCCAGAGCGGTACCTATTTATCTACTTGACGTGCTTTCAAACTGCTAGGTTGGCAGGAGCAGGGACCGAGGAACGGGAGTTGACCCCGTCGTGGGGATTCGAACCGCCAACCTTCTGATCGGCAAGTCCTAGGCTCTGTGGTTTAACCCACAGCGCCACCCGCGTCCCTAACCAGAGGTATATAAAAAAACCAGAAGCAAGTAGATCAATAGGTACCACTGCGGCAGGAAGGTAAACGGTGTCTCCATGCACTCTGGTTTCCGTCACGGTGTCCCGTTGCGCCAGAAGCGGTTTAGTCCTGCTGGGCGCATTCTTAGTCACTGAAACTTGTTTCTAAAATGTTTCCCCCCCCCTCCTTGTTTACCATGCCAGGCCCCGGACCGGGATGTTACACCTTGCCCCCCACAGTTGGGTTTGTCAACCATGACTACACTCGATTCACCAGTCCAGCTTACTCCTTACACCAGAGGTTGAAAAACAGACGTAAGTAGTTGAACCACCGAGTAGTTACCTGTAAGGTGAAAGAGCAATGATTGAGGAGGAGGTTGTGGCTTCTATATGGGCTGTTGTTGCTTGAGTAGGTGGGTGGCAGTTGTTTGCAGTGATTAACAGCCATTTGTGAGGTGCTTTCACATGCACATGTGCGCGCACACACACACACTTTTCCAAGTGATCTGGGTAATGAAGTTTGATCCAGCAGAATTCATCTAAAAGCCCTAAACAGCCTTGGTCCAGTATACCTGAAGGAGCGTCTCCACCTCCATCATTCTACCCAGACACCGAGGTCCAGCACCGAGGGCCTTCTGGCGGTTCCCTCCCTGCGAGAAGTGAGGTTACAGGGAACCAGGCAGAGGGCCTTCTCGGTGGTGGCGCCCGCCCTGTGGAACGCCCTCCCGTCAGATGTCAAAGAGAACAACAACTACCAAACTTTTAGAAGACCTCTGAAGGCAGCCCTGTTTAGGGAAGCTTTTAATGTTTAATAGGTTATTGTATTTTAGTGTTTTGTTGGAAGCCACCCAGAGTGGCTGGGGAAACCCAGCCAGATGGGCGGGGTATAAATAATAAATTATTATTATTATTTATTACAGTGTCAAGGAGGAGGGGACATGCTTTGGGAAAGGGCCCTACTGAGGCCATCTTGCCCACATGGCCACCTCTAAATAACACACACACACAGACACACACACACACACACACACACAAAATTCAGATGCAGCAGTGCTACCAGCCATGCAACGGGCTGGGAAACTTCCAAAATGCTTCTGAATATTTCTTCCAGGAAGTTCAAACGAGCTGTCCAGATGTGGACAGATGTTCTGGAAGGTGTGGAAGGTGTGTGCATTGCATGCAAAGTCAGAACAGAAGAGCACTTGCGGCGCAGTGGGATGAAGCGACGAAACATTGGCAAAACTTTCCCCAAAACGCAGAAGGCACGGTTAAAATTAGCACATGAAGAGGAATAAAGGGCTGTACATGTTCTCAAAGTTAACGGAGCTTTGCTTATAAAACAAACGAACATGACTGCAATGGAGACGAGATAAACAGTTGACAGGTGGCATGAATAGCTGTCAGGATTCAAGTCTCCATGACAATTTTCAGAGATGGGGCCCACAAACGTTTCTCTGCACCTGGAAGCCTTTACCGCAAACAGTATCCAACTTTAGTACTGCTCAGAGTAGTCCCATTGAGATTAAAGGACCTGCGTTCCTTTTTTTCAGTGAGTCATCTCTGACCAGGGCCGGATTTAGGTTTGATGAGGCCCTCAGCTCCTGAAGGTAATGGGGCCCCTTCTATGTCCAGCTGTCCTTTGTCAACAACAAATCGCCACTGTTTTTTGCGTTGAATATATGCTGTATGGCAGGGGTCAGCAACCTAAGGCCCATGGGGTCGGAAGAAGAAGAAGAGGAATTTGGATTTGATATCCCGCCTTTCACTCCCTTTAAGGAGTCTCAAAGCGGCTAACATTCTCCTTTCCCTTCCTCCCCCACAACAAACCCTCTGTGAGGTGAGTGGGGCTGAGATACTTCAGAGAAGTGTGACTAGCCCAAGGTCACCCAGCAGCTGCATGTGGAGGAGCGGGGAATCGAACCCGGTTCCCCAGATTACAAGTCCACCGCTCTTAACCACTACACCACACTGGCTCTGGTGTAGCCGGAAAAGGTCATTTGACCAGCCCACGAGCCACCCCCCGAACTGAGCTGCCCATTTGTGCGCTGCACTAAATCGGCACAGCGCAGGGTGGGGACTCGAAAATTGTGTCTGTGTCTGTGCATGCGCAGGTGCTGAAAATTCCAGGCGCACACACGATCTAGCCCATGGAGGGATCTCTGTGGGACTGATCCAGCCCAGGCAAGATAAACTTTGCTGACCCCTGCTATACGGTAATGCAACCAGTCCATGCAGAATGTAGGCACCCTATATATAGAAAGGAGCAAAGCAGTGATATTTTAGGGAGCAGACGGGGCCCATGACTTACGTCTTGGAGCCTACACAACACAAAACATTGCTGCTGTATGTAGGTTTTGTAATAAACGAAAATCTGTCCTTATTCCCTTATGGGGGACAACAAGAGCCCTCATAGAGTCCTTTGTAGGTTCTCCATCGGTCGAAGGAAAAAACAGAGGCCAACCAGAGAATATTGAGGTATGCTATCCCTCTCCAGCTGTACCCATTGTTTTGTCTCGTCTTCTAGTATATCCACTGTTGTTGTTTTTCCTCCTCTCCAGTAGACCTGAAGGATTCAAGTCCCGGACCGTGTTACTTCGTGCACCCTGAGCTCACGCGCTTTGGCCGGGCGAAGGGACCTTCCTACTCCATGCTGGCAAGAGCAAGACCCCCAGGTAAGTGGGCTGGCTGGCTTTTTAAACACCTATGAAACAGAGAGCATGCAATATAGGGGAGGTTGGGTACCATCTAGATTGCTACGAGATGCTCAGGCTGGGGCTGCCCTAGGAGACGGCATAAAAGTTGCACCTGGCTCAAAATGCAGCGGCTAGACTATGAGCTTTACCTGGCTGCCGGTTGGTTTCTGGGCCCAATTCTGGTGCTCATCTGGGCCCAATTCTGGTGATCAGCAGTTCCTCCACCCTCAGAGGTTTGAGGCAGTGCTGGCCTTGCAGGAGAGGGTCTCTAAGTGGGATATCTCCCCCCAAAAGTGCTTCTGGTATCTTCATCGTACTGCTTTCAGCAAACTGCTGATGATAGACCTCTTTACCCTGGCTTTTGACACTTGAGATGGATATTTGGTGACGTGGAGCGGCCACCGAGACCACAGAACACCGGTCCTGAAAGACCTACATTGGCTCCCAGGACGTTTCCGAGCACAATTCAAAGTGTTGGTGCTGACCTTGAAAGCCCTAAACGGCCTCAGTCCAGTATACCTGAAGGAGCGTCTCCACCCCCATCATTCTGCCTGGACACTGAGGTCCAGTTCCGAGGGCCTTCGGGCGGTTCCCTCCCTGCAGGAAATGAGGTTGCAGGGAACCAGACAGAGGGCCTTCTCGGTGGTGGCGCCCTCCCTGTGGAACACCCTCCCATCAGATGTCAAGCAAATAAACAACCATCTGACTTTTAGAACCCCATAGTCACCTTTGACTTAACCGTCCAGGGGTCCTTTGCCTTTTTTTTACTTAGTAATAATTCGACTCCCAGGACGCGGGTGGCGCTGTGGGTTAAACCAAAGAGCCTAGGACTTGCTGATCAGAAGGTCGGTGGTTCGAATGGGGTGAGCTCCCGTTGCTCGGTCCCTGCTCCTGCCCACCTAGCAGTTTGAAAGCACGTCAAAGTGCAAGTAGATAAATAGGTACCGCTCCGGCGGGAAGGTAAACAGTGTTTCCGTGCGCTGCTCTGCCTCACCAAAAGCGGCTTAGTCATGCTGGCCACATGACCCAGAAGCTGTACACCGGCTCCCTCGGCCAATAAAGCGAGATGAGCGCCGCAACCCCAGAGTCAGTCACGACTGGTCCTAATGGTCAGGGGTCCCTTTACCTTAATTCGAGCCCCACATTGGGCATAAGATTCCTGCATTGCTGGGGGTTGGGCTGTATGACCCATGCAACCCCTTCCAACTCCTCAATTCCGCAACTCAGCTCCGTGCGAAGCTACTTCCTGTTCTCCGACCAGTACACCACACTGCCTCTGTGCCGAGCTATGTTCAATGGTGTGTATTTTCCCTCCAGGTCTGCCCCAGACCCCTGGGCCGGGGGCCTACAGCCCCGAGAGGGCCCCTCCTCCGTCGCAGCAGAGACCGCCTTCCTTTTCCATCGGGGCCCGGACCAAAAGCCGCCTGGTGGACCCCGTCCCGGCCCCCAACAGCTACACCCTCCCCTCGCTGCTTGGCCCGCGGGTGCCCAGCAAGCCCTCGAGTCCATCCTTCACCATCCGTGGCTGGAACGCCAAGGGGAGCTACGCTGAAGACCTCTCCCAGACCCCCGGCCCAGGGCGTTACAACACCACGGACCCCAGCGTCTATCTCTGTCGGCCCCCATCTTTCTCCATGCTGGGGAGGTTGAAGAAGCCCACACAGGTCTCCCACACCCCAGGGCCCGGGGCCCACAGCCCAGAGAAGGTGAAGGTTCATAGGGCGAGAGCCCCTTCCTACTCCCTCGGGGTCCGCCACTCGGAATTCCTCATGCCCCTCATCACAGATGTTCCAGAGTGGTAGAATCAGCGGCCATTGCCTCACCCGTCGCACATCTAGGACATGCGGATGATACCCAGCTCTACCTCTCTTTCAAATCAGAACCAGTGAAGTCGGTGAAGGTCCTGTATGAGTGTCTGGAGGCTGTTGGAGGGTGGATAGTGGCTAACAGATTGAGGTTGAATCCTGACAAGACAGAAGTACTGTTTTTGGGGGACAGGGGGCGGGTGGGTGTGGAGGATTCCCTGGTCCTGAATGGGGTAACTGTGCCCCTGAAGGACCAGGTGCGCAGCCTGGGAGTCATTTTAGACCCACAGCTGTCCATGGAGCTGCAGGTCAATTCTGTGTCCAGGGCAGCTGTCTACCAGCTCCATCTGGTACGCAGGCTGAGACCCTCCCTGCCCACAAACTGTCTTTCCAGAGTGGTGCATGCTCTGGTTATCTCCCGCTTGGACTACTGCAATGCGCTCTACGTGGGGCTACCTTTGAAGGTGACCTGGAAACTACAACTAATCCAGAACGCGGCAGCCAGACTGGTGACTGGGAGCGGCTGCCGAGACCACATAACACCGGTCTTGAAAGACCTACACTGGCTCCTAGTACGTTTCCGAGCACAATTCAAAGTGTTGGTGCTGACCTTTAAAGCCCTAAATGGCCTTGGCCCAGTATATCTGAAGGAGTGTCTCCACCCTCATCGTTCTACCCGGACACTGAGGTCCAGCACCGAGGGCCTTCTGGCAGTTCCCTCACTGTGAGAAGCCAAGTTACTGGGAACCAGGCAGAGGGCCTTCTCGGTAGTGGCGCCCTCCCTGTGGAACGCCCTCCCACCAGATGTCAAAGAGAACAACAACTACCAGACTTTTAGAAGACATCTAAAGGCAGCCCTGTTTAGGGAAGCTTTTAATGTTTGATGTATTACAGTATTTTAATATTTTTTTGGAAGCCGCCCAGAGTGGCTGGGGAAATCCAGCCAGATGGGTGGGGTATAAATAATAAATTATTATTATTGCCATTATGAGAGACACAGACTGATTCAAAGCTGCAATGATACACTGGGTAAAGGATTTGGGAATGAATGGACGAATGAATCTTTATTTGCGTCAGCCATCGGCCATAGCGATAGAACAGCAATGCGATATGCAAAGAATGGAAATGAAAAGTCAATTGTATAAAATACATTTTAGGGTTTTGAGTCAATATTCAAATAGCAGATCTTGTTCTGATTGCCCCAGCTAAAAACCTTGCAACCTTTGCTGTCACCTGTTCCTCTTGATCTGCCAAGAGAAAGGACACTGGGGCAGTGGTTGGGTGACCTGGATTGGACAATAAAAGAGGGGTGATAATCTTATTCCTGTTGTCTTTGTCCATGGAGTTTTCTTGGCAGGGATACTGGTGTGGCTTGCCGGTTCCTGCTCCAGATGGATCATGTTTGGTCAAAACTCTCCACTATGACCTGTCCATCTTGGGTGACCCTGCACGGCATAGTTCATAGCTTCTCTGAGTTATTCAAGCCCCTTCGCCACGGCAAGGCAGTGATCCATGAAGGGGATGAAAGATGGAGGGCACAAGGAGAAGGGGATGACAGAGGATGAGATGGTGGGACAGTGTTCTCGAAGCTACCAGCATGAGTTTGACCCAACTGCG
The DNA here is from genome assembly GCA_034642415.1 of Podarcis siculus. Lineage (NCBI taxonomy): Eukaryota > Metazoa > Chordata > Lepidosauria > Squamata > Lacertidae > Podarcis > Podarcis siculus. The sequence continues at coordinate 4,165,788 of JAXCMG010000040.1, forward strand.
GGAGGCAGTGGAAGACAGGAGTGCCTGGCGTGTTCTGGTACATGGGGTCACGAAGAGCCGGACACGACTAAACGACTAAACAACAACAACACAATCTTATTCCTTGTCTTTATAAAGAGGGCAAGCCAAAAGGGCATGTGCAACCAAATCCTATCTGCTGTTGTAGCATACATAAATAGATTTTTCTGAGACCTAGCTACTTCCCCCTGTGCCATTCTCAAAAGAAGTGCCTCTGGTTGTTGGGGTGTGTTTGTGTCTTTTAAACATGTTGTTCATCTTGTTATATATCATTTCCCAATTCTCTAACTTATTTTGCACGTCCACCACATGTGAAAAAAGCTCCTTCTGTTTCCAACACAATGACACAGTCCGTACCAGTGAAGAATGGCAGATTAAACTGATGGGCTATGCAGAGATGGCAAAACTGACCGGAAGAATCAGGAATCAGGAAGACCTACATTTCAATAAGGAAATGGGGGGAAATATATAATTTACATATATATATATATATATATATATATATTTTGTCAGGGGTTCAGGGAGAGAGGCGCAGATGAGGGAGGAGACTGAGAGCGAGGGGGAAGAATCCCAGGGCGACGAGGAAGAGGATGACAATGACTCGAGGGTTTCCATGAGTCTTTCCAGTGAATTGGAGGATTCCCAAAAGGGAGCGCCCCTGGTCAGGCCAAGGGGAGCCACAGGGGGGAGTAGCCAGGAGCAGGGCAGCAGCAGGGGAACCCCCAGTGGTAGTTGGAGATCGGGACCGGCTTCTCCGCCGGAACGGAGTGAAGGGGGTGGAGTTCCCAGTGTGTCAGACGGAGCAGAGCAGGAAGCAGAGAGGGGAAGGAGATCGGGGCAAGACGTCCTGCCGGAAGGGGCGGAGAGTAGTACCAGGAGCAGTGTAACTGTCAAAAGGAAGGTCAGAAGCAGCGTACGCGCGCCAAGTTCAAATGTGGAGGCACGCGGAAGTGAGGAGAGCCCGGAGGAGGAGCCTGGTCCCAAAGCACGGAGGAGGGGGGAGCAGGCGTCAGGGGATTCAGCCTCTGGGGAATCCCGGAGGGAGGAAACCCAGGAGGGCAGAAAGACCCTGCGGAAAAGGAAGGACAGGAGGAGGTGGTCCAGCGCAAGCCTCTTAAACTGGTGTAGAGGCGGGACTGATTCAGAGGGGACTTCAGCGGTCTAAGCCTAACAGATGTGGGGCCACGCGCCTCAGATGTGGAGCTAACAATGTTCTTCAATAAAAGCTTTTGTACATAAGCTGGACTTGGCGTTGGTCTCTTGTGAGCTGGGACCTTGGGTGGCCCTGACATATATATATATACATAAAAGGGGGACGCGGGTGGTGCTGTGGGTTAAACCACAGAGCCTAGGGCTTGCCAATCAGAAGGTCGACGGTTCGAATCCCCACGACGGAATGAGCTCCCGTTGCTCGGTCCCTGCTCCTGCCCACCTAGCAGTTCAAAAGCACGTCAAAGTGCAAGTAGATAATTAGGTACCACTCCGGCAGGAAGGCAAATGACATTTCCGTGCGCTGCTCTGGTTCACCAGAAGCGGCTTAGTCCTGCTGGCCACATGACCCGGAAGCTGTACGCCGGCTCCCTCGGTCAATAAAACGAGATGAGTGCCGCAACCCCAGAGTCGGCCACGACTGGACCTAACGGTCAGGGGTCCCTTTACCTTTACCTATATATATAAAACCATTGCAATGCTTGTAGTTAAATGTTGGGCTGTGGTTTTATTGCAGATTTAATTGAATTGGATTAATTGGATGCAGAAGGAAAAGTTATAAGAGTAAAAAAAAGAAAAAGGTAAAGGTAAAGGACCCCTGGACAGTTAAGTCCAGTCAAAGGCGACTCTGGGGTTGCGGCGCTCATCTTGCTTCCAGGCCAAGCGTTTGTCCGCAGACAGCTTCCCGGGTCATGTGGCCAGCAGGGCCAAACCGCTTCTGGCGCAACGGGACACCGTGACGGAAACCAGAGCGCATGGAAACACCGTTTACCTTCCTGCCGCAGCGGTACCTATTTATCTACTTGCACCTGTGTGCTTTTGAACTGATAGGTTGGCAGGAGCTGGGACAGAGCAACGGGAGCTCACCCCGTCGCAGGGATTCGAACTGCCAACTTCTGATCGGTAAGCCCAAGAGGCTCAGTGGTTTAGACCACAGCGCCACCCGTGTCCCTTAACATAAAGGTAAAGGTACCCCTGCCCGTACGGGCCAGTCTTGACAGACTCTAGGGTTGTGCGCCCATCTCACTCAAGAGGCCGGGGGCCAGCGCTGTCCGGAGACACTTCCGGGTCACGTGGGCAGCGTGACATCGCTGCTCTGGTGAGCCAGAGCCGCACACGGAAACGCCGTTTACCTTCCCGCTAGAAAGCGGTCCCTATTTATCTACTTGCACCCGGGGGTGCTTTCGAACTGCTAGGTTGGCAGGCGCTGGGACCGAGCAATGGGAGCGCACCCCGCCACGGGGATTCGAACCGCCGACCTTTCGATCGGCAAGCCCTAGGCGCTGAGGCTTTAACCCACAGCGCCACCCGCGTCCCGGTCCCTTAACCGAAGGACCCACAAATAGGAGGAGGGAATCTGAAAATTTAAATGATTTGGTGTTGTTTTTTAAGAGCAAAATGTCACAAAACCTCTGGCAGAGGAGTAATTACCGTACTTTTCACTCTATAAGACGCACCAGACCACAAGACGCACCTAGTTTTTGGAGGAGGAAAACAAGAAAAAAAGTATTCTGAATCCCAGAAGCCAGAACAGCAAGAGGGATCGCTGCGCAGTGAAAGCAGCAATCCCTCTTGCTGTTCTGGCTTCTGGGATAGCTGCGCAGCCTGCATTCGCTCCATAAGACGCACACACATTTCCCCTTCCTTTTTAGGAGGGGAAAAGTGAGTCTTATAGAGCAAAAAATATGGTAATTCACCACTTGCTTTCTCTATCCCTCCCTGTTGCCTGGTCCCTCGACCTGCCGAGGAGAACAGCTCTCACCTGTTTTTCTTGGCCTGTGACTGCGCTGCAAACTCAGAATCTTACGGCATCTATCTCTCTCTCTCTTTCTCTCGCCGCCAGAAGATAATCCGAGCCTCCGAGACGAGAGGCCAGCTTTCTTCAAGCACCAGAGCATGTCCATCTTCTGACTGTGAATCTCTTTAATGAACTGTCCTTGATCCACTCTGAAGATAGCAGGGGAATTAGGGAGTCAAAGATTTGGCTCCTTTCAGAATCACGATGCTCATATTGCTGGCGAAGGAAGGGGCAAGCAGGCCTGGTCTCCAAAACCGGAGGCTTATGGCGGATTTGCAGCGGCCTTCTTTGCTGGGGAGGGACGCGGGTGGTGCTGTGGGTTAAACCACAGAGCCTAGGGCTTGCCGATCAGAAGGTCGGCGGTTCGAATCCCCGCGACAGGGTGAGCTCCCGTTGCTCGGTCCCTGCTCCTGCCAACCTAGCAGTTCGAAAGCACTTCAAAGTGCAAGTAGATAAATAGGTACCGCTCCGGCGGGAAGGTAAACGGTGTTTCCGTGCGCTGCTCTGGTTTGCCAGAAGCGGCTTAGTCCTGCTGGCCACATGACCCAGAAGCTGTACGCCGGCTCCCTCGGCCAATAAAGCGAGATGAGCGCCCCAACCCCAGAGTCAGTCATGACTGGACCTAATGGTCAGGGTCCCCTTTGCAAAAAGTCCCCTTCAGGATGAGAACAGAAATTGCGTGGCGGCAGCGGGAGGCCCCATTAGCTAAAGTGGTGCTTCAGGTTAAGAACAGTTTCAGGTTAAGTACGGACCTCCGGAACGAATTAAGTACTTAACCCGAGGTACCACTGTATATGAAACCCTTAAGGTAAAAAAACAACACACCTGAATCTTTAAAGTTTCCATAATGAAAAATAATAATAATATAATAAATTTTATTTATATCCCGCCCTCCCCAGCCGAAGCCGGGCTCACAGCGGATAACAACAATAAAATTCTAAAATCTAAAATTCTAAGAAGGTGGGGAATGACCCCTTCTTTTCTTGGGGGTGGGGAACGGCTGCAGGAACAGCGAGTTTATTTTTCTGCCAATTTGTCTGGGCAGCTGGAGAGAGCAGCAGTCTCCGATTCTGCAGCGGTTATGTGTGTGCAAAGGAATAAATAAATGGTAGCCAGGGAGAATTACGTCATGGTGTGTTCTCTGATCTTCCCAAGGGTTGGGTAAGAGAGGGATGTCTGCTGGAGGCCTGTGTTGGCGGAGGGGGGGGAGCTGCATGCGGCAGGGGCGGCGTTCGGCCGGCCGCGCTGCTCAGAACGACCGGGAGCACTCTAAAACCACTTAGCCAGACGAGCCGGGGATGCTAGCAGTGCCGAAGTATGACCGTTTTTGGAACGACGCCCTGACTCCGTCGGAGAAACCAGCCATGAGCGGCAAGGTCGCCTCAGCCGCCGGGCCGCTGCCGCCCCCCTCGGCCGCCCCCGCGGACCCCCCCTGCCCCCCGCCGCTGGGCGAGGAGCAAGAGGCCGTAACCACCTTCTGCATGCTCATCCCCAAAATGTCCCAGTGGAAATTTTCCAGCCCTTCGGGGTTTCTCAGCCGGAGCCCCTCCGGCAGCACCAAGGAGATTTCGACCGCGGGCAGAGAAGTCCGGGGCACCCCACAGCCCCCCTCGTCGGGCCTGGCTGCCGTCCTCAGCGCCTGCGAGCCCGTCTGTGCCACGCCCTGCAGCCTGCAGGTGATGAGCCGGCTGAGGGGGGGCTCCGCCGGCAGCGGGAGGAAGGCCCCGAGGGTCGAGGGGGGCCGGCCGGCCGGGGAGGAGTGGAGCCGCAAAGGGAGCTTTATCAGCAAACCGGTCCAAGGCTGGCTTCACCCGGACGAGAGAATCCTGGGCCCGGGGGTCTCCTACATCGTTCGGGTGAGTGGCCGTCGCCCCCTGCTTCTTTTGCATGGGGGGTCATTTTGGGGGACAACGTCTGGGGGCAGTTTTTTGGGGGGACTTTTTGCAGGTTGGGCTGTGTCATTTTGGGAGGGCAGCAGAGGCGAATCCAGGTGGCAGCCGGGAAGAGTTAGTCCCCTTTGCCCCCAAATGCCAACAGGATCACCTGCCATTTGGCCTCCTTGTGGTTAAAAAGAGGCAGTGCCGTGCAGTGGTTAGAGTGTCAGAGATCAGAGTTTGAACGTCACGGCGCTTGCTGGGTCTCGATCTTTGCTTCTCAAACGCCTTGTGACCCGGACGTTTTGGCTCCCAAAACGCCGCAAACTCGGAAGCGAGCGTTCTGGTTCGCGAACTTTTTTCGGAAGCCAGACACCCTACATCGTTCGGGTGAGTGGCCCTCGGGCCCCTGCTTCCTTCGTGGGGGGGGGTCGTCTTGGGGGACAACGTCTGGGGAGAGTTATTTGGGGAGAACTTTTTGCAACAGGCACCAAACCTCGCAAGCCCAGCCACGGCCCGAAATCTGGTAGCGCCGGGAATACTAATTCGTGCAATTTGGCGCAGTGGGGGCTGTCAACCAGACGGTTGGTGGATCGAGCCCACCCGGGGGCATTTCAGGGGGTTGGACTAGATGACTGCTGGGGTTCCTCCCAGCTCTACAATTCTATGATTCTAGGGGGCATGGTGAAAAAAGAAGCAGACCTCTGGGGACGCCCTGCTGATCAGATACCTGGTCTGACATACTGGTCGCAGTTGCTCTGTGGAGTGCAGTTCACTCTGCACATGCTCAGAGGTCATCCCTGATAGTAGTCTGCTGCTCAAATGGGTCTTTTGTGCCCTGTGGAGCATTTGAGAGCGGCCCGGCATGGTTTCAGTCAAGGTAGGGCTTTCAGAACGAATCGAGCCCGAGCCCCAGGACCTCTTGCTCATAAGCTAGCTGATGGAGATCACTAGTTTGACTTTTTTTTTGCCCTAACAGCAAATGTATGGGATGCGGGCGGCGCTGGGCTTAAACCACAGAGCCTAGGACTTTCCAATCAGAAGGTTGGCGGTTCGAATCCCCGCGACGGGGTGAGCTCCCTTTGCTCGGTCCCTGTTCCTGCCAACCTAGCAGTTCGAAAGCACGTCTAAGTGCAAGTAGATAAATAGGTACCACTCCAGCGGGAAGGTAAACGGTGTTTCCGTGCGCTGCTCTGGTTCGCCAGAAGCGGCTTAGTCCTGCTGGCCACATGACCCGGAAGCTGTACGCCGGCTCCCTTGGCCAGGAAAACGAGATGAGCACCGCAACCCCAGAGTCAGCCACGACTGGACCTAATGGTCAGGGGTCCCTTTACCTTTAAGGGAAAGCTAAAAGGGATGCGGGTGGCGCTGTGAGTTAAACCACAGAGCCTAGGACTTGCCGATCAGAAGTTTGTCGGTTCGAATCCCCGTGACGGGGTGAGCTCCCGTTGCTCGGTCCCTGCTCCTGCCAACCTAGCAGTTTGAAAGCACGTGAAAGCGCAAGTAGATAAATAGGTACCGCTCCGGCGGGAAGGTAAACGGCGTTTCCGTGCGCTGCTCTGGTTTGCCAGAAGCGGCTTAGTCCTGCTGGCCACATGACCCAGAAGCTGTATGCCGGCTCCCTCGGCCAATAAAGCGAGATGAGCGCCACAACCCCAGAGTCAGCCACAACTGGACCTAATGATCAGGGGTTCCTTTACCTTTACCTTAACAGCAAATGTACCCATTGCACAGACTGGAATGCCGTACCAGGGAATCGGGACAGACGAACTCTCTCGCGCTTAGTCTCCGTTTTGAATTAATCGGGCCAGAAGTGGATGGGGGTTGAGTTTTGTGTGTTGGTGGAGGGGAGACAAAAGACAGAGTAGGTTTTGCGGTTTATATTTTAGCCCCCTCCACGGGATCAAAGGGAGTAAAGAGGATCTGATCTGGGGTTTCATCCAAGCGACTTACATGTAACAGCAGCCTGGAATCACAGTGGCCTGTTTGTTGATGCCCTCAAAGGTTGGAGTTCAAAAAAGAGTCACCTCCCCATTTCGGCAGCACTAGTGATTTGGGGCTTTCCTTTAAATAAATAAACATAAGAACAAACATAGGCGTTAAAGGATAACCAGGGCTGGTGAGACGCACCTTGCGAGACGCGAGTTCGAATCCCCGCTCAGCGATGGAGCTGAGTGGGTGAGCTGCAGGCTCTGGGCCTGAAATTATTTTACATCGCCATGAACTCCGTGGAGGGATAGATAAATGCTGTAGATAATTATCACAATGCTGATATTCAGGATATTCAGAAACCTGGCGCTTGGAGTTATACTTTGGAACAAATAATTCTTTCTAGAGAGGTATAGAGCACTTTCTTAAGTCAGTTAGAAGATGGGCATCACTTATCTGAAGTTCTCCCCTTTTTTTAACCCTTCAGCAAGGAAAGAAAACCTCCAAAAGCTGCTTGCAGATATCACGGAAAGGGCAATCTCTGCCCTACAGCATAAAACTGGAAAGACACGTCACAAAAGGAAAAGAGGGAGGAGGAGGGAGGAGGAGGAGGGACCCTTTAGTTAATTCGTTTAAGGGGCCATTTATTTTGACAGGCAAATTGCAGCAGCAAAGCCTCTTTTTTTGTGGGGAGGGGAGGGAATCTTCCCTGCCTGGGAAATGATTATAAATCATTCCTTGTTAAGCTGGGTTTCGCGAGAAACATCCGTTGTTCTGAACCTCCGCCGGCTGAGAAGTCAGAAACGAATGGCATATGATGACAGAACAGTTCTGAGGGTCACAGGCTGGCTGTTGGTGTACATGGGATGTAATCCCCCGGTGTGTCCAGATGGCTTTACTCTCGAGTAAGGATGGAGGGACGCGGGTGGCGCTGTGGGTTAAATCACAGAGCCTAGGGCTTGCCGATCAGAAGGTCGGCGGTTCGAATCCCCGCAATGGGGTGAGCTCCTGTTGCTCGGTCCCTGCTCCTGCCAACCTGGCAGTTCGAAAGCACGTTAAAGTGCAAGTAGATAAATAGGTACTGCTCCGGCAGGAAGGTAAACGGCATTTCCGTGTGCTGCTCTGGTTCTGGGTCATGCTGGCCACACGACCTGGAAGCTGTACGCTGGCTCCCTCAGCCAATAAAGCGTGATGAGCGCCGCAACCCCAGAGTCGGCCACGACTGGACCTAATGTTCAGGGGTCCCTTTACCTTTAAGGATGGAGGAGAGATTCAAATCAGTAAAACTGTATGAGACAGTTGGGTATGTTTAACCAGGAGAAGACTGAGAGGTGATTGCGAGAGCCGTCTTCAAATATCTGAAGGGCTATTCCAGGGGTCAGCAAACTTTTTCAGCAGGGGGCCGGTCCACTGTCCCTCAGACCTTGTGAGGGGCCGGACTATATTTTGAGAAAAGAAGAACAAATTCGTATGCCTCACAAATAACCCAGATATGCTTTTTAAATAAAAGGGCACATTCTACTCATGTAAAAACACCAGGCAGGCCCCACAAATAACCCGGAGATGCATTTTAAATCAAAGGGCACATTCTACTCATGTAAAAACACGCTGATTCCCGGACTGTCCGCGGACCGGATTGAGAAGGCGATTGGTCCGGATCAGGCCCCCGGGCCTTAGTTTGCCTACCCATGGGCTATTCCATGGAAGATGGAGCAAGCTTGTTTTCTCCTGCTCTAGAGGGTAGGACTCGAACCCGTGGCTTCAAGTTACAAGGAAGGCGATTCCAGCTAAAGACTAGGAAGAACTTTCTGAGGACGAGAGCTGTTTGACAGTGGAACAAGACTCCATCGGAAGGTGGTGGAAGTTCTTAAGCAGAGGTTGGATGGCCATCTGTCAAGGATTCTTCAGCTGTGATTTGGGGGTTGGACTAGATGATCGCTGGGGGTACCTTTCAACTCAACAATTCAATGATTCTATGCTCCCGTCAAACCCTCACTTTCCTGGACACCATGCGAACCCATCCACAGCTATCCTTCAAAATTCGCACTTCTACGAATTTTGCGACGCAAGCCTCATTAACAAAAAAAAATTGCATTTGTTTGGGCAAAGTGGGCATCTTTTCATACTTGCAAAAGCAACATCATAATATGCATTATATAAAAGGGGGGGAGAACTGATTTGCAAAAAGGCATGCGTATAATATAAAAATGTGTTCGTCGGAAGAAATTCGCACTGAAACGCTGTAGAATTTTCATGTGGGCTCCCCCCCCCGCCAGTTAACAAATAAACCGCAAATTGCTGCAGAGTTTGAAGAACTGAAAATAAGACTGCAAAAATGAGAGGCGGAGAAGGCCAAAAATATATTCTCAAATTATATTTCCTGGTTTCAGATTAGGGAGATGGTGGGTTGTTATTCTTCTAGAATAGTCTCCTAAGGCAAATATACTTTTTTTGGGGGGGGGGGTCTGGGGGAGGTCCCAAGGGGAGTAAAGTAGAGGAAAGCAAAACGAGGTGTGTGTAGCTAAATTTTTCTCAGAGTAAACTCATTGGAATTGATGGGCCTGAGTTAGTCATGTCCGTTAAGGTCAAAGGGTTTTGTCAGTAGCAGAATTTAGCTGCAGACAAGGAAGGATGCGACAGAATTCTGATTCCACCTGTGGTTTGAGGAGAACCTACCTGATGGATGCTTCGCAAAACAATGTGTGAAAAAAGCATGGCTATCCTATGAAATTTCAAGATTTCCAAATTTTGCAGTGCCCTTCTTCAGTCAAGGAATGTGTGTGTGTGTGTGAGAGAGAGATTAAGAGGTATAGAAATCTATACAATTTTGAAACCTCTCATTACTGCTTTACTAGCATCCCAAAAGGGATGCGGGTGGCGCTATGGGTTAAACCACAGAGCCTAGGACTTGCCGATCAGAAGGTTGGCGGTTCGAATCCCCACAATGACAGGGTGAGCTCCCGTTGCTCGGTCCCTGCTCCTACCAACTTAGTAGTTCAAAAGCACGTCAAGTACAAGTAGATAAATAGGTACCACTCCAGCGGGAAGGTAAACGGCATTTCCGTGCGCTGCTCTGGTTCGCCAGAAGCGGCTTAGTCCTGCTGGCCACATGACCCAGGAGCTGTACGCCGGCTCCCTCGGCCCGTAAAGCGAGATGAGCGCCGCAACCCCAGAGTCGGCCACGACTGGGCCTAATGGTCAGGGGTCCCTTTACCTTTACCTTAGCATCCCAAACCGTCTTTCTTTCTATCTCTTGATTTAAATTTAATTCAAAACAATCCCCCAGGACTTTCCCCCCTGCTTTTCATAAAACATTTTGATTATCTAAAAGCCCTTCATTTAATCTCCGTCTAAACGGAGTGTGTTTTCCCCCCTCTCCTCTTAATTCAAGTATTACTGAATAACGATCTGAAAGTGGAAGATTCGGGATTGGTAAACGGAAGCCCTTCTTCATACAGTGTGTAGTTCACCTGTGGAACTCCATCCCACAGGAGCCAGCAATGGCTGCCAGCCATGGATAACTTTAAAATGGGATGGATACAGTTATAGTTATAGCCGAAGCAGCAGAGCTTCGGAATGGCACCTGCCAAAGCCACAGGAGCCGAGCACGTTGGTCTTGGATTTGAACACTGATTTCTGGTTTCCCTGGTCGGACACTGTGAGACCAGGATACTGGGCAGGATAATAATAAAAAAATAATAATTTATTTATACCCCGCCCATCTGGCTGGGCTTCCCCAGCCACTCTGGGCGGCTTCCAAAAAACAAAAAATTAAAATACTCTAATACATCAAACATTAAAAGCTTCCCTAAACAGGGCTGCCTTCAGATGTCCTCTAAAAGTCTGGTAGTTGTTGTTCTCTTTGACATCTGGTGGGAGGGCGTTCCACAGGGCAAGTGCCACTACAGAGAAGGCCCTCTGCCTGGTTCCCTGTAACTTGGCTTCTCATAGCGATGGAACCGCCAGAAGGCCCTCGGAGCTGGACCTCAGTGTCCGGGCAGAACGATGGGGGTGGAGACGCTCCTTCAGATGATCCAAAAGGTCCTTCTTGTGCTCTTAAGGGACCCCAAGGGCCACTTAATGCAACCCCCTGCAGTGCGAGAGTTGCAGAAGTCAGAGTTGGACCGCTTCACCTTTGCTGATGCCCCTTCTCTGCTTTTTCAGTACATGGGATGCATCGAGATCCTGCGGTCGATGAGGTCCCTAGATTTCAACACCCGGACGCAAGTTACCAAGTAAGTGTCATCAAACCCCAATTTGATCAGGACAGGGTAAGCTGGGGGGCAGTTAGAGATGACAGGATATAGGGCGGTATTGTTTAGTCGTTTAGTCGTGTCCGACTCTTTGTGACCCCCTAGACCAGAGCACAGCAGGCACTCCTGTCTTCCACTGCCTCCCGCAGTTTGGTCAAACTCATGCTTCGAGAACACTGTCCCACCATCTCGTCCTCTGTCGTCCCCTTCTCCTTGTGCCCTCCATCTTTCCCAACATCAGGGTCTTTTCCAGGGAGTCTTCTCTTCTCATGAGGTGGCCAAAGTCTTGGAGCCTCAGCTTCAGGATCTGTCCTTCCAGTGAGCACTCAGGGCTGATTTCCTTCAGAATGGAGAGGTTTGATCTTCTTGCAGTCCATGGGACTCTCAAGAGTCTCCTCCAGCATCACAATTCAAAAACATCCATTCTTCAGCGATCAGCCTTCTTTATGGTCCAGCACTCACTTCCATACATCACTGCTGGGAAAACCGTAGCTTTAACTATACGGACCTTTGTCGGCAAGATGATGTCGGTAAGGGCAGTATATACATTCAGATAATAATAATAATAATAATAATAATAATAATAATAATAATAATAATAATA
>JAXCMG010000040.1:4195655-4210122 GCA_034642415.1 Podarcis siculus
GGCCCTTGTGGTCTCTTCCAACTCTATGATTCTATGATTCTAGGAGAAAACCTTGGAGGGAGGTCAATGTGGGAGTTCAGGACCACGGACAGCACTCCAGCAGCTGAGACCAGGTTGCCTCAGCAAGGCCCTTGAGCAGCTGAGACTGCTTTATAGCAAGGTGATATAGCCACTGATAGGATGCCCCATCTGTCTGAGTGCAACCTGCTGTATCGTTAAAGGGCTGAGGTATTCTGTTGCACCTGCCAACTCCTTCAGCATATTATTATTTATGTAAAAGATGGGATTCTGGCAAGAGAAGTGACGCGTCTCAAAACAAAACCCACTTAGACTTCTTTATTATGTGTCTCATGGAACTAGTGTGAGGGACACGAGTGGCGCTGCGGTCTAAAAACCACTGAGCCCCTTGGGCTTGCCGATCAAAAGGTCGGCGGTTTGAATCCCCGCGACAGAGTGAGCGAGCTCTGTCCCAGCTCCTGCCAACTTAGCAGTTCGAAAGCACACCAGCGCAAGTAGATAAATAGGTACCGCTGTGGCGGGAAGGTAAACGGCGTTTCTGTGCACTCTGGTTTCCGTCACCACGTCCCATTGCGCCAGAAGCGGTTTAGTCCTGCTGGCCACAAACGCCGGATCCCTCGGCCAATAAAGCGAGATGAGCGCCGCAACCCCCTAGTCGCCTTGGACTGGACTTAACCGTCCGGGGTCCTTTACCTTTACCTTTACCTTGGTGTGGTGTATTGGTTAGAGCGCAAGATTACAATCTGGTACGGCAGGGTTTGCATCCTCACTCAGCCAGCTACATGCACTGGGTGATGTTTTTGGTGACCCTCATCTCAGGCTAAGAAGACTTTGCAATGGGAAGGGAGAAAACCACACATGCTTCATTGGGTTCCTTGCAGGAAATAAATATAACCATAAATGAAAATAAGTGCAGGAGCACTTTTTCTTTTTGTAGCTCGTGGCATGATTTACAACTTGCCATTTTGCAGGTATCTCCCATCAACCATAGGGACACGGGTGGCGCTGTGGGTTAAATCACAGAGCCTAGGACTTGCTGATCAGAAGGTCGGCGGTTCGAATCCCCGCAATGACGGGGTGAGCTCCCGTTGCTCGGTCCCTGCTCCTGCCAACCTAGCAGTTCGAAAGCACCTCAAAGTGCAAGTAGATAAATAGGTACCACTCCAGCGGGAAGGTAAACAGCGTTTCCGTGCGCTGCTCTGGTTCGCCAGAAGCGGCTTAGTCATGCTGGCCACATGACCCGGAAGCTGTACGCCGGCTCCCTCAGCCAATAAAGCGAGCAACCCCAGAGTCGGTCACGACTGGACCTAATGGTCAGGGGTCCCTTTACCTTTACCTTACCTATCATCCGTTGCTGCTGCATTCTTGTGGCCAAAGTCTACAGGATTGGGTGTGTTTTTCATCCCCCGGGAACTTGCGATCCATAATCATTGTAACTGCGCCAAACAAAGCGTTGTTGTTTGAATGTATTTATATCCTGCCTTTCTCCCATACTGGGTTTCAAGGCAACTCCCAGCATTTACAAACAGACAGAATAATGAAAACAAACTAGTTGGAAGTAATTTGGATACAGCAGAACACATTTAAAACCGGGAATTAAAATTAAAAGCAGCATCACCTTAGTTTCCAAAGGCCTGTCTGAATAAGAATGTCTTTGCTTACCAGTGAAAGTATAACAAGGAGGAAACCAATCTGGCCTCTTGGCAGGGGGATTCCGCAATATGGGGGCTGCCACAGAAAAGGCCCTGTCTCTCGGGCCACCACCAAGCGTGCCTCTGATGTTGATGAGACTGAGAGGAGGTGTTCATCTGAGGACCTTAGCACATGGGCAGGCACATGTTGTGCTCAGATTTAAAACAGAAATCCTGCATGAATACATAAATGTGTTTCTTACTCCGCCTTTCTCCCTCTTCAGCTGTTGTTTCTGCTAATGAGAATCAGCAGGGTAGAAGAGCTGGAAATAACGCAAATATATTTCACATCTGGCAACCGATGTATCCCTTTGGTTTCAGATAGTTTTTGTTGTTGTTTAGCCGTGTCCGACTCTTCATGACCCCCTGGACCAGAGCACGCCAGGCACTCCTGTCTTCCACTGCCTCCCGCAGTTTGGTCAAACTCATGCTGGTCGCTTCGAGAACACTGTCCCACCATCTCGTCCTCCGTCGTCCCCTTCTCCTTGTGCCCTCCATCTTTCCCAACATCAGGGTCTTTTCCAGGGAGTCTTCTCTTCTCATGAGGTGGCCAAAGTCTTGGAGCCTCAGCTTCAGGATCTGTCCTTCCCGTGAGCACTCAGGGCTGATTTCCTTCAGAATGGAGAGGTTTGATCTTCTTGCAGTCCATGGGACTCTCAAGAGTCTCCTCCAGCACCAGAATTCAAAAGCATCCATTCTTCGGCGATCAGCCTTCTTTGTGGTCCAGCTCTCACTTCCATACATCACTACTGGGAAAACCATAGCTTGAACTAGATGGAGCTTTGTCGTTCAGATAGTAGATGAGTCTCAAATACCTGGGACATGCATCTTGTGCTCTAGGAGGCTTATTTTGGTCCGAATTGAGTATAAATTCCAGAGTTAACTTCCTGTAAATGAAAACTGGTGTCCTGGGCTTCTACGCATGTACTATCTGAAACCAAAGGGAAACATTGGCTGCCAGATGTGATTTCCTTCCCAGCTCTGCTACTCGACTCTATCTTTCACCCCTTAACTCTCCTTTCTTCATTGGACTTTTCGACAGGACACAACTGACTACGTGGCTTACGTTGCAAAGGACCCCATCAATCAACGAGGTGAGAGAAACCCCACAATGAGGGGCTTAAGGAAAGGACTGACACCCCGCCCCCAGGTTGCTCTGAAAACTTGATCATGCAATACAAACGCTAAGTGTTACAGCAATTTGCAAGGATCAAAATTTGCACCCTCTGTGCTCAACCTGTCTCGTATCTCCTTCCGTCCCCCAACACAAGCAAGGGTACCTTTCCAAAATTCCCTAAGAAAAGGCTTCTCAAAAGCCTCTTTGCGATCAAAGAGGAGCCACCTACACAGGTGTCTAAGTGAGAAGAGAAAGTAAGCTTTGCTATTTAGCAGTTAGATCTAATTTAAGGGACACGGGTGGCGCTGTGGGTTAAACCACAGAGCCTAGGACTTGCCGATCAGAAGTTCGGTGGTTCGAATCCCCGCAATGACGGGGTGAGCTCCCGTTGCTCGGTCCCTGCTCCTGCCAACCTAGCAGTTCGAAAGCACCTCAAAGTGCAAGTAGATCAATAGGTACCGCTCCAGCGGGAAAGTAAATGGCGTTTCCATGCAGTGGAGTAGCGTGGGTTGTCAGCACCCGGGGCAAGGCAAGTAATTTGCGCCCCCTAACCGGTGGATTTGCGCCCCCTAACCCGTGGATTTGCCCTAACCCCAGATGTTGCACCTGGTGCGGCCGGCCCCCCTTGCACCCCCCACGCTACGCCACTGTTTCCGTGCGCTGCTCTGGTTCGCCAGGAGCGGCTTAGTCCTGCTGGCCACATGACCCAGAAGCTGTACGCCGGCTCCCTCGGCCAGTAAAGCGAGATGAGCGCAGCAACCCCAGAGTCGGCCACGACTGGACCTAATGGTCAGGGGTCCCTTTACCCTATATATATATGGATTTATATAATCCAGAAACAATGGAAATGTTTAAATGATTATTTATGTAGACAAGGATTAAGTGTAAGGTATTGGTGGTGTTTAGAATAGATTTATGAAAGATTTAGAAAACTTATTGATTAGAATATTTGCATGAGATTGTATGGGGAAAATACGGAATAACAGATACAAGTTTGCTTAAAATGCATATAGGAAGTGCAGTGTAAGCGGTGGAAGCCAAACAATGAAGTTTTATTGTTGAGATATTTGTGGAGTGAATTTGGAGGAAATTCTTCTAATTTTACTTCTAATTTTTTCTTTTTCTTTTCTCTTTTCTTCCTTTTCTCTTTTTTGTTCTTTTTTTATATGTGTGTGCTTATCTGAAAAAATATGTAGGTATGCATTTGTATGCATTTTGCTTGCATTTTGTAATAATTATGTTAAATAAAATTTAATATTTATATTTTTTAAAAAAGCAGTTCACGGTTGGGATATCCCTGGCCAGAGTGGTTACCATATTTTTTCCTCTATAAGACTCACTTTTTCCCTCCTAAAAAGTAAGGGGAAATGTGTGTGCGTCTTATGGAGCGAATGCAGTCTGCGCAGCTATCCCAGAAGCCAGAACAGCAAGAGGGATTGCTGCTTTCGCTGCACAGCGATCCCTCTTGCTGTTCTGGCTTCTGAGATTCAGAATATTTATTTTCTTGTTTTCCTCCTGCAAAAACTAGGTGCGTCTTGTTGTCTGGTGCGTCTCATAGAGCGAAAAATACGGTATATTGTAACCTTCTGCTTCTACTGCAGTCTAAGTTTTACATTCAACCTTTTAGCAGCTGTGTCATTCTACTGGCTCATGTTAAGCTTGTCATCAAGCTGAGTGAGTGTTGAGTAACTCATATCTCTCTCTCTCTCTCTCTCTCTGATTGGCAGCCTGCCACATCTTGGAGTGTTGTGACGGGCTGGCACAGAGTGTCATCAATACCGTGGGGCAAGCTTTCGAGCTCCGGTTTAAGCAATATCTCCACA
Source organism: Podarcis siculus (assembly GCA_034642415.1). Lineage (NCBI taxonomy): Eukaryota > Metazoa > Chordata > Lepidosauria > Squamata > Lacertidae > Podarcis > Podarcis siculus. The sequence goes on from JAXCMG010000040.1 coordinate 4,200,305, forward strand.
GCCCCCCCCAAGGCTATGGGGCTGCAGGATAGGTATGTATTTCAGACTCCAAACCTCTCCAGGGCAATTCTCCAGCAACGATAAAAAAGCGCATATTGACACCAGCTGCGCATGAAAAGGAATATATCAATTAAAATAGCATGAAATATGCATTACGGTAAGGGGGCGGGGGGACGCAGGTGGCGCTCTGGGTTAAACCAGAGCCTAGGACTTGCCGATCGGCAGTTCGAATCCCTGCAATGGGGTGAGCTCCTGTTGCTCGGTCCCTGCTCCTGCCAACCTAGCAGTTTGAATGCACGTCAAAGTGCAAGTAGATACATAGGTACCACTCTGGCGGGAAAGTAAACGGCGTTTCCGTGCACTGCTCTGGTTCGCCAGAAGCGGCTTAGTCCTGCTGGCCCCATGACCCGGAAGCGGTACGCCGGCTCCCTCGGCCAATAAAGCAAGATGAGCGCCGCAACCCCAGAGTCGGCCACGACTGGACCTAATGGTCAGGGGTCCCTTCACCCTTATGGTCATTGTGTTGCCTAGACATTGCTGACTTAAACAAAAATGGGCAGGTTCACCCATCTGTACTTTGAGGGTTGCTGGAATGAGATCAATAAAAGATGCTCAGCTTTGTAGTTCAGGTGGACTCTCATTGGTCGCTTGTTGTGTCACATGACCTGCCCTCCCCTCCCAATTTATCTTCCCGGCCAGGGCAATGGGAACGGAAGATTCTGCGTGGGGAGAGGATGAAGAAACCTCGGAACACGACTATTACAACAGCATCCCAGGAAAGGAGCCGCCCATTGGTGGACTGGTGGACTCCCGCCTTCAGCGCGGCCCCTCCCTCAGCCACGCCCATTCCCAGCTCTCCTGCGCCAGTCATTTCAGCCAGGTGACCACAAATTGCCTTCGCAAGTATTATTCGTAAAAATGCAATCGCCTCCTTCCGAAAATGGACTTTTTGGGGACAGGTGTGCGAGTGTCACCTTTGAGCAATGGCCCCACCAGATGAGGAGCTTTGTAATCTTGATTATAATAATAATAATTTATTATTTATACCCCGCCCATCTGGCTGGGCTTCCCCAGCCACTCTGGGCGGCTTCCAGAAAAATATTAAAATACTGTAACACGTCAAACATTCAAAGCTTCCCTAAACAGGGCTGCCTTCAGATGTCTTCTAAAAGTCTAGTAGTTGTTGTTCTCTTTGACATCTGGTGGGAGGGCGTTCCACAGGGAGGGCGCCACCACCGAGAAGGCCCTGTGCCTGGTTCCCTGTAACTTGGCTTCTCGCAGTGAGGGAACTGCCAGAAGGCCGTCGGTGCTGGACCTCAGTGTCTGGTAGAACGATGGGGGTGGAGATGCTCCTTCAGATATACTTGACCAATTGCCTAAGGAACCCACCTTTTTGGCCTCCCAGCCAAGCATGACATCTGTCGTCTCCCCAATCTTCTGCTCTGTAGGTTGCGTCTCCGGCCAGGAGGGACCACAGCACTCACTCCAACTTGAACTGGGACTCCGATGCTCACGGTAACTCATCAACACTTATTCCTCTTTCTGATTCAGTTCTCCAGGTGCTGCTCGGAGCTGGACCTCAGTGTCCAGGTAGAAAGATGGGGGTGGAGACACTCCTTCAGGTATACTGGGTTGAGGCCGTTTAGGGCTTTCAAGGTCAGCACCAACACTTTGAATTGTGCTCGGAAACATCCTTGGAGCCAGTGTAGGTCTTTCAAGACCAGTGTTATGTGGTCTCGGCGGCCGCTCCCAGTCACCAGTCTAGCTGCCGCATTCTGGATTAATTGCAGTTTCCGGGTCACCTTCAAAGGTAGCCCCACGTAGAGTGCATTGCAGTAGTCCAAGCGGGAGATAACCAGAGCATGCACCACTCTGGCAAGACAGTCCGCGGGCAGGGAGGGTCTCATCCTGCATACCAGATGGAGCTGGTAGACAGCTGCCCTGGACACAGAATTGACCTGTGCCTCCATGAACAGCTGTGAGTCCAAAATGACTCCCAGGCTGTGCACTTGGTCCTTCAGGGGCACAGTTACCCCATTCAGGACCAGGGAATCCTCCACACCTGCCCGCCTCCTGTCCCCCAGAAACAGAACTTCTGTCTTGTCAGGATTCAATCTCAATCTGTTAGCCGCCATCCATCCTCCAACTGCCTCCAGATCAATGCCTTTTCCAGCCTTACCTGGAGACATCTGTAATTGAACCCGGTACCTGAGTGAAAAGCAGGAGTCTCCATTTAAATCCTTGCAAAGTCTCAATTTAAACCCTTGCAGCCAGGGCCGGATTTAGGTTTGCTTTTATTCTGGATTAGTTGTAGTTTCTGGGTCACCTTCAAAAGTAGGCCCACGTAGAGTGCATGGCAGTGCAGTGGTACCTCGGGTTACAGACGCTTCAGGTTACATACGCTTCAGGTTACAGACTCCGCTAACCCAGAAATAGTACATCGGGTTAAGAACTTTGCTTCAGGATGAGAACAGAAATCACGTGGCGGCGGCACAGGGCAGCGGGAGGCCCCATTAGCTAAAGTGGTGCTTCAGTTTAAGAACAGTTTCAGGTTAAGAACGGACCTCTGGAACGAATTAAATACTTAACTCGAGGTACCACTGTAGTCCAAGCGGGAGATAACCAGAGCATGCACCACTCTGGCGAGACAGTCTGCGGGCAGGGAGGGTCTCATCCTGCGTACCAGATGGAGCTGCCTTGGACACAGAATTGGCCTGCACCTCCATGGACAGCTGTGAATCCAAAATGGCTCCCAGGCTGCGCACCTGGTCCTTCAGGGGCACGGTTACCCCATTCAGGACCGGGGAGTCTTTATGGCGAAAGCTAGACAACACGGTGTGGTTGTGTCTTCCAGGCCAGAGCTGCGATGGGTACGTCCAGGCAGATGGAAAACCCCTGGGCTCCCAAGACTATGAAGAGCACATGTATGTGAACACACAGAGCTTGGACAACTGGGAGGCAGATGCTGGTGTACACAGAGCGGCTGACGAAAGCCCCACAAAGGATCTCTTTGATATGAGTAAGAAAGTGATATGAGTAAGAAAAGTTGCCTCGGCAGGACAGAACCTGACAGAAGTGCGCTACTCCCACCTGGCAGAACCGAACGATAATTTTTATTAATATCTCCTTCCCACACTGAATGGTGCTCAGGGCGAGTTGTGTAAGGATGGGGAGAGAAAATAAACACAACAGAAAGTGAGTCGTGAGAGGGGGGGAAGGAGTTTAGTTTGTGGCAAGGAAAGGTTCTGGCCAGTGTGGTGTAGTGGTTAAGAGCAGTGGACTCTGCGGGTTTGATTCCCCGCTCCTCCACCTGCAGCTGCTGGGTGACCTTGCGCCAGTCACACTTCTCTGAAGTCTCTCAGCCCCACTCACCTCACAGAGTGTTTGTTGTGGGAGAGGAAGGGAAAGGAGAATGTGAGCCGCTTTGAGACTCCTTCAGGTAGGGATAAAGTGGGATATCAGATCCAAACTCCCCTCCTCCTCCTCCTCCTTCTTCCTGCCACCCCTCCCCTTCAGTTTCTTGTTCTCCTCCGCTTTCTCCTCTCTCGTCTTTTCGATTCTATTTGTTCTAGATATTATTCTATTGTACTATCGTACCTTAGATCCCAAACGCCTTGCGAGTCAAATGTTTTGGCTCCTGAACCTCCCGGAAGTGCGTGTTCCGGTTTGCGAACGTTCTTCAGAAGCCGAACGTCCGACGTGACTTCCGCAGCTTCCGATTGGCCGCAGGAGCTTCCTGCAGCCAATCGGAAGCTGTGCCTTGGTTTCCAAATGTTTTGGAAGTCGAACGGACTTCCGGAACGGATTCCGTTTGACTTCGGAGGTACGACTGTATTGTGAAAAATTTGAAGGGCTCCTGGCACCGTTCCCTCCCCAACTTTCTGCGCTCAACATGGACGGGGCAGTTTTTGCATTTAGGCCAAGCGCCTGAATTCTGCACCGAGAAAAGCTTCATCAAGCCAGTGGTTCTCAACCTGTGGGTCCGCAGATGTTGTTGGACTACAACTCCCATCATCCCTGAGCTCTGGCCTTGCTAGCTAGGAGTGATGGGAGTTGTAGTCCAACAAGATCTGGGGACCCACAGGTTGAGAACCACTGATCAAAGTAAATAATAATGTAGTGTGTTAGCAGTGGGTCAGGCATGTTGATCACCCCTTGCACACCATCCATTAGCCATTTCGGAAAATAGACCATGACTCAGTGCTAGAGACGCGGGTGGCCCTGTGGGTTAAACCACAGAGCCTAGGGCTTGCTGATCAGAAGGTCGGCGGTTCGAATCCCCGCGATGGGGTGGGCTCCCGTTGCTCGGTCCCAGCTCCTGCCCACCTAGCAGTTCGAAAGCACGTCAAAGTGCAAGTAGATAAATAGGTACCACTCTGGCGGGAAGGTAAACAGTGTTTCCGTGCGCTGCTCTGGTTTGCCAGAAGCAGCTTAGTCCTGCTGGCCACATGACCCGGAAGCTGTACGCCAGCTCCCTCGGCCAATAAAGCGAGATGAGCACCGCAACCCCAGAGTCGGAGATGACTGGACCTAATGGTCAGGGGTCCCTTTACCTTTTACAGTGCTAGAGCATCTGCGTTTCATGCAGAAAGCCCCAGACTCAAACCTGAACGGGATCTTCTTCTTTGGCAATCCATCGTAGCCGAGTAAGATTGTCTTCCATGAACACTGTCTTAATCGTGAGTCCGTAAGTGACTGTGGAGGCCAATTCTGGATCCACACCTCCTTCCACAGTGGGGACATTGGTTTCCGGGCGGGAGTCGATCATAATGAGGGTTTGCCAAGCATGCCTTCCTCTTAGCACATTTCTCCCTTGCGTCCTGAGTTCAAGTGTCTTCAAAACCCACGACACCTTTGGTAAAGGCTGTCCTCCAACTGGAGCGCTTGCAGGCCAGTGTTTCCCAGTTGTCAGTGTTTATACTACATTTTTTAAGATTTGCCTTGAGAGAGTCTTTAAACCTCTTTTGTTGACCACCAGCATTACGCTTTCCATTTTAAAGTCCAGAATAGAGTAGTCGCTTTGGAAGACGATCATCAGGCATCCAATCAACATGACCAGTCCAACGAAGCTGATGTTGAAGAATCATTGGTGATCTTTGCTTCTTCCAGTACACTGGCATCAGTTCGCCTGTCTTCCCAAGTGATGTGTCAAATACTTCGGAGATGCCATTGATGGAATCAGAACTCAGGCAGTACCCAGCTCAATGTGCTAATGGTCTGACTCAGTGTTAGGCGACTTTCTATGCTCCTAAGGGCAATGACCATAAGCTCACTCCAGATTTGACAGCAACAGCAAAGGGTCTGAGATGTCAGGTGTGGCTTCAGCACCACGGACAGCTCTAAGGCAGAGATGTGGGCAGTCTAGGACCAGGATGTGTAAACTAGCCTGCTAGCTCATTGCTCCACCCACTTTCGCCTCTGCCCCCACCTACCGCTGACAAGTGGCCCCCTGGAAGGTAACGCGGCCCTTGACTCCCTGTCCTTGATTGAGTTCTTTTGGTTTCCCCCAGGGCCATTTGAGGATGCTCTGAAGCTTCACGAATCCATGTCAGCTTGTGGCGTGGGTGTCGGCGGCAGCAGCCCACCGATTGAGGACCAGTGGCCCAGCCCGCCCACCCGGAAGGCCCCCATCGCCCCCACAGAGGAGCAACTGAAGCAGGAGCCCTGGTACCGCGGGAAGCTGAGCCGGAGGGACGCGGAGAAGCTGCTGCAGGTGGATGGGGATTTCCTGGTCAGGGACAGCGTCACCAACCCGGGACAATACGTCCTGACCGGGATGCAAAGCGGGCAGCCCAAGCACTTGCTCCTGGTGGACCCGGAAGGCGTGGTAAGCAGCCGAACCTCAATGAGGCTGGGTTTGTGGTTATGTGTAGCTGGACACTGAGGCAAATGTATTTTATTTGCTGTATTTTTCAAGCTATAGGACGCACCACCCATGTCCCAAAGTCAAAATAGCAATAAGCTAAAAACAGATTCAAGCTCACATAAACTTTCTAAACGTTTTGGTGCATAACGGACTGGACCAAACTGGTGACTGTTCCTTTAAGGAAGGGCGTGGCCACAGGTGGGAGGGGACTGTGTCGGGTGTTGGGTGTGGCTAAAGGAGCAGGGGGCGGAGCCTCAGGCCTGATTCTACCAATGCTTGCAAGATCTATGTGCTTGCGCTGTTTCTCCCATGGGCAAAGATTAAACCTCTTGCTCTCCTCACCTGTTTGCTTCAGGTGAGGACAAAGGATGCCTTGTTTGAAAACATCAGCCACCTGATAAACTACCACCTGCAGAACGAACAGCCCATCGTCGCTGCCGAAAGTGAGCTCCACCTGCGGCAGGCAGTGAGGTGGAAACAGTGATGGGTAAGTACCCTGCCTCTGCTCTGGTGGCATAAGGTTGGTGCCTCGTTGCATCATTGGCTTGTGGAACTGACTGCCACAAGATGGAGAGGATGTACCATGAGCAGCGATGACTTCAAATAACGCTAAAATTAAACGAGGTTGCGCAACTCCATATAGAAGAGGCTTAAAGGTAAAGGGACCCCTGACCATTAGGTCCAGACTCTGGGGTTGCGGCGCTCATCTCGCTTTATTGGCCGAGGGAGCCGGCGTACAGCTTCTGGGTCATGTGGCCAGCAGGACTAAGCCGCTTCTGGCGAACCAGAGCAGCGCACGGAAACGCCGTTTACCTTCCCGCCGGAGTGGTACCTATTTATCTACTTGCACTTTGACATGCTTTCGAACTGCTAGGTCTACACTGTCTACACTGGCTGGTAGCAGAGGCTCTGCAGGGTTTCAGAGCCTCCAGCTGTACCTGGAGAAGCCACGAATCGAACCTGTGACCATCCACAGCTGCTCTGTCACCAACCCCTTCCTCCTGTTCCTTTTAAAAGGTTTATTCTCAAACAGGTCACACAAGTTCTGGGAGCCCCTCTGAAAAACCTGCAGGACCTATTGGGGCTTCCTGTGCAGACGGAGTCTCATTTCAAATTTGCTGAGGGGGGGTGAATTTAGGGAGGGGTGGTTGTGCTTTCCCCACACCCACCTAGCAAGGCTCCATCAGCGCTGACAGGTAACCTGACAAGCTGTCCTTCAGAGGGAGACGTTGCCAAGAAGATGGAGGAGTGGGAAATGGGAGATGGGCTGGTTTGGGGGCCGTGGAGTGAAATCCTTGGAAAAGAACAGGCAGTGGCCCCAAAAATAAAAATAAAAATAAAAAAAGATATCATTGAGTAGGCAGAACTCAAGGGCAAGACCACAGTTTAGCCGAATCCTCAAAAGATGGAGAGCATTAAGTATGATGTTCAGGGTGGTCATAGCAGAAGTCTCAGTCCTGATCCTTTCAGATCTGCCATGGGGGACTGGTCTCCACCCCCCCAAATATAGCTTTGGGGGCTCGTTTCCTATTTCCTATTATTTTTACTCCCTCATCTTTCCAGTCTCCATCTTTGATCTTCCACATTCCTGCATCAGTTTGCGGTGTTTCTCATTTGGGGGACGCGGGTGGCACTGTGGGTTAAACCACAGAGCCTAGGACTTGCCGATCAGAAGGCTGGTGGTTCGAATCCCCGCAATGGGGTGAGCTCCCGTTGCTCGGTCCCAGCTCCTGCCTACCTAGCAGTTCGAAAGCACACCAGTGCAAGTAGATAAATAGGTACCGCTCCGGCGGGAAGGTAAACAGCGTTTCCGTGCGCTGCTCGGGTCGTACACGACCCGGAAACTGTACTCCCTCGGCCAATAAAGCGAGATGAGCGCCGCAACCCCAGAGTCGGCCACGACTGGACCTAATGGTCAGGGGTCCCTTTACCTTTAAAATCTTATTTTAAAACGGGGGAGGAAGGAAGAAGCCAGAGATATATGGAGCAGTGCAGAAATCCCTGTTTGTCCCCTTACTGAAATGTCTTTTCCATTAGGAATCTGGCCCTCTGCGCAGAAGCTGTCCCAACCATCCCACCAGCCAAATCTGAGTCTGGAATCCTTGCTTTGCAGAAGCAGCAATCTATTGGCGGAGGAGAGACATCGATAGATCTGGAGTCAGAAATCCTGGATTCTACCTGCCTCGCTACCTTCCTGACTTGCTCTGCCCCATCACCAGTCGCTCCCACTTTTTAAAATTCTTTTTAAAGTTCAGCCATCTCCTTCTCCCACTCCAGATGTGGGGTGGAACGCTTTAAATCCGTCCAGATGGCCTACACTTCAAGGAGGCCTGTGCCCAGCTTTCTAGCAAATCAGCTCAGAGTTGGAAGGTTTCTGAGTTTTATTAAAAATGGGTTAGGGTTGGGGCAGGGAGCAGGGAGCATAGCTGTCAACTTACAGATTTGAAAATAAGGGACCAGCAGCCAAAATAAGGGACCTGCAGCCTCGCCTGTTCCAGGCACTCCAGTCTTCCTGTCCTCCTGCAGTCTGGTCAAACTCATGCTGGTAGCTTCGAGAACACTGTCCAACCAACTTTGTAACCAGAGGTTCAACTGAATAGAATCTGAATCACATGCACCACAAGGCCTATGCAGCCTCAACTTAAGACGGCTCCCCGGCCTGGCTTTGCACTGCAAAGTTTGCAGCAGCACGTGCAACAAAATGGCATCCAGTATTCAAAAACCTCCTCAGCTTGCATTAACTAGACACACACAAGGCATGCAAGCTCCACCCCACCCCAGTCGTTCTTAGACTTCTTATTGGGTGAGCAACACAGCCAAGCAACACAGCTGGAGCCTCCCTCCTCCCTGGCCGGCAGGGAGGGAGGGAGAGGAGCTGCTTCCTTTGAAATTTAAGGGACATCATTTAAGGGACATTTAAGGGACATCCATCAATAAGGGACAGCAGCGGGACATGGCGCTGGAATAAGGGACTGTCCCTTCAAATACGGGACACTTGACAGCTATGGCAGGGAGGCAGGAGAGAAGCTAGGCTAGGTCTCACTTTCTAGGTGAAAATGGAGATTCTTGATTGGAATGGGAGGCAGCCAAGATGTTCTGGGGGCTGTCTACCTCCGCCTGGCTTTGGAATCAACAACAGGCTTTTAATATATATATAGGGCAATCCAGTTTCAAATCCAGTGAAGGGATCTTCTTCCCAAACAGCCCAGGACGGAGGCAGCTGAGGAACAACTGTGCAATTCTCTAACCTTCTTTTCTGCAAAGTGTCTTCCTTTCTCTGAATTCTGGGGGTTTTTGGAGTCGCTGGAAGGGAAGGGAGAAGGGAGCAAATGATCTGGAACTGCTTGCCTGACGCTGCCTGGTTTTCCTCCCTACTGACATTGGTGCTCCTTTCAGTTAATGAGAGTTTGCACGGCTCCAACACCACCAGAAGTGTTTTATCTAAAAATTATCTCTTAGGACTGGCAGCTTTTGGGTCATGGTGGCTGAAAATTCCCCTCCTGTACCACCAGGGGGTGCTGTGACGCTAGGGCAGCATTTCAAAGTGGCTTCTCTTTTTCCAATGCAAGCAAACAAACCCGCCTTCTCTAGGCATGCCCCACTTGCTTCTCTTTGATCTATCACATTGCTGCCTGGATTTTTTATTTAAAAAAGAAACTCGTTTTGCCCATTCCTTCCCCAGGTGAATGTCTGCAGAACTCTTAGCACATATATGAATAAATATGGCCTATTCGATCGCACAGTTATCCACGGGAGCATTTGATGTCCGGAAAGCACTGGCTGTTTTGAATATGTTTCTAATTAAACACGGAAATGCTTAACGTTGCTCTTAAGTCTCTTTGTTTCCTCGTTTGTTTGATGGCTGTTGCTTTCCCTGCTCAAAAAATAAAAATAAAATGTTTTGATGTCACTGTATTCTGCTCTGGTCAGACCTCACCTGGAGTACTGTGTC
>JAXCMG010000040.1:4210522-4240335 GCA_034642415.1 Podarcis siculus
GTGTTTCCTGCTTGGCAGGGGGTTGGACTCGATGGCTCTTGGGGTCTCTTCCAACTCTATGATTCTATGATTCTATGATGTACACATCATTTAGACATTAATGTTCGATCTTCTGAACATGCCAGAAAAATGGAAACTCCGTTCTCAAGAGAAGAAAACTTATTTCAAGTACAGTGGTACCTTGGTTCTCAAACGCCTTGGTACTCAAACAACTTGGAACCCAAACACTGCAAACCCGGAAGTAAGTGTTCCTGTTTGTGAACCTTTTTCGGAAGCCGGACGTGCTCAGATTTGAGTGTTATGCTTCCGAATGGAGTGCCACACTTCCGTTTCAAATGTTACGCTGAGGTCTGCTGGTTTTTGCTATTTATTTTGCATTTTTGCGGCTCTTTTGTTTTGTTTTTGTGGCTGTGTGGGAACCCAGTCCAGCTACTGATGGACTGATTGTGCGACTGCAGTACATCGTTTATTGCTTTCATTTTATGGATCAACGGTCTCGTTCGATAGTAAAACCTATGTTAAATGGCTGTTTTAGGGGTTGTTTTTAAAAGTCTGGAATGGATTAATCCCTTCCTCATTACTTTCTATGGGAAAGCGCGCCTTGGTTTTGGAACGCTTTGGTTTTGGAACGGACTTCCGGAACGGATTAAGTTTGAGAACCGAGGTACCACTGTATTACTAAAGCTGGGTGTCTCCCCACTCAGCAGTGGCAAGAAACCAGGGGGTTCCAGGAACTCACCCAGGGCCTGTGGTCCTTTGGAGAATCGAGACACGGCGGAGACTGTCGTAGCTTTCAGAAATATGGTTTATTCACATATTTGCACCTTCAGTCTGCGTGGAGAGCGTTCTCTCCCTCCTCATTTAATTCCCTACAAAAACCCTGTGAGGCCAGAGGCAGGGGCTGACTCCCCAAGGTCACACAGTGAGCTTCAAGGCTGAGAGTGGGGATTTGAGCCCTGGGCTGAATCTATACATATATTAAAAAATGCCGTGAAAATTATTATTTTTCCCACAAAAACCGTTTAAAAATATATGTGGAATTTGCCATTGGCTCACCAGCTCCATCTAGTGTCACATTGCTGTAATGCACTTAGAATGTTATATTTGCAGCTGTATAGCTAAGTCCCTTCGACACGGGTGGCGCTATGGGTTAAACCACAGAGCCTAGGACTTGCCGATCGGAAGGTCGGCAGTTCGAATCCCCGTGACGGGGTGAGCTCCCGTTGCTCGGTCCCTGCTCCTGCCAACCTAGCCATTCGAAAGCATGTCAAGTGCAAGTAGATAAATAGGTACCACTCTGGTGGGAAGGTAAACGGCGTTTCCATGTGCTGCTCTGGTTCACCAGATGCGGCTTAGTCATGCTGGCCACATGACCCAGAAGCTGTACGCCGGCTCCCTGGGCTAATTAAGCGAAATGAGCGCCGCAACCCCAGATTCGGTCACGACTGGACCTAATGGTCAGGGGTCACTTTACCTTTAGCTAAGTCCCTAGCTAAGGTCCGTATAGTTAAAGCTATGGTTTTCCCAGTAGTGATGTATGGAAGCGAGAGCTGGACCATAAAGAAGGCTGATCTCCGAAGAACTGATGCTTTTGAATTATAGTGTTGGAGGAGACTCTTGAGAGTCCCATGGACTGCAAGAAGATCAAACCTCTCCATTCTGAAGGAAATCAGCCCTGAGTGCTCACTGGAAGGACAGATCCTGAAGCTGAGGCTCCAAGACTTTGGCCACCTCAGGAGAAGAGAAGACTCCCTGGGAAAGACCCTGATGTTGGGAAAGATGGAGGGCAGAAGGAGAAGGGGACGACAGAGGACGAGATGGTGGGACAGTGTTCTCGAAGCCACAAACATGAGTTTGACCAAACTGTGGGAGGCAGTGGAAGACAGGAGGGCCTGGTGTGCTCTGGTTCAGGGGGTCACCAAGAGTCGGACACGACTAAACGACTAAACAACAACAACAAGTCCCTCGTCTCGCAGGTCTTGATCTCGCACTCTAACCATTGCGCCATGCTGCCTGACATTTTTTATAAGGCATTCCATCCAGATTCGGCTACCGCACTGATCATGGACGCCGGCAAATTCCTTGCCACTTTGCCACAAAGGGAGATGCGTCCGTAGCTTTCTGAGACGCCCACCTCTCTCTTTCATCGTTCTTTTGTGCTGTTTGGCTTCTGCCAAGATAATTGCATCGTCCTCTGGAGTGGACGCTTTTGAAGGCTGCCTGAGACGGTCTCCTTGCCCGTCAGAGCCTTGGAATAACCTCCAGCCAATTACGGCGCCGGGCACTTTGCTATTGCGGCCTCCTCCTGGCTCCCAGATCTGCTGCGGACACAGATCTTGGAGGGCTGTCTCTTTTTTGACTGCTACTCCCTTCCCACCCGCCCCTCTGCTGCACTTTGCAGGGTTTTAATTGCCTGAGATTTTTTCCGTTTCTTCCGCCTTGGCAAGAGGTCTCTGCTGAAATAAAACAAAGATCAAATTGGTTTGGGAAGGAGGGAATCCAGCTACGAGCAGATGGTCGTGGGGAGAAGTTTATGTCTGCTTTTTCAAGATTGTTCCTCTCCTCGTCGTCCGTCCCCCCCTCATTTTTCCACATCTTGCTTAGAAGTGTGTCAACACGAATCCTTCGAACTACCCAGAGATTTTCTTTTTAACGCCGGAGGCAATAATTCAGTATTGCAGTTTTCTCGGTTCTTCTCTGATTTGATTTGCCGCAATCTCGTTCCCTCTCTCTTCCCTCGCAACCTGCGGCCTTTTCTCGGGAGCTGATGGAATCCCACCCCCTCAATTTACATAAATTATTATTATTACGCTTTTGCTCTTCTGCTTGGAGGAAAAAGCAGAGACTGACAACAGGAGGGAAGGGGGGAAGGATGGCCGGCAGTGGGGTACCATTAATATTATTATTCATTCAACTTATGTTGTTGTTGTTTAGTCGTTTAGTCGTGTCCGCCTCTTCGTGACCCCCTGGACCAGAGCACGCCAGGCCCTCCTGTCTTCCACTGCCTCCCGCAGTTTGGTCAAACTCATGCTGGTCGCTTCGAGAACACTGTCCCACCATCTCGTCCTCCGTCGTCCCCTTCTCCTTGCGCCCTCCATCTTTCCCAGCATCAGGGTCTTTTCCAGGGAGTCTTCTCTTCTCCTGAGGTGGCCAAGGTCTTGGAGCCTTAGCTTCAGGATCTGTCCTTCCAGTGAGCACTCAGGGCTGATTTCCTTCCGAATGGAGAGGTTGGATCTTCTTGCAGTCCATGGGACTCTCAAGAGTCTCCTCCAGCACCAGAATTCAAAAGCATCCATTCTTCGGCGATCGGCCTTCTTTATGGTCCAGCTCTCACTTCCATACATCACTACTGGGGAAACCATAGCTTTTACTGTACGGACCTTATACACCTTATACATTCAACTTATACACCACCCTATACCCAGAGGTCTCAGGACAGTTCAAGACCACAACATATAGAACCAAACAAAAAGCAATAACCCATAAAACCCCCGCCAAAATAGCCACATTCTAAAAGGGATGTCAATAAGATCAACCAAAGGTATGGTTAAAAAGGAATGTTTTTGCCTGGTGCTTAAAGGTGTATAATGAAGGCACCAGGCAAACCTTTCTGGGGAGAGCATTCCACAGACGGGGAGCCACCGCAGAGAAGGCCCCGTTCTCGTGTTGCTACCCTCTGGACCTCTCGAGGAGGTGGCACATGAAGGAGGGCCTCAGAAGATGATCTCAGGGTCCGGGTAGGTTCCTATGGAAAGAGGCGGTCTTTGGGGTATTGCGGTCCTGAGCCGTTTAAGGCTTTATAGGTCAAATCCTGTACTTTGAAAACCCCACGTTTTTGTGTTGCGATCTTCCAGACCTCTCGAGGAGAGGAGGAACACAAAGAAGGGTCTCAGAAGATGCAGAACATAGGTGTGACCCTGGCATCAGGTGTTATAAGAATTTAAGGTCTCAAATATACAATTTGTTGTTGTTGTTGTTTAGTCGTTTAGTCGTGTCCACCTCTTCGTGACCCCCTGGACCAGAGCACGCCAGGCACTCCTGTCTTCCACTGCCTCCCGCAATTTGCTCAAACTCATGCTGGTAGCTTCGAGAACACTGTCCCACCATCTCATCCTCTGTCGTCCCCTTCTCCTTGTGCCCTCCATCTTTCCCAACATCAGGGTCTTTTCCAGGGAGTCTTCTCTTCTCATGAGGTGAATATTGGAGTCTCAGCTTCAGGATCTGTCCTTCCAGTGAGCACTCAGGGCTGATTTCCTTAAGAATGGGAAATATACAAATTAAATGTTCATAACTTGACAAGGCAAGCACATACGTAAGTATATAAACCACTTGTCTGCAAATAGCACAGTGGTACCTCGGGTTACAGACGCTTCAGGTTATAGACGCTTCAGGTTACAGACTCCGCTAACCCAGAAATAGTACCTCGGGTTAAGAACTTTGCTTCAGGATGAGAACAGAAATTGTGCTCCGGCGGCATGGCAGCAGCAGGAGGCCCCATTAGCTAAAGTGGTGCTTCAGGTTAAGAACAGTTTCAGGTTAAGAATGGACCTCCGGAACGAATTAAGTACTTAACCCGAGGTACCACTGTACAGGAGAGCAATTCTGAAACCATTTTGACTCTCCCCAATTGACCTCAAATGTTTCTCTGCCAGGAGGAAGGAAATGGGAAAAACCTCTCAATTGACTTTTGCTTACCTGCCTTTAGGGCACCTCAGTGTATGAATAGGGCGAGCCTGTGACCTGGATTCAGGAATTAAAGTATTTACCATCACAAAAGAATGGCAGGGCTTCCCAAATAAAGCAATCACAGGCCATTGTCATTTCTGTTGTAGCCCAATTCTTCTGTGATGTATGTGTGATGTTTTTTTTTTGGGGGGGGTCTTGAGCTACAGGGTGGGCAATTTCAAAAGTCTATATAAGAGCTTCCACACCAATGTTCTGGGTTCTCTCCTCCCTCCTGCGTGGGGTGTGTGGGGACCCTGTTGCAACAGTTTAATAAAGATCAGGCTTACTAGCTGCTTTGCTTCTCAATCTTCTTCTTCTTCTCCTTCTTCTTCATCTTCTTCTTCTTCCTCCTCTTCCTCCTCCTCTTCCTCCTCCTCCTTCTCCTCTTCTTCCTCCTCTTCCTCCTCCTCTTCCTCTTCATTGTCTTCTTCTTCCTCTTCCTCTTCCTCCTCCTCTTCTTCTTCTTCTTCTTCTTCCTCCTCTTCTTCCTTCTCCTCCTTTTTCTCTTCTTCTTCATCATCTTCTTCCTCCTCCTCCTCCTCCTCTTCTTCTTCTTCCTCCTCCTCTTCTTCTTCTTCTTCGGCGATCCCTCGTAGCCGAGTAAGATTGTCTTCCATGAACACAGTTTTAACAGTGAGTCCGTAAGCGACTGTGGAGGCCAATTCTGGATCCACACGTCCTTCCACAGTGGGGACATTGGTTTATGGGCAGGAGTTGATCACGGTGTGGATTTGCCAAGCCTGCCTTCCTCTTAGCACCTTTCTCCCTTGCGTCCTGAGTTCGAGTGTCTTTAAAGCCCATGACACCTTTGGTAAAGGCTGTTCTCCAGCTGGAGCGCTCGCAGGCCAGTGTTTCCTCTGGTTGGCCTCTGTTATTTTCTCCTACCGGTAGGGAACCCACTTAAAAACTCTACAGTGCTACCTCAGGTTACATACGCTTCAGGTTACAGACTCCGCTAACCCAGAAATAGTGCTTCAGGCTAAGAACTTTGCTTCAGGATGAGAACAGAAATCATGCTCCGGCGGTGTGGCAGCAGCAGGAGGCCTCATTAGCTAAAGTGGTGCTTCAGGTTAAGAACAGTTTCAGGTTAAGTACGGACCTCTGGAATGAATTAAGTACTTAACCCGAGGTACCACTGTATAAGAGCTCTGGAATATCCCATAAGGGAAAAGGAGCTGGTTTTTTCCTACATCATCTGGCTATATAGCAAATTTCTCAGCCACAAGCAACAGGTGAGCCCTAAGCTCTTTATTAGACAAATCCGGAGCAGCCGGGAAATAGTAGGAAAATATAGCTATCTTAGGATCCGGCGAGGCAGATTGTTTGGTGACTTACCCATTGAAAGACTTTGCCCCAGAAAGGGAGACAGCTTTAAAAAACCACAAACCCTCTCTCATAATCTGAGTACCCAACAGAGTCGAAGCTGAATGTTGGGCGACAGACAAAAGGCAGGACTTGCTCACATGGTGCATACTGAAAATCATGGGATTCCCTTGCAAAAGAGGCGACAGCTTTGAAACAGGATCAGGCAAGCTTGCAGAGGGAAAGGCTATCCATGGCTATGTTGTAAGAATTCTAAGGTCTCAAATATAGAATAAATTCTAAGGTCTCAAATATAGAATAAATGTTCATAATAAATTTGCATAAAAAATGTCAGGCAGCATGGCGCAATGGTTAGAGTACTAGATCAAGACCTGCGAGACTAGGGACTTGTTGTTGTTGTTTAGTCGTTTAGTCGTGTCCGCCTCTTCGTGACCCCCTGGACCAGAGCACGCCAGGCCCTCCTGTCTTCCACTGCCTCCCGCAGTTTGGTCAAACTCATGCTAGTAGCTTTGAGAACACTGTCCAACCATCTCATCCTCCGTTGTCCCCTTCTCCTTGCGCCCTCCATCTTAACATCAGGGTCTTTTCCAGGGAGTCCTCTCTTCTCATGAGGTGGCCAAAGTCTTGGAGCCTCCGCTTCAGGATCTGTCCTTCCAGTGAGCACTCAGGGCTGATTTCCTTCTGAATGGAGAGGTTTGATCTTTTTGCAGTCCATGGGACTCTCAAGAGTCTCCTCCAGCACCAGAATTCAAAAGCATCCATTCTTCAGCGATCAGCCTTCTTTATGGTCCAGCTCTCATTTCCATACATCACTACTGGGAAAACCATAGCTTGAACTATACGGACCTTTGTTGGCAAGGTGATGTCTCTGCTTTTTAAGATGCTGTCTAGGTTTGTCATTGCTTTCCTCCCAAGAAGCAGGCGTCTTTTAATTTCGTGGCTGCTGTCACCATCTGCAGTGATCATGGAGCCCAAGAAAGTAAAATCTCTCACTGCCTCCATGTCTTCCTTATGTATACTTATTGCCTACTTATGTATGCAAACACATACATAAGTATATAAAACCACATGTCTGCAAATCATACGGGAGAGCAATCCTGAAGCTGTTTTGACTCTCCCAAATTGACCTCAAATGTTTCTCTGCAAGGAGGAAGGAAATGGGGATAGCTTTGCAAGTGTCTTTGGACTGTAGGGGCTTACGCCTCCCTTTGCAAACACAGCCTGGCAAGTATCTGTTAAGCTGAGCACACTCTCAATATGCCTAAGAGATTCAGGAACTAAGTATTTACCATCTCCAGGGAATGGCCAGGCTTCCCAGAAAAGGCAATCAGATAAGGCATTATTATCAGGTATCCTGGAAGACAGGAGAGAAACAACACGCTCGAATTTCTGCTGCAGACCGCCTCCTTCTGTGATGTATGCATGATGTTTTGGGGGGTGGTCTTGGGCTACAGGGTGGGCAATTTCAAAAATCTATATAGGGGCTTGTGCACCAATGTTCTGGGTTCCTCTCCTCCCTCCCTGCGTGGGGTAAGCGGGGGACCCTGTTGCAACAGTTTAATAAAGATCAGGCTTACTAGCCGCTTTGCTCCTCTGGCTGGCCTCTGTTATTTTTCTCCTACCGATAGGGAACCCACTTAAGGACTCTGTACAGGCTCTGGAAATGCAGGATTTAACCTCCTTCCACAGGGCCTGTAAGACAGAGCTATTCCGCCTGGCTTTCAATTTGAACTTGGCCTGATCTTTTATTCCCCTTCCTTCCCTCCCTCTCCCCTGTTTATGAAGATTACCACCTCTGGGATCCCACAGCTAATTCTCCCCTGGTCTCCTCGCTGGCCCAAATAGGACTAATTTAGCCAGCTAGCCCTGGTGATCATCTAATGTTTATTGGATGGATTTTCCCCCTAAATTCTGAACTTATTGTTATTCACATTTTATACTGTATTTTATGCTGGTTTTTTGTTGCATCAATTAAGTGTTTTAAATTTGTTGTTAGCCACCCTGAGCACGGTTTTTTGAACTGGGAAGGGTGGGGTATAAATAAAAATTTATTATTATTATTTATTATGGAAGACCCTGTAAGGGAAAGGGAGCAGTTTTTTTTTGTTATAACAGCTAGCAATCATGATGTCCGTGTTCTCCCTCCAAGATCAGATGCAGCGAGTGCCTCCGAGTGAGGAAGAGTTGCCCTTCTGCTTGGATCCTGCCCGTGGGCATCCCATTTGGAGCATGTTCTTAGCCACAGCAAGAGCAAGAAGCTGAAACAGACAGGCCCCCTTTGAACTGATCCAGCAGTTCAACTTCTGAGCCCCTCTGAGCCAAAGGCAGAAAGCCCAGCCAGCAGCCAAACGAAGCCTCAAGCGGTGGTTCCCACAGCGCAGCAACCCGGCAAAGGGGATGCAGCAAGGGAAACCACCGTCACCTCTCCGCTGGGAAGCGCTGAGCAAAGGCGAGTCCCCAGGCAACGTGGCCGATTTGATCGGCACAAGGCATGCAAGCTCCACCCCCAGTCGTTCTTAGATCCTTATTGGGTGAGCAACGCAGCCAAGCAACACAGCTGGAGCCTCCCTCCTCCCTGGCCGGCAGGGAGGGAGGGAGAGGAGCTGCTTCCTTTGAAACCCGGGAAATTTAAGGGACATCATCAGTAAGGGACAGCAGCGGGACACAGCGCTGGGATAAGGGACTTTCCCGCCAAATAAGGGACGGTTGACAGCTATGCTACAGCAGCAGCACCTAGGACCCATGAACATATAGGAAGAAGCGACTGTCACATCTAGTCCAGCTCCCTCTTTGCAAAGGGGTCGCCCAGCTGCCCCTCAGGGAATAGGAGAAGAGATTGCTGGATGAGGCCAGGGACCCATCTCTCGACCCAGAGCTGCCCCCTCGCATGCAGAACCGGAAAGCCATCAACAAAGCAACCCTGGGATCCTGGGATCTCTGAGTCTTTTCTCCCCCTTTGGCGTCATGACTTCATTCATTACCAGGAAGCGATTTCCAGCGCAGCGGTTTAAGACTGGGCTGCTTTTCATCTCGCCTTTGTTCCTTGCACAATGGCAAAACGGAGAGAGAGAGAAGTTGCCGGATAAATAGAAAATACGAAGCATAAATCAAAGTCGGGGCCTGTTCTTGCTCAGCGCTCACCTTTACCTGGGGGCGGTGGGAAGGTGTCGCAGGATATTAAAATGAGGACGATCAAAAGGCTCTGGAGTTTTCCCCCCGCTCTCCAAGGAAATGCCTACCGCTTTGCAATTGAATGGGGGAAAGAGGGGAGGGAGAAGACTAAGGGGGATAAGAGACACGATGGAATTGTAGAATTGCGGCATTGAAAGGGAGTTGAAGTGTCATCTAGTCCAACCCCCTGTGAGGACCAAGGTCTGCAAAAAGGAGCAGCCTGTGTCCCAAGGGCAGGATTTGACACTTAATAAAGCTTCTGAAACTCCCCATGGCCAAAATGGGGTTTTCTGAAGTGCTGTCAGGAGAACACGTTCCCAGCTTGATAACACAGTAAGCGAAGATAATTAAAAAGGAGGATTTATTGCAAAAACAGAGAGCTCCAGACGGCTCTAACAAAGCCGCTGGCATCACTACTCAAGATGACCCTTCTGAAGACTCCTTCCGGCGTCAACAGAAGATATTGAACTTACGGCCCTTATGTCTCTTGTTTTGCTTCCTGTCTAGCAGCCCTCCCATTCATCGACTCTTCGGACTTAGTGGATCAGCTCCAACCTCTTCCTTTTCGGAGAGGTTGTCTCTGAGTTTGTTCACGCCTGTTTGTGCTTCCGGCGAGCTTTGGCTGTGTTCCAACCTGCTCTCAGCGACTGCCTTATCAGCTTGCCCATCAAGGTCAGGAAGAGCCGAAGCCTGAACTGCCAGCTCTCTCATGCCTGACTAACATCAAAGCCTCTCTGTTCCTGGCTGCTTTCTGCAGCGGGCTGCAAACTTTTGCTGGGAGCTGGCTCATTCCTGACGAGTGCTGAATTACAAGGTGCTGTTTCGAAAGTGGGAACTGACGGAGAGGCAGTGTGGTGCAGTGGTCAGAGTGCTGCACTGGGACCTGGGAGGAGCAACTGGGGTCCTCCATCCATCCCCACTAGGCCAGGAAGCTCACTCGGTGTGGCCAGCCACTCAGTCTCAGCCTTACCTACCTCGCAAGGTTTTTGGGGGAATCAAACGGACCATGTACGGTTGTTCTGGCTTCTGGGATAGCTGCGCAGCCTGCATTCGCTCCATAAGACGCACACACATTTCCCCTTACTTTTTAGGAGGGAAAAAGTGAGCCTTATAGAGCAAAAAATAGGTAGATCAAAGCACCTCATCTCTTCCGGGACCTCTGTGTCTCCTTCTCTTTCCAGGTGAGCCTTCTGTGCCTAGCGAAGTTTGATTTCAATTTCACCTCTTTCCTAGCAGGTCTCTTTTTCTTTCTTTCTTTCTTTCTTTCTTTCTTTCTTTCTTTCTTTCTTTCTTTCTTGAGCAGAGTCCTGCAAGACTCCCTTTTGCAGACAGTACGGTAACTGGGGCCAGCGAGGTGGGAGGGCGGGCAGCAGCCAGGTAACAAAAGGAAAGAGTGTTTGCATCGACTCCAGAACTGGGAGAAAAACAAACAGGTTCCCTTTTGGATAAACACAAGGCCTGGGCAAAAGTCCAGCCTTGCCCAACTGCAACAGCTGGCAAGCAACCGATGCCCTGCAGGGGCTGGCAGAGGGCACAGGAGGAGGAAGAAAGCCTGTACTGTTCGCCCACATTTATTTTATTGCTTTCCCATTTCGTTCCTCCAAGGAGTGCGGCGTGACATACACGGTTCACCCCAACCTCCTGATATTATCCTTACAACAAACCAACAAGGTGGGTTAGGCTGAGAAACAGCACCATTCATCGTGAGTTTCACGGCCAAGTGGGGATTCAAAATCTAGTCTCCCAGCTTGTATTCTGGTGCTTTGTGTTAAACCACAGAGCCTAGGACTTGCCGATCAGAAGGTCGGCGGTTCGAATCCCTGCAATGACGGGGTGAGCTCCCGTTGCTCAGTTCCATATCCTGCCAACCTAGCAGTTCGAAAGCACATCAAAGTGCAAGTAGATAAATAGGTACCGCTCCAGCGGGAAGGTAAACGGCGTTTCCGTGCGCTGCTCTGGTTCGCCAGAAGCGGCTTAGTCCTGTTGGCCACATGACCCAGAAGCTGTACGCCGGCTCCCTCGGCCAGTAAAGTGAGATGAGCGCCGCAACCCCAGAGTCGGTCACGACTGGACCTAATGGTCAGGGGTCCCTTTACCTTTACCTTTAACCCAGGGGTCAGGTCAGCAAACTTTTTCAGCAAGGGGCTGGTCCACTGTCTCTCAGACCACGACTGGACCTAATGGTCAGGGGTCCGTTTACCTTACACAGATGGCCACTGTTGTAGAAAACTGGGGGGGGGGGTTGATCTTTGCTGCCACAAGGGACTCTGAGCCCTCTGTTTAGGGAAGCTTTTAATGTTTGATGTATTAGAGTATTTTAATATTTTTCTGGAAGCCGCCCAGAGTGGTTGGGAAGCCCAGCCAGATGGGCGGGGTATAAATAATAAATGATGATGATGATGATGATGACTGGTCTGAGAAAGGATGGAGGCAGCTTTCAGTGAAAGCAAAGAAGATTTTAATTTTTCTGTTGCAACAGAGTTCTGCTCCCTTCTTGGTAGGAGGTGAATAAACTGCAGGAACATTTAAGACTTTAGACATTGCCCCAACCCCTTAGTCAAAGACGCCCCCCCCCAAAGCATCATACATACATCACAGAAACAGGGGGTCTGCGGCAGAAATATGAGAATGTGGTTCTCTCCTGTCTGCTGCCAAGATACCTGATAATGTTTTGCTGATTGCAATACCTGGGCAGTCTGGCTATTCTTTTGAGATCGTAAATCTTGAATCCAGGTCTCAGGACATCCCCTCTGTTGTTGTTGTTTAGTTATTTAGTCGTGTCCGCCTCTTCTTGGCCCCCTGGACCAGAGCACGCCAGGCACTCCTGTCTTCCACTGCCTCCCGCAGTTTGAGTTACAGATAGGTAGCTGTGTTGGTCTGCCATAGTCAAAACAAAAATTTTTTTTCCTTCCAGTAGCACCTTAAAGAGTGATACACACCTTAAGAGTGTATCTGAAGAAGTGTGCATGCACACGAAAGCTCATACCAAGAACTAACTTAGTTCGTCTTTAAGGTGCTACTGGAAGGGAAAAAAATTTTGTTCCCGCAGTTTGGTCAAACTCATGCTGGTAGCTTCGAGAACACTGTCCCACCATCTCGTCCTCTGTCATCCCCTTCTCCTTGTGCCCTCCATCTTTCCCAACATCAGGGTCTTTTCCAGGGAGTCTTCTCTTCTCCTGAGGTGGCCAAAGTCTTGGAGCCTCAGCTTCAGGATCTGTCCTTCCAGTGAGCACTCAGGGCTGATTTCCTTCAGAATGGAGAGGTTGGATCTTCTTGCAGTCCATGGGACTCTCAAGAGTCTCCTCCAGCACCAGAATTAAAAGCATCCATTCTTCGGCGATCAGCCCCTCTACATACACAATATATGCCCCGAAGTCAGGAATTGGAAGTGAAAGAACTATTGAGAAAGCTGCCTGCAGGATATTTCCTTCTGTAGAGGAAATAAATTTAGAATAATCAGGAGAGCTATTTGGGATTGTTCTGTGGGTTAAAATAAGGTGCAGCTTTCTCCCGGAATATTTCCTAAATTTTGAAGGGCGAAGGATTGGGGTATTCTGTGGAGCGTGTATTTGCTATGTGTGTGTATGTGTGTGTACCCTACAATTTTGCTTATCTTGCTTATCCAATCTCATCCAGTCCCTGATCCCTACCAAGCAAGCAGATTCATAATACAATTTAAGGACTGGGAAGGCTAACCCGCCTCTATCTTTTATATCTGTAAGTATTTTATGTTTTATCCTTGGCCTTTTGCCCCCCCAGATAAATCTTGAGATCTCTTTCTGCCATTTTTTTAAAGCATTCATCTTTCAGGGTGACTGGTATTGATTGAAAAAGAAATAGCATTTTTGGCAACACATTCGTTTCAATCGCCGATATTTTTCCTAACATTGAGAGATTCATTCTGCTCCATATTTCTAAATTTCTTTTTACCTCAAGCCAAATTTTTTCATAGTTATTTTTAAATAGGTTTATATTTCTTGATGTTAACCAAATCCCTAAATATTTAACCTTTTTATGGACTTCAATGTTTTGTTCTAATTCGGTTCTTTCTTCTGGCCATAATAATACTACTACTAATTTATTATTTATACTCCGCTCATCTGGCTGGGCTTCCCCAGCCACTCTGGGCAGCTTCGAAAAAAATATTAAAATACCATTGATGAGAAGAGGACGCTCTTCTGATGTCCTTATAAATCCAGCCAGCTACTGTTGTCCCTTTTCTTTCAGTCTGAACGCCCTTGCAGGGGCGTCGTGACGACTGAGGCAGAGGAATAATAATAATAATAATAATAATAATAATAATAATAATAATAATAATTTATTTATACCCCGCCCATCTGGCTGAGTTTCCCCAGCCACTCTGGGCGGCTCCCAATCAAGTGTTAAAAACAGTACAGCGTTAAATATTAAAAACTTCCCTAAACAGGGCTGCCTTCAGATGTCTTTTAAAGAGAAGATAACTGCTTATTTCCTTCACATCTGAAGGGAGGGCTTTCCACAGGGCGGGCGCCACCACCGAGAAGGCCCTCTGCCTGGTTCCCTGTAACTTGGCTTCTTGCAGTGAGGGAACCGCCAGAAGGCCCTCGGAGCTGGACCTCAGTGTCCGGGCTGGACGATAGGGGTGGAGACGCTCCTTCAGGTATCCAGGACCGAGGCCGTTTAGGGCTTTCAAGGTCAGCAACAACACTTTGAATTGTGCTCGGAAACGTACTGGGAGCCAATGCAGATCTCTCAGAACCGGTGTTATGTGGTCTTGGCGGCCGCTCCCAGTCACCAGTCTAGCTGCTGCATTCTGGATTAATTGCAGTTTCTGGGTCACCTTCAAAGGTAGCCCCACGTAGAGCGCGTTGCAGTAGTAGTAGGAAGGGAAGAACAGGGATATCAGAACGAAAGCGAAGGCTGCTTCTTTTTGCCCAGCAACAGTATGCAAAAATCTCTGTACACTTTTGCCATGGAACAGATGGAAGGGGGGTAGAATAAGTGTAGAAACAGGGTGTCAAAGCTCACAAATTTTCGAGAAAACTTAGAATAGCATCCCAATTAAGCAAGCGGCAACCTCCCTCTGGCCACGGACCTCGTCTCAAAATCACACACAGACAGAGACCTCCTTTGGCATTCTTCCTTGGAAGCTGGTTGGGAAGATATTTTCCCCTTATTTGTTTATGCAGAGTCCCTTGCTTTCCTCCGTGTATGCGCATGGCTCCCCACCATAAATGCCAACCGTCCCTTATTTGGCGGGACAGTCCCTTATCCCAGCGCCGTGTCCCGCTGCTGTCCCTTATTGATGATGTCCCTTAAATTTCCCGGGTTTCAAAGGAAGCAGCTCCTCTCCCTCCCTCCCTGCCGGCCAGGGAGGAGGGAGGCTCCAGCTGTGTTGCTTGGCTGCGTTGCTCACCCAATAAGGAGTCTAAGAATGACTGGGGGGGTGGAGCTTGCATGCCTTGTGCCAATCAAATCTGCCGCGTTGCCTGGGGACTCACCTTTGCTTCCGCGCTTCCCAGAGGAGAGGTGACGGTGGTTTTCCTTGCTGCATCCCCTTTGCCAGGTTGCTGCGCTGTGGGAACCACCGCTTGAGGCTTCGTTTGGCTGCTGGCTGGGCTTTCTGCCTTTGGCTCAGAGGGGCTCAGAAGTTGAACATACCTGTGCTTGGAAAATCCCTTATTTTGGCTGCTGATCCCTTATTTTCGAGGCTGCTGGTCCCTTATTTTCAAATCTGTAAGTTGGCAGCTATGCTCGCCACCCCTTCCAAATTTTATTCGAACAACGACCCCACAAAGTAGGCGAGGCAGAGACAGACAGACAGACAGAGAGACTCATCACCCAGTGATGCTTCGTGGTTTAGCTGGAATTTGAACTCGGGTCTTGCAGCCCCTAGGCCAGCTGGCCCTGTAACAGCTACATCACACTGGAGTTTGAGGTTTTGAAGGCACCCAATATCTTGGCTGCATGCATCTTTAGGGCACAGCTTCACAGGAAGCTTAAAAGGAACTCGATTTTTTTCTCCTTTGCAAGCAGGACTTGCTGTCAGCGCCAATTAGCTGATAGGTAGGGACGCGGATGGCGCTGTGGGTTAAACCACAGAACCTAGGACTTGCCGATCAGAAGGTTGGTGGTTCAAATCCTCGCAATGACGGGGTGAGCTCCCGTTGCTCGGTCCCTGCTCCTGCCAACCTAGCAGTTTGAAAGCACGTCAAAGTGCAAGTAGATAAATAGGTACCACTCTGGTGGGAAGGTAAATGGCGTTTCCGTGCGCTGCTCTGGTTCGCCAGAAGCGGCTTAGTCATGCTATGAGGGTGATCTCCACTGTGCTTGGGTGCCACTAGTGGCCAGGAGGTGGTAGTGCAGCTTTTGGACCTCCAGGTCATCAGGGGACTTCAGAAGCCAATGGGAGCCCTCCAGCCCCTTTAAAGCACTCGGTTTCCCCACAGCCATGAGACATGAGAGAAGGCTAGGCTGCTATGATCTAGACGTGTGGACAAGCTGACCCAGACCCAGTGAATGCCCAGACACTTGCCTGGCTGACTCAGATATGGCCTCCAACGTGTGATGGCCTGGGATTCGGACTTTGATGCTGAACCTGAGGGATCCCAGCCTGCACAGGATTCCCCGCCTCCAGAACCAGCTGAGCCGGGGCTGGGGCTTGAGCCTGAAGGGTCCTCACCTGTGCTGGATCTTCAGGTGAGCCTGCTCTGGCTCCTGAGGTGATGGAGGACCCATTTCCTGCAGGTGCTCCACTCTCAGCCCCGTCAGAGGAAGCGGAGGTTGCCTCTGGGTCCGGTAACCCTCCAGCCTCTCCTGAGCTGTGGAAGCTCAGGGCAGAGAGGCGGAGGGAACTATGTTCCCACAGGAGGAATGCTTGCCTCCAGGCCAGGAGAGGCGAGTCACCTGTGGACCGGGGCCGCCCTATGCCTCGGGGCAGATAAAAGCCGGCCAGCCCCAGTCCCAACATTGTTGGTTGCTAGTTCCTGCCTGAACCCTGTCCTGCTTTCCTGCCTGAGCTGAACAGCCCTGACTCTCTGCTTGCAAGCCTGTTCCTGACTTCACCCGACTCCCTGCCCTGCACCCAGCTTCAGCTACTACGGACTGCCTCCACGTTGCACCTTTGACCACGGACCGGACTTGGACCTCGCCTCTCGGGTAGCCCACGGGACCAGCCCACAACGCCTCCTCCTCTGTGGCGTGAAAAACCCACATTTCCCCCTCTTTGTGAAATCTCAGTGGCGGCTGTCTTCCAAGCCTATTTTCGGTGTCAGATTATCTGGGGCTCAGTCCCCCTCCTTTCCACCTCCTTGTCAGGGGGGCATCTGCTGCGAGTGCCCGCCTGTAATTTATGAGGTATCCTTGCCTGCTGCGCCAGCCTTAACGAGCCGCGGACCTTTAACGAGACGAACGCCGGTGGCATGAATCTTTTTAATTTCCTCTGGTGTGACGTGAAATGTAGCCTTTCGCAGCCCACCCCTCCCCTCCTTCCCTCCCTCTCCTGCACTTGGCAGCTCAAAAGGTCTGGGAAGAGAGTAGAGCTACGGGTATGGATCAGGACCGGGGTCAGGGAGAGAATTACCAGGGGCTGAGGCTCAGGTGGGTGGGTGGGACGTGCTGGCATGTGGGAGGAGCCAGATGCCCTGGGGGCGGAGCTTATCAGGCTTGGATGAGCCACTGAGCAAAATCTTCTTCTTCTTTGGCGATCCCTCGTAGCCGAGTAAGATTGCCTTTTGTATGTCTTCTTATTTACCCTGCGCCTTATTGCGCCCGGACTTCCTTCCATCCCTTCAATGGTTTTCATGTCTCAAATCTTTTCTTACAGTTTCTTATTTACACTCCATCCACATCACAAGGTTTATATTAATCCTGCTACAGGATTAATATAAATTCTTATAAATTATAATATTATAAATTAATATTAAATTCTTACAATTACGCCGTATATATTCAACAAATTTACTCCAATCCTTTAGGAACTTTGCTTCTTTTTGGTTCTGAATCTTATCAGTCAATTTCGCCAATTCTAAGTATTCAGACATTTTTGTCTGCCACTCCATTTAAGTTGGAATTTCTTGGGGTTTTCATTTCTGAGCCACTAAGATTCTAGTGGCGGTCGTTGCGTACATGAATAGTTTGTAATCTTCCTTTTTTAATTCATCTCCTGTTATCCTTAGCAAAAATGCTTCTGGTTTCTTTGGGAAAGTGTATTTAAATAGTTTTTTCATTATATATCATGTCCCAATATTTTTTCATTTTTTTCACGCGTCCACCACATGTGAAAAAATTCACCGTCTTTTGTTTTACATTTCCAACACATTTTAAAAAGTGAGTCCGTAGGTGACTGTGGAGGCCAATTCTGGATCCACACGTCCTGTCCTTCTGCGGTGGAGACATTGGTTTCCAGGCAGGAGTTGATCCCGGCGTGGATTTGCCAAGCGTGCCTTCCTCTTAGCACGTTTCTCCCTTGCGTCCTGAGTTTGAGCGTCTTCAAAGCCCACGACACCTTTGGTCAAGGCTGTTCTCCAGCTGGAGCGCTCGCAGGCCAGTGTTTCCCAGTTGTCGGTGTTTATACTACATTTTAAAAGATTTGTCTTTAAGCCTCTTTTGTTGACCGCCAGCATTACGCTTCCCATTTTAAAGTTCAGAATAGAGTAGTCGCTTTGGAAGACGATCATCAGGCATCCGCAAAACATGACCAGTCCAACGAAGTTGATGTTGAAGAATCATCGCTTTGACACGGGTGATCATTGCTTCATTGATTTCTATCCACCCCGGTTAGCACCACTTAATCTGCAGCTGCTGAACAACAAGCCCCCAACTCCCTCTGCAAAGACATACAAAGCTCTGGGGCCTCTTAATCTGGGGGGAAGCAAGAGGACTCTGGCTCCAGACTCTCCCCCCAGAGGGTGAACTCTCATCTCTTGGCAGTGGTTCAGCTGCTACATCCAGCCTTATAAATCCTGCTGGCTGATGGCTGGGCTTTGCCTTGTCGGTGCTGACCTTGAAAGCCCTAAACGGCCTCGGCCCAGTAGACCTGAAGGAGCATCTCCACCCCCATCGTCTAGCCCGGACACTGAGGTCCAGCTCCGAGGGCCTTCTGGCAGTTCCCTCCATGTGATAAGTGAGGTTGCAGGGGAAAAGACAGAGGGCCTTCTCGGTGGTGGCGCCCACCCTGTGGAACGCCCTCCCATCAGATGTTAAGGAAATAAACAACTATCTGACTTTTAGAAGACACCTGAAGGCAGCCCTGTTGAGGGGAGTTTTTAATAACTGATGTTTTATTGTGCTTTTAATTTTCTGTTGGGAGCCACCCAGAGTGGCTGGGGAAACCTAGCCAGATGGGTGGGGTATAAACAAAAAAAACAAAGTAACTAACTAACTAACTAACTAACTCTTGCCCTGCAGTTCTGCTGTATATCTGGGCGGGGTATAAATAAATTAGTAGTAGTAGTAGTAGTAGTAGTAGTAGTAGTATTACAGTGGTACCTTGGGTTAAGAACTTAATTCATTCTGGAGGTCCATTCTTAACCTGAAACTGTTCTTAACCTGAAGCACCACTTTAGCTAATGGGGCCTCCTGCTGCAGCCGCCGCGCAATTTCTGTTCTCATCCTGAAGCAAAGTTCTTAACCCGAGGTACTATTTCTGGGTTAGCAGAGCCTGTAACCTGAAGTGTCTGTAACCCAAGGTAAAGGTAAAGGGACCCTTGACCATTAGGTCCAGTCGTGGCTGACTCTGGGGTTGCGGCGCTCATCTCGCTTTACTGGCTGAGGGAGCCGGCGTACAGCTTCCGGGTCATGTGGCCAGCAGGACTAAGCTGCTTCTCGCGAACCAGAGCAGCGCACGGAAACGCCGTTTCCCTTCCCGCCGGAGTGGTACCTATTGATCTACTTGCACTTTGACGTGCTTTTGAACTGCTAAGTTGGCAGGAGCAGGGTCTGAGCAACGGGAGCTCACCCCATCACGGGGATTCGAACCGCCAACCTTCTTATCGGCAACCCCAGGTTCTGTGGTTTAACCCACAGCGCCACCCGTGTCCCTCTTGTAACCCGAGGTACTATTATTATCTGTTCACAGCAAAGCGACCCTGGAGGCAAAACATCCTTGTGGGTGTGTTACGCACCCCACATCAGATCCTACTACATACAGACTCTTGGTTGCAGCGGGTTGGACTAAATGACCCTTGGGTCCCTTTCAAACACCGACGATTATTTTATTCTTCCTTTCTGTGCGCCAGCCCAGCTGCCTCCGGCTGTTATGACTCCTGCCAGACGGCATGTCATCCTCCCTCTTGCCTTCCCCACCCATCTCCTTCTGCATCCCCCCTCTGTGATATTAAAGCACTTAATACACTCAGTAGAGCCCTCCAGCGCTGCCGCCTCGCCCTTCAAGTGCCCTCGGCTTTTGTCTGGCACGCTGACGGAGCGAGGTGCTCAGGTTGGCAATGCACTACACGCCTCTCTCAAGGACACTTCAACGGGGCACCCAGTAAACGCTGAGAGCTCTTCAGCTCCGGATCCACAGAGGGGGTGGGGGTGTGTGGTCTCCACACGCCCACGCACATACATGCCACACGGAAAGACCCTACTCCATTATCCTTTCCCCGTCAAGTGAAGTGGGGACTCAGAAGGGCTGCGCGGCGGACCCAGAAGTGGGGGCATCACCGTGCCGCCGCACAAACTGATCCCCAGTGTGGAAGCGATGATTCTTCAGTGTTGGACTGGCCAGGCCTGAATATCGCCTTCCAAAGCAACTCCTCTATTCCGAACTTAAAAATGGAAGGCGTCAACAAAAGAGGTTCAAAGACTCACTCGAGGCAAATCTGGGAAAAAAATGTGGTACAGTGGTACCTCGGGTTACATACGCTTCAGGTTACAGACTCCGCTAACCCAGAAATAGTACTTCGGGTTAAGAACTTTGCTTCAGGATGAGAACAGAAATCGTGCTCCGGCGGCCTGGCGGCAGCAGGAATCCCCATTAGCTAAAGTGGTGCTTCAGGTTAAGAACAGTTTCAGGTTAAGAACGGACCTCCAGAACGAATTAAGTACTTAACCCGAGGTTGATGTTGTTTAGTCATTTAGTGATGTCCACCTCTTCGTGACCCCCTGGACCAGAGCACGCCAGGCACTCCTGTCTTCCACTGCCTCCCCCAGTTTGGTCAAACTCATGCTGGTAGCTTCGAGAACACTGTCCCACCACCTCGTCCTCTGTCGTCCCCTTTTCCTTGTGCCCTCCATCTTCCCCAGCATCAGGGTCTTTTCCAGGGAGTCTTTGCTTCTCCTGAGGTGGCCAAAGTCTTGGAGCCTCAGCTTCAGGATCTGTCCTTCCAGTGAGCACTCAGGGCTGATTTTCTTCAGAATGGAGAGGTTTGATCTTCTTGCAGTCCATGGGACTCTCAAGAGTCTCCTCCAGCACCAGAACTCAAAAGCATGCATTTTTTGGCGATCAGCCTTCTTTATGGTCCAGCTCTCACTTCCATACATCATTAGCCCGAGGTACCACTGTATAAACACCGGCAACTGGGAAACACTGGCCTGCGAGCGCTCCAGTTGGAGAACAGCCTTTTAACAAAGGTGCCGTGGATTTTGAAGACGCTCAAACTCAGGACGAGAGGGAGAAATGTGCTAAGAGGAAGGCACACTTGGCAAACCATCTACTCCTGCCTGGAAACCTACGTCCCCACTGTGGAAGGACGTGCTGTTTTATTTATTGAATTTATATAGCGCCGTATACCCGGAGGTCTCAGGGCGGTTCACATAAAAAGATCACAGTAAATAAAATAAGAATAAAAGGAATAAATCAATAACACCCCCCCAAGAGCCACATTTTAAAAGGGTGTGGGGTGTTGATAAGGTCAACCAAAGGCCTGGTTAAAAAGGAACCTTTTTTGCCTGGCGCCCAAAGGTGTAGTCGCCAGGTGAACTTCCCTGGGGAGAGAATTCCACCGATGGGGAGCCACTGCAGAAAAGGCCCCGTTCTCGTGTTGCCACCCTCTGGACCTCTCGAGGAGGAGATACACGAAGAAGGGCCTCAGAAGATGATCTCAGGGTCCGGGTAGGTTCATATGGAAAGAGGCGGTCCTTGAGATATTGCGGTCCTGAGCCATTTAAGGCTTTATAGGTCAAAACCAGCACTTTAACCAGAAAGTGTCAAAGAAGGATAGAACCTTGTTTATGTATGCTACTACAGCAGCAAGAATTCTTATCGCAAGGCATTGGAAGACACAAGATTTACCCACCCTGGAGGAATGGCAGACGCAGTTGATGGACTACATGGAATTGGCTGAAATGACTGGCAGAATCCGAGATTTGGATGAGGAAACAACAGAAGAGGATTGGAAAAAATTTAAAGACTATTTGCAAAAATTTTATAAGTTGTATGAATGTTAAGAATGTGCACGATTAGGAAATTTTATGCTCCAGCAATTTGATTAGGTAAATTCTAAATTAAGTGATAAGAAAGAAGTGGAGGCAATATGAAATAACTATATTATGTTTATTTTAAAGGTACAAAATTGAGTTACAACATTTTGAATCTAGAAACATAATAGCTGAAAGTTACAGTAAGTCATGAAATAAGGTAACAAATTGCTGACATTGTTATTGTAAAGAACGCAGGGTCTGGAGGATGTGGGGAGGTCCAAAAAATAATAGAAAATTGGATTGTTAAATATGCACTTTGTTTTCTATTTTCATCTCTTGTATCTTTTTTCTTTATTCTGTATTTTTCTAAATCTATGAAAAGAAATTTAATAAAAAATATTTTTTTTAAAAAAACCAGCACTTTAAATTGGGCCTGGAAACTAATTGGTAGCCAGCGCAGTTGGACCAGGATTGGTGTAATATGCCCAGACTGTCTTGCTCCGGTGAGCAACCTGGCCGCTGAATTCTGCACCAGCTGAAGTTTCCGAACCGTCTTCAGAGCCAGCCCTACATATAATGATAACTCTTATACAGTGGTACCTCGGGTTAAGTACTTACTTCGTTCCGGAGGTCCGTTCTTAACCTGAAACTGTTCTTAACCTGAAGCACCACTTGAGCTAATGGGGCCTCCCACTGCCGCCGCACGATTTCTGTTCTCATCCTGAAGCAAAGTTATTAACCTGAAGCACTATTTCTGGGTTAGCAGCGCCTGTAACCTGAAGCGTATGTAACCCGAGGTACCACTGTACGTTCAAAGAGTGGAGGAGTTGGATAAATCTTTGTTCCTCCAGCTGTGATTTGGGGTGCAGCGGCTCCCATCATTGTTCACCATTGGCCATGGGCTGGGGTCCAACAGAATCTGGAGAGCCACACAGGTACAGAACAATAGAATCCTAGAGCTGGATGGGACCTCATTGGGTCATCTAGTCCAACCCCTGCAATACGCACCCATAGGGGGATCAGACCCATGACCTTGTCCTTATCAGTGCCATGCTCTAATCCATAGGTAGGCAAACTAAGGCCCGGGGGCCGGATCCGGCCCAATCGCCTTCTCAATCCGGCCCGTGGACGGTCTGGGAATCAGCGTGTTTTTACATGAGTAGAATGTGTGTTTTTATTTAAAATGCATCTCTGGGTTATTTGTGGGGCCCGCCTGGTGTTTTTACATGAGTAGAATGTGTCCTTTTATTTAAAATGCATCTCTGGGTTATTTGTGGGGCCCGCCTGGTGTTTTTACATGAGTAGAAGGTGTGCTTTTATTTAAAATGCATCTCTGGGTTATTTGTGGGGCCTGCCTGGTGTTTTGACATGAGTAGAATGTGTGCTTTTATTTAAAACGCATCTCTGGGTTATTTGTGGGGCATAGGAATTTGTTCATTTTTTTATTTCCCCCCCCCCCAATCTAGTCCGGCCCCCACAAGGTCTGAGGGACAGTGGACCGGCCCCCTGCTGAAAAAGTTTGCTGACCCCTGCTCTAACCAACTGAGCTGACCGGCAAGGCTGTATCTACAAACCCCACCCATCTGGTTCGGCCGCAGTGCTCACCGGAGAGCTTTGCGCGTGTGTGAAACGCACTCTGCATGCGCTCAGAAACCAAAGCCGCCCTTTTCGGACATCACCTTGCGATGCCTCCAGCGGTTTCTGGCTCTGAGCCCCCACCCGCCGCCCCCCAATTTCCCAGCCCCTGTCTAAAAGCAGGAGGGCTGAGCTGGATAAATAAAGTATCTTTTTGCGTATGTTGAAAACCTTGCAACAGGGCGCATGTTATTGGGAATATTGGGGGGTGAAATTGGCTGGGGGAGAGGGAAGGAACGGGAACAATTAAACACGTCCTCCGTACAACATTTGTTCCGTTGCCCTCTACGGAAAACGAGAAGAATAGAAATCGGAGGGAGAAGGCTGAACTGGCGAGGGCAGCTGCGTTTTTTATAATATTAAAAATGGTTTTAGGATGCTTCGGGATGCGTTACAGGTTGGCAGGTCCTTATCCAACCCCCCCCCCCCCAATTCATTGCAACAGGCTTCTGCGTGACAGCGGTGGCAGATTGGGGGGGGGGGGTTGAAAGAGAGAGAGAAAGAATAAAAGAAAAACTGCCCGTCGCTGTCTTAGGAGGAATACGGCAGGGCTGCGCTCAGCTTGTAATTGGAAGCCTTCTCCCGTGATGAATGAACGGTGCTAACCGAGCCGGCTATAAAACTGAACGCAGGTCCCTCGCTTACTTCATTTGCAGCCCGACCAGGTGCGGAGAGCATCTCAGCCCCTCCAGAAACACCGCAGCGCCCGTCTCCGCCGGAGTTTTCAACTTACAGGTGAGTGCATTCAGTTTCTGTACTTTTTCTTATCAACACTCTGCGCAAGAGCTAAAATAAAGGAGGGGGGAATTGGTTTGCTGGGTTTTAATCGCCCCTTTCTTAGGTCCTTCCTCAAAATGTTTTCTGAGGCTACGGATTCCCCATATATATTTTATTTTGTCGCATCCAGGTGTCCAGAGAAAGGTCAGGGGTCTCAGGGCCAGTGGGCTGGCAAAGTTCGACCCCGGGGGTGATGTTTTGAGCCTGGTTGCAGCCTCAAAAGTCGCCCAGAAGGCCCCCCCCGGCAGGACCCAGTCGAGGTGTCCCCTGAGCATGTGGGGAGTGTGGCAGAAAGCCCCACAGGGAAGGAAGAGAGGTGGGGGAGTGAGGAGACGGCCAGAACAAAGCCGGCAAAGTTTCGTGCCAATTTACAGAGCAAAGGGGACGTCACAAGGTCCGCAGGCATGTTTGAGAGAGAGACCCAGTCAAATATTTGACCGCGGGGAGGTGGAACAGGCTGGCTGCTTCGGCCAGTGCAGGGGATATGAACCACGGCGCAACCTGCGCCAGTCTCAGCCTGGGGGGAAAAAACGGTTCTCCAAACTAGACCTGCTTTGCATCTGTCCAGATGTTAGCAGAGAACTTGTCTGTGTAGAACCCGCTGCTTTGAACCCGAGGTCAGGGGTCAGGAGGAGGGTGGGGTGGCGGGCTGAGCCCCTAACCCCTGGCACTGCCCCTCAGTGGTGAGCCGTGCCTCAGTGCTAGAAGATCTCCAGGTGGAAGCGAGAGATTATCCCCATCTGAAACTCTGGAGGGTGCTGCTGCCAGCCAGTGTGGGCAGCCCAAACTTAGGTCCCCGGCCTGGTTAGAGTCAGTTGGTTAGGTGGACCAAAGGCCTGACTCGGTGGAAGGAACCTCAGTAGGTCTCCCATAGCACATGAGAGCTTTGCAAAAGGGCACTGTGATGAACAGGTTGCCCATTTCACAGGACGCCCAACTGAGGCTGCTTTGCTTCTGTTGCCTCTGCCACCCACAATCTCTCCCTTGAGAGGCAGGGACCCCCTCTGTGGTTTTCAGGTCTGCGAGGCAGGTGTGGGCTACCTGGACTGAGGGATGCGGCTCCTTCAGGAGAGCACGGATGGACGGCGTGGTTTTTTGGGAGCAAAGAGAGAGCGTTTCCAACTTGCAGCTCAGCACGTCGGCTGCAATTCCTGCATTTGAGCCGTGATACTGGGGGGTTGGTCTAGATGAGCTTTGGGAGCCCCTTTCCATCCCGCAGTTCTGTGATTCAACAGCAGCTGCTGCAGAGCGCTGAAGTGGTCCGTGTCCCAGAACCAGGGGCTGCCGGGAGTTTGATGTGTGCTGCCTCCCCGTCGGAAACAAGGAACGATTTCTCAGAGCACCTTGGTCTAATATTGCTCTCCCAGGACAACAGCTGGCAAATTGGAGCAGAACTGGAGAGATGTTGTAAGGTGTTAAGTCACACAAAGCCCTGTTGCACTGACTCCGACCGCTAGTCTAGCTGGCTCGAGGGTTTCGGACAGGCAGTCGCTCTCCAGGATACCAGGGACTGAGTCTAGCAAACTCGAAATCCTTTAACACGTTGCTGTGACCCCTCAGAGATTGCTGAACTACCATTTCCATGATCCCTAGCCTTTGGTGAGGTTGGCAGGGGGCCGAGGGGCCATCGATTTCCCCAGACGCCCTTTCCCCCCCCCCAAGCGGAAGATTGATAAAGGAGCAATCCGATTCAATTTGCACTGGAAAGCAAATCGATTTGGGTTTGCTCTTCCTGGAACCATCTGGGGAACTGAAACGCAGCCGTCCTTTGAAACCCGCAATTTTGCAATGCGGTTCTGCAGACAGACAAACAAAATGCGTGCAGAAAAAAAGAATGAACAGGGCTAAGGCACGCATACAAAGGTATCTCAGTGAGAACAGCACAGGAAAAATATTATTATTAGGGAGGGAATGCTTTGCAAAAAGAATGCATGGAAAGTATCAGGCAAAATTTAATACAGATGTATGTATATGAGGAGAAGTTTTCACTAAAGCACTGTTGAATTTTCATGGGGACTTTTTTTTTCAAAAATCATGAACTGATGTGGAGAACTGGAACTCAGAACAGGGTAAGCGAGGAACTGAGGGCAGACCTGCGCCATATGTTTAAAGCACATCTAATGCACATTTTAGGGACGTGGGTGGCGCTGTGGGGTAAACCACAGAGCCTAGGACTTGCCGATCAGAAGGTCGGCGGTTCGAATCCCCGCAATGACGGGGTGAGCTCCCATTGCTCGGTCCCTGCTCCAGCCCACCTAGCAGTTCGAAAGCATGTCAAAGTGCAAGTTGATAAATAGGTACCACTCCGGCGGGAAGGTAAACGGCGTTTCCGTGCGCTGCTCTGCTTCACCAGAAGCGGCTCAGTCATGATGGCCACATAACCCGGAAGCTGGACGCCGGCTCCCTCGGCCAGTAAAGCGAGATGAGCGCCACAACCCCAGAGTCTGTCACGACTGGACCTAATGGTCAGGGGTCCCTTTAATGCACATTTAAAGTACATGGCTTCCCCCCCAAAGAATCCCGGGAGCTGCCGCTTCCCCTCGCACAGAACTACGATTCCCAGCACCCTTAACAAGCTACAGATCCCAAGATTCCTGGGCAGAAGCTGCGAGGTTTAAATATGAGTTGAATGTGCTTTGAATTTGCAGCGTGACCCATGTGACTGGGGAGCCTCCAGATGTCTGGGCTGCAACTCGTAGAATCATCGCGTCGGAATGGGACCCTAAAAGGTCCACTAGTCCAGCCCCCTGCAATGCAGGAATCTCAGCTAAAG
This sequence comes from Podarcis siculus, assembly GCA_034642415.1. NCBI lineage: Eukaryota > Metazoa > Chordata > Lepidosauria > Squamata > Lacertidae > Podarcis > Podarcis siculus. The sequence goes on from JAXCMG010000040.1 coordinate 4,237,269, forward strand.
CATCCCTGATCAGATGCTCTCCCACTAAACTGCGCTCTGCTCCCCCCAAAAGTGTTTTACTTATTGCAGTCGCACCCCTCCTTTTTGTTCAAGGAGCACAACATCCCTGTGAGGTAGACCAGGCTGAGAGGCAGTGACTGGCCCCCCAAGATCACCCAGCGAGCTGGATGACCGAGACGAGATTTGAACCCGGGTCTCTCCCAGGTCTTCGTCCGACACTCTAACCATTGGCTGCATCCCTCTGGAGCCGGTGACAATGCTGGTTATAAATTTCTACCATTCCTTCCAGACGATCCCGGGTCAGAAAAAGGCCAAAGCAGTAAAAAAAAAAGTCCATTTAAAAACTAGGATATAAAAGAATTCACATTTAACGTAATTGAGAGCTATAACAGATGTCTGTGCTGCCCAGCGACAGACTCTGAAGGTCTGCAGCCAAAACTTGCTGTCAAAATGGATTTCAGGTAGATATTCACCTGTGACACCCTAATTATTATTATTAGTAGTAGTAGTAAGGTAAAGGCAAAGGACCCCTGGACAGTTAAGTCCAGTCAAAGGCGACTCTGGGGTTGCGGCGCTCATCTCGCTTTCAGGCCGAGGGAGCCGGCGTTTGTCCGCAGACAGCTTTCCGGGTTATGTGGCCAGCAGGACTAAACCGCTTCTGGCGCAACGGGAGACTGTGATGGAAACCAGAGCGCACGGAAATGCCGTTTACCTTCCCGCCGGAGCGGTACCTATTTATCTACTTGCGCTGGTGTGCTTTCGTACTGCTAGGTGGGCAGGAGCAGGGACAGAGCAACAGGAGCTCACTCTTTTCAAACCACCCAAGTTGGTAGCCATTACTGATTCAGTTTTAACTCTGCTGTGCGAAGAAGGACTCCCCCCCCCTTCCCCAAATCTTCAGCTCTGTTGGGTTTCCTTGGTTGCGAGAGGGCAGGGAACCTACTGAATTTCAGAGGTACCCGAAAGAGCCTTTTGTATATAATTTTATTAAGTTTTCTGCTTTACAACTGAAAACACTCATTTTGCACCCTTAAGACATCGACAACTTCCCTTCTTCTCTTTCCATGGTTCATTTTGCATATCGTAAATCCCTGAATATTTTTCAAAAACCAGACCGTTCATTATTCCATCAAAACTTGTCTACACTGCTGAATTTATCTTGACGCTGCCTGCATTTTCAGCTGTATGCAACTATTTCCCATATAGCCAATAAACGTTTTCCAATCTTCTCTAGACCTATGTCCTTCTTGTTCTTTTATTCTATATGTTCTGCCTGCGAGTTGCGCATATTCTGTCAACTCAAGTTGCCGTTATTCTTTGGCTGGGACCTCGCTCATTTTCCATTTTGGGGCTAACAAATCACAGGCCGCAGTAAAGGTAAAGGGACCCCTGACCGTTAGGTCCAGTCGTGGCCGACTCTGGGGTTGCGGCGCTCATCTCACTATTTTTGCAACAGAAAAATAAAAATCTTCTTTGCTTTCACTGAAAGCTGCCTCCATCCTTTCTCAGACCAGTCATAGACTTAGGGGGCTCAGAGTCCATTGTGGCAGCAAAGATCAACCCCCCCCCCAGTTTTCTACAACAGTGGCCATCTGTGTAAGGTAAAGGGACCCCTGACCATTAGGTCCAGTCGTGGCCGACTCTGGGGTTGCGGCGCTCATGTCACTTTATTGGCCGAGGGAGCCGGCGTACAGCTTCCGGGTCATGTGGCCAGCAGGACTAAGCCGCTTCTGGCGAACCAGAGCAGCGCACGGAAACGCCGTTTACCTTCCCGCCGGAGTGGTACCTATTTATCTACTTGCACTTTGACGTGCTTTCGAACTGCTAGGATGGCAGGAGCAGGGACCGAGCAACGGGAGCTCACCCCGTCTCAGGGATTCGAACTGCCGACCTTCTGATCGGCAAGTCCTAGGCTCTGTGGTTTAACCCACAGCGCCACCCGCGTCCCCATGGGCCGCAGTAGCGGCATGCAATTTCTCACGCCTTTTGAGTCAGCTGCAGCAAAAGCTCCCCTCACTCTGAACGCAGACCTCTGTCCCCCCCTTCCCGTGAAGTTCATCCGTCTAGAGGATCCCAGCATTTGTGCGACAAATATCAGTGCAGTATTGATTCTCTTCCTCTCTGCAAAGGCAGAGAGAGATAAAGCGTGTGTGTGCGCGCGCTTTGAAGGAATGTTGCTTTGCAACGCCATCGGAAAAGCATTTGTCACTGGCGAAGAAGTTGAAAAGCATACGAGTGTTTATAGCCTTCAGACAGTTTCCCCTGGGTCTCGGGCCGCTCATTTTGTAGCAGACGCTGGCATCTAGGCTTAATGTCTGTTGGTGTGAGGTGGAACATCTCAAGTCCGGTGGGAAATTGAGCCTTTTAAGCTCACAGGAGATGTTTCTTCAGCGGGAAGAGCGAGAGCTAAAAGAGTCAGCTGTGGGGACGCCAGGAGCGAAATCAGATTTTCACACGTTTCCTTCCTTGCACACCTGGAAAAGGAAACTCCCACTGATATAATGAGCAAAGAAAGAATTCTGCCTGCGCATGTGAGGCTTGTTATGTGGCAGCAAAGGGAGAAATGTACCCCTGTGAAATCTGCACCCAGAGAAAGGCAGGACAGAAGAAGAGCACGCCATTGTTCGCTCAACGCATAGGTAAACTGTGGAACTCTCTCCAGCAGAAGGTAAAGGTAAAGGGACCCATGACCCTTAGGTCCAGTTGTGGCCGACTCTGGGGTTGCGCCGCTCATCTCGCTTTACTGGCCGAGGGAGCCGGCGTACAGCTTCCGGGTCATGTGGCCAGCAGGACTAAGCCGTTTCTGGCGAACCAGAGCAGCGCACGGAAACGCCATTTACCTTCCTGCCGGTCAATAAAGCGAGATGGGTGCCGCAAACACCAGAGTCGTTCACGACTGGACCTAACAGTCAGGGGTACCTTTACATTTACCTAACACTTACAACTCCCGAATGGACTGCTTACAGACGTAGACTCTGCTAGGATAAATATGACAATATTTGGATTGGTTTTATACAAAAATGAAGTAGGCTATTAATACTTCTATTAGGATTAGGATAATGATATC
>JAXCMG010000040.1:4245799-4257221 GCA_034642415.1 Podarcis siculus
AAATAGTGCTTCAGGTTAAGAACTTTGCTTCAGGATGAGAACAGAAATAGTGGTCCGGCAGCAGCAGGAAGCCCCATTAGCTAAAGTGGTGCTTCAGGTTAAGAACAGTTTCAGGTTAAGAACGGACCTTCAGAACGAATTAAGTTCTTTACCCGAGGTACCACTGTAATTGTAGAATTGGAAGAGACCCCAAGGATCATCTTGTCTGTGTCACAAAATGATGCACGTCCAAAAAGTGTGTTGCCAACATGGAAATTTGAATAGGTAAAGGTAAAGGGACCCCTGACTGTTAAGTCCAGTCGCGGACAACTCCGGGGTTGCGTTGCTCATCTGGCTTTATTGGCCGAGGGAGCTTCCGGGTCATGTGGCCAGCAGGACTAAGCCGCTTCTGGCGAACCAGAGCAGCGCACAGAAATGCCGTTTACCTTCCCGCCGGAGTGGTACCTATTTATCTATTTGCACTTTGACATGCTTTTGAACTGCTAGGTTGGCAGGAGCAGGGACCGAGCAACGGGAGCTCACCCCGTCACGGGGATTCGAATTGCCGACCTTCTGATCGTGAAGTCCTAGGCTCAGTGGTTTAACCCACAGCGCCACCCGCGTCCCTTATTCCATTCTTAGACCAAGGTAAAGTTCACAAACCGGGACACTGCTTCCGGTTTAGCGGAGTTCGTAAACCGAATAGTTCTAAACAGGGCTGTCCTTAAACTGAGGTACCACTGCACTGTCCTCAAACTCCTGGGAAGATTCAGGATCCATATCAGGAGCAGAGAGAGGCTCCTAGCATCAGTGCAGCCCTTCTCAGCACGGTCCCTGACAGACCATGCCTTCGTTCTTCCCGTTCGTCAATATCAGTCTCTTAGCTACCATTAACCTTGTCCTCTTTCTGCCTATCAGGTGTCAGGACTTGCCAACTCCTCTCCTGGAAAGAGGAGCTGCGGAAGTGAGAAAATGTGGTTACTGGAGAAAATCCGCGGCTCGGTGGAGAACGGCGGATCCCGGGGGAACGGCGACTCCGGAGATAAGCAGTCCAAAGGGCCTCTGTACAGCAACGTCCTGACGCCGGACAAGATCCCGGATTTCTTCATCCCGCCCAAGCTCCCGATGGTGCCCCCGGAAGCGGAGGGGGCAGAAGGGAAGGCAAAGCCCAATCTGGGCACGTCGGCCTCAGAGCAGAACCTCTCGGCCCGCAAGCCGCAGCGCAGCCCGCGCTTGCCGGCCAAAGCTGCCTCGGAAAGCAAGAATCTCCTGAAAGCCGCCAGCCGCCACATCATCCAGATCGAGAGCGCCGACGAATGGGCGTCGGAGGAGGACTTCAGCACCAACGCGGACCCCCAGTCGCAGACAGCCATGTCCCTGCCGTACGTGCCCAAGGCGCAGACGTCGTACGGCTTTGCCACGCTCATGGAGAGCCCGCACACTCGCCGCAAGGAGTCCCTCTTCCACAGCGAGCACACCAGCCTGTGCCCGTCGCAGTCGACCTCTCCCAGCTCCCAGCGGAGGTCTCCTTCGGGAGGGAGCAAGACCAACGGCGAGGGCGGCCACCTCAACCCTTCGGACATCAGCATGTCCCTGATGAACCCCTACCGCTACTTCAGCGGCGGCGAAAGCGACACGTGCTCCTCGGCCGAGTCGTCCCCGTTCGGCTCCCCCTTGCTCTCGCGCTCGGTGTCGCTCCTCAAGATCTTCAGCCAGGAGAGCCAGTCCAAAGTCATCAAGCTGAAGCACTCGGTGGCCCGGAACAGCTCCCTCTCCACCGACGACAGCTCGGCCGACACCAGCCCCAGCTCGCAGCGGCGCCAGCGGTGCGCCACCCCTCCTGCGGGGGCAGCCGGAGCGGCGCAACAACCGGTGGCGCCGGCGGACCAACCAGAGCGGCTTCACAAGGAGCACATCATCCCACTGAGCAAAGGGGGCAGCATGAGGCTGGCGGCTGAGTACAACCCTTCGAGCGCCCGCCTTCGGGTGCGCGTCATCACGGCGGAAGACCTCTACGACAAGCACTGCGACGCACGGAGCATCAACTGCTGCGTGGCCCTCTATCTGAACCCCGGGAAGTTGCAGAAGCAGCGCAGCACCATCATCAAGAACAGCCGCTACCCCGTCTTCAACGAAGATTTCTTCTTCGACGGGCTGGGGGCCAGCAACGCCAAGAAACTGTCCCTCAAGGTCAAGGTTCTCAACAAGGGAGGCAGCCTCAAGAGAGACACCCTGATGGGGGAGAAGGAGCTCCCCTTAACGTCTCTGCTCCCATTTTCATAAAACGACCTTGGTCACGCCTCCCGCTTGCACCCGTCCCGCGCGGAATGGCTTGTTCCTCCACCCTGTAAATACAAGGAGGGGGAGGCGGACACAAGATGGTGATGGCTACTCAGTGTCCGCTCCCCCACCCAAAAAAATGCTTGCTGCATGTTTTAGGGCAGGGAGGGAGGGGGGACTAAGCATGTAATCTCGCCGGCTGCTGGTGTGATCCCTTTCCTTGCGAGATCAAAAATATAATTGCCTGTCCAGGGTGGATGAGATTTTGCCCTGTGCACAGTGAAGTGTTCTGAATTTATCAAGAAGATGAGCTCATTGCGGGGAGATAAGGGGGGTGACTATAGGGCTGTGGTAAGTCTGGGAAGGGATTCTCAGAACGGATTTTTGCTGCGGCATGCGGATGCATGAGCGGAATGGGCTTTTTGCTCTGTTTCCTACTCCCTGTTGTACCCGGACCCCGTCGAAATGCATGCACCGTAGCAAACTGGTGATCCCCATCGGCTGTCACCTGTGCTTGACCGACGTTGTCTCAGCAAAGGTGGTCAACAGACAGGAATTCATCCATGGGGAGACAGTGTGAACCAGGGGTCGCCAACTTTATGGGATCTGTGGGTGCGTTTAGAAACCCGGAGAAATGGTTGTGGACACCCAACCTGTTCTGTTGGGTACGACGGAACGCTTATATCAAGAACTGATCTTGGGTGGCGCTTAGGGGAAGAGACTTTCCTGCGGGTTTCCTGTATTGCCGCAGCTGCCATGTTGGCGACCCTCAGTGTAAATAACCCATTTGCCTTATGGAAAAGGAGACAGGGGAAATGACCTTCGTTATCCGAACATCCTTGCCTTAACAACCTTTTGCAAACAATGGATTTGCACCTGGGAGCTGGGGGTGGCTCGTTCTTTTGCAAGGAGGTACCCTAGCAAGGACGCGAGTGGCGCAGTGGGTTAAACCACAGAGCCTAGAGCTTGCCGATCGGAAGGTCGGCGGTTCGAATCCCTGCGACGGGGTGAGCTCCTGTTGCTCGGTCCCTGTTCCTGCCCACCTAGCAGTTCAAAAGCACTTCAAAGTGCAAGTAGATAAATAGGTACCGCTCCGACAGGAAGGTAAACGGCATTTCCATGCGCTGCTCTGGTTCGCCAGAAGCGGCTTAGTCCTCCTGGCCACATGACCCGGAAGCTGTACGCCGGCTCCCTTGGCCAGTAAAGCGAGATGAGCGCTGCAACCCCAGAGTTGTCTGCAACTGGACCTAACGGTCAGGGGTCCCTTTACCTTTACCCTAGCAAGGAGCTATGGGCAGTGGGGAGACCCAGAAGAACCCCCCCTTTCCAAAGCTGTAAAGCTGCTGTCATGAAGGCCAGCACCAGATGTTTTGTAGAATTGGGGGTTTGTTCATCTTTCTACCTTCTTTTCCCATTGGGAAAACCCAACAGGCAGTTTGTGGCTTTGCGGGGTTTGCAAAGGGCCTCTGTTACGCTGCCCAAATAGGTACTGTATTTTTTGCTCTATAAGATGCACCAGACCACAAGACGCACCTAGTTTTTGGAGGAGGAAAACAAGAAAAAATATATTCTGAATCTCAGAAGCCAGAACAGCAAGAGGGATCGCTGCGCAGTGAAAGCAGCAATCCCTCTTGCTGTTCCGGCTTCTGGGATAGCTGCGCAGCCTGCGTTCGCTCCATAAGACGCACACACATTTCCCCTTACTTTTTAGGAGGGGAAAAGTGAGTCTTATAGAGCAAAAAATACGGTAGCTCCCCCCGCCTTTTCTCTGGAAGCAGGGAAGCCCCCTTAAATTGCCTTACACTGCTCTGGTCCATATCTGGTCCAGGGTTTTCGGTCGGAGCAGGGTCTTCCTCATCTCTTCTGATGTTTTTGTTCCTTCTAACTGGAGATAGGGATTGGAACTGGGACCTTGTACAGGCAAAAACGTAGTGCTCTACTGCTAGAGCCAGCGTGGTGTAGTGGTTAACAGCGGTAGACTCGTAATCTGGTGAACTGGGTTCGATTCCCCACTCCTCCACATGCAGCTGCTGGGTGACCTTGGGCCTGTCACACTTCTTTGAAGTCTCTCAGCCCCACTCATCTCACAGAGTGTTTGTTGTAGGGGAGGAAGGGAAAGGAGAATGTGAGCCGCTTTGAGACTCCTTCGGGTAGTGATAAAGCAGGATATCAAATCCAAACTCTTCTTCTTCTTCTGAGTTACAGTCCTCTTCCTTAGGAAGTGGAGATCTCAGCACCGATCCAGACCTCCCGCATGGCAGGCAAGGAGATAACCGGCGGGACCAGGATTCGAATCTAGTACTGCTTGCATGCAACGCATGTGCTCTGTGGCTGAGCTATGGTTCTTTTCACACTTGGGGTATCCGATTCCTATCACCCACCGTCATCCGCTCTTTCCCTTCCTCCTACTTTTTGGGAATTCTTGTGTTGGCTTTGAAGTGCTCCGTCAGGGTTCCCTTCCCCTGCACTGCCCCTTTCGTGCTTCCCCAAAACCGACACGCCACCCCCACTTTTGCACAAAAGAAAAGCACTTTTAAACCTCTCTATTTGGTGATGGCTAAGAAAGCTGGGCAAGGGACGCGGGTGGTGCTGTGGGTTAAATCACAGAGCCTAGGGCTTGCCGATCAGAAGGTTGGCGGCTCGAATCCCCGCAATGACGGGGTGAGCTCCCGTTGCTCAGTCCCTGCTCCTACCCACCTAGCAGTTTGAAAGCACGTCAAAGTGCAAGTAGATAAATAGGTACCGCTCCGGCGGGAAGGTAAGCGGCGTTTCCGTGCGCTGCTCTGGTTCGCCAGAAGCGGCTTAGTCCTGCTGGCCACATGACCCGGAAGCTGTACGCCGGCTCCCTCGGCTAATAAAACGAGATGAGCCCCGCAACCCCAGAGTCGGCCACGACTGGACCTAATGGTCAGGGGTCCCTTTACCTTTACTTTAAGAAAGGTGGGCAGTTGTGCTGGAATCTGCAACACCCTTTGACAGAGAGGTGCCAGGGGCAAAACATTGCCTGGGAGTTGCCTATCAAACATTGCCCCCTTTTAATTCACATGGGCAGAAGCTCAGTGTAGATGCTTGTTGATGGATCACAGACATGCCAAAGACAGATTTAGGGGAGTGTGATTGGTTTGGTCACACAGGGCACGGAGCCTCAGAGGCGCTGCAGGGAACACTGCAAATATTATTATTATTATTATTATTATTATTATTATTATTATTATTATTATTAATACTCCTCCCATCTAGCTGGGTTTCCCCAGCCACTTTGGCAACTTTCAACAGAATATTAAAAACACGATAAAATATCACACATTAAAAACTTCCCTAAACAGGGCTGCCTTCAGATGTCTTCTAAAGTGAGATCGTTGTTTATTTCCTTGACATCTGGTGGGAGGGCGTTCCACAGGGCGGGCGCCACCACTGAGAAGGCCCTCTGCCTGGTTCCCTGTAACCTCACTTCTCGCAGGGAGGGAACCACCAGAAGGCCCTTGGAGCTGGACCTCAGTGTCCGGGCTGGACGATGGGGTTGGAGATGCTCCTTCAGGTATACTGGGCCATTTAGGTCCTTCAAGTTCAGCACCAACACTTTGAATTGTGCTCGGAAACGTACTGGGAGCCAATGTAGGTCTTTCAGGACCGGGTTATGTGGTCTCGGCGGCCGCTCCCAGTTACCAGTCTGGCTGCCGCATTCTGGATTAGTTCTAGTTTCCGGGTCACCTTCAAAGGGAGCCCCACGGAGAGCGCATTGTAGGGGTCCAAGCAGGAGATAACCAGAGCATGCACCACTCTGGCGAGACAGTCTGTGGGCAGGGAGGGTCTCAGCCTGCGTACCAGATGGAGCTGGTAGACAGCCGTCCTGCACACAGAATTGACCTGCGCCTCCATGGACAGTTCCATCTGGTACATAGGATGAGACCCTCCCTGCCCGCAGACCGTCTGGAAGCTTTTAATGTTTGATGTGTTACGGTATTTTGCTGGAAGCCGCCCAGAGTGGCTGGGGAAGCCCAGCCAGATGGGCAGGGTATAAATAATAAATTATTATTATTCCACAACGAGTAGTCCCATCCTCACCAGACAGGGTTACCCTTCCACAACTGCAGAGATGCACAGAGCCCTCTCGGTCTCCCACTCCCCACCCTACCCAACCCCCCGCCGGGTACCAAATGCTGTACACAGAACAAACAAGGCCTCCCTGGAGTGTTGCGCAAAGCACAAACATCTGGGGATCCGATCGAAGCCAAGAAATCGTTCGGAGTCCTGGCCTCTCTAAGAGAGAAAACAAAGAGACGTGCTTTTCCCACTGCCCTTTGTCAGCTGGGGAAAACCTTCTGGCAAAACGCCTCCTGCGTGTTTTGGGACGGCGAGACACGGTTATTGGGCTGTAGCTTATGATCTCTCCGCGTTTCTGCTCGAAGGGTTTTCCTTTTTTGTTTTCTAGGTTTGTAAATCCGAGTGTCGGAGTTGAGCTGATGGTTATTAATTATACCTGCTGGGGGAACCTCCTCTCCCGTAAAATGGAGACGTCTTTCCACTCTTCCCAGAAACCCTTTTGATCCCGGAGGCTTTGACAGTGAGGAGGAGACCCCTGGTTTTCTGGTTTAACTTCCACCCCCCCCCAGCTCCTCTGTTCCACCCCCCACTTTCCTCAATTCAACCCAATTTCTGCTTCTCTCAGCCGCTGATTAAAATAAACAGATCAGCCTTCAGTCTGAAACCCCAGCGGACAGTAAACAGACACACAGAAGCAAAATAATAAAGCTCATCTCTGCAAGCGGTGGTTGAGGCGATGGGAAAACAAGAATCCAGACATTTTTTCATCTCTCTCGGGTTACTGTAGAGCAGGACCAAGTTCAGGGGCGCTGAAATTTGGGTTAAACCCCTCTTGCTTTCTCCCCCACCCAAATACCTTGTTAACAGAGTGCCAACTGATTTTTATATATATATATTTATATATACAGATATAAAACCGTCTCTTCGTTTTACTGTTGCTTGCGAAAGCCTCAGGCTTTGGGAGTTTGTATGCCTGCCAAACAAAGGAGATAATCTTGTTGGTGTGTGTGTGTGTGTGTGTGTGTGTGTGTGGATTTGGGGGAACAACAATCTTTGCTTGCTCTTATTCCTATTGCACCTGAATTAACCTACCTATTTAATCTCTCTATCAAATCTGTTTTATCGGGTGTCTTCTGCATGGTTGCTGCTGGGAGATATTGCAAGCACACCAGTCCGCCTTCCTGTTGCCCTCTTGGCAAACAACTTGCTTATTGATTGTTTATAATAATAATAACTAATGATGGTAATATTTTTGGGGGGTAGGGCTGTGAACTTCTGTCACCTGTATTTTGACCTCGTGCAGTTTGGACAGTGGCAGGTGAATTTTGAGTGTAACCTCTACAAAAACGCTTTTTTCCCTATGATCCGATGATTCCTTGTTACTGTACTACCAGTTGGTTCCTATTTCATAATTATAACAATGATTGTTATTGTTTTTTAATATATCTATATATATATATAAAAGACTTTTCCACAGAGCATGGGATTTCTAAACTTTTCTCCAAGTTCTTGAATGTGCATGGAGTGATTTTTTTCTGGTCTCGTTTTCTGGTTTCAACTCACGGAGCGGAACAGAGCTGGAGGGGGGGGGGGCTTCCTCAGCCTAAGAGCCACAGTCCCCTTTTCTTAAGAAAATCCTCACCACGACCCTGCAAGGGGGAGGCCAAGGTAAGGGGTGGGGGCAGGCTTGAGCGAGCTTCATAGCCAAGTTGAGCCAAGACGATCAGAGAGCGGCTGGGTAAAGATTGCAACGACACCCCATTCCTAGTCTGGTGCTGTAACCACTGAACCTCGCTGCCTCTCAACTGGTGTATGGCAGCTGGGACTCTGAGTGCCTTAAAGGTAAAGGGACCCCTGACCATTAGGTCCAGTCGTGACCGACTCTGGGGTTGCTGCGCTCATCTCGCTTTATTGGCCAAGGGAGCCGGCGTACAGCTTCCGGGTCATGTGGCCAGCATGACTAAGCCGCTTCTGGCGAACCAGAGCAGCGCATGGAAACGCCGTTTACCTTCCCGCCGGAGCGGTACCTATTTATCTACTTGCACTTTTGATGTGCTTTTGAACTGCTAGGTGGGCAGGAGCAGGGACCGAGCAATGGGAGCTCACCCCGTTGCAGGGATTCGAACCGCCGACCTTCTGTTTGGCAAGTCCTAGGCTCTGTGGCTTAACCCACAGCGCCACCCATGTCCCATCTGAGTGCCTTAGGAGCAGTATGATGAAAGCCTATATTCCAGGAGTGGGCAGCATTTTTTCAGCCTGAAGGCCTCATTCCTGAGGTCAGTGAGGGGAGTGACTTGGATGGAGAGGGTGTGGTCTGAGGAAAGGGCGTGGCCTGAGGATGGCTCCAAGGGCCTGATAGAAAAGGACGCAGATGGCGCTGTGGTCTAAACCCCTGAGCCTCTTGGGCTTGCTGATCGGAAGGTCAGCGGTTCGAATCCCTGCAACAGGGTGAGCTCCCGTTGCTCTGGGCCAGCTCCTGCCAACCTAGCAATTCGAAAGCATGCCAGTGCAAGTAGATAAATAGGTACTGCTGTGGCGGGAAGGTAAACAATGTTTCCATGCGCTCTGGTTTCCGTGACAGTGTCGCGTTGTGCCAGAGGTGGTTTAGTTCTGCTGGCCACATGACTGGGAAGGCTGTCTGTGGACCAACGCCGGCTCCCTCGGCCTGAAAGCGAGATGAGCGCCGCAACCCCATAGTTGCTTTTGACTGGACTTAACTGTCCAGGGGTCCTTTGCCTTTTTACCTTCTCTTTGTGACCCCCTGGACCAGAGCACGCCAGGCACTCCTGTCTTCCACTGCCTCCTGCAGTTTGGTCAAACTCATGCTGGTCGCTTCGAGAACACTGTCCCACCATCTCGTCCTCTGCCGTCCCCTTCTCCTTGTGCCCTCCATCTTTCCCAACATCAGGGTCTTCTCCAGGGAGTCTTCTCTTCTCATGAGGTGGCCAAAGTCTTGGAGCCTCAGCTTCAGGATCTGTCCTTCCAGTGTGCACTCAGGGCTGATTTCCTTCAGAATGGGAAATCCATGGGACTCTCAAGAGTCTCCTCCAGCACCAGAATTCAAAAGCATCAATTCTTCGGCCATCAGCCTTCTTGATGGTCCAGCTCTCACTTCCATACATCACTACTGGGAAAACCAGAGCTTTGACTATATGGACCTTTGTTGGCAAGGTGATGTCTCTGCTTTTTAAGATGCTGTCTAGGTTTGTCCTTAGGAATCCGCAAACCGCGATCCCTCCTTACTCAAACAAACAAAGGATCGTTAATAGCTCGCATTAATCATCCGTTAAAAAAAATAATAAAGTAAAAGAAGTAAGAATAAATAGGAGGGGAAGCCAAAGAGGAAATGTTATACAATCTCACTGTTAGAAAAAATAAATAAAATTATCGCTGCACTTGGGTAATGCACATCAATAAAGGAAGCTGGTTAAATGAGCTAATTAGTGGGTGATTGTCTGGAATTAAGGCCACTTCAGAGGGAAAGTGGATGAGATTGAAGCGTGGAGGAGACCTCAGGGAGATTTCCCTGGCTGCAGAAAGTGGATCAGGAGGGAGAAACATTGGGACAACCCACTTTAAGTCCTTTCGCTAATCCTGTCACCAGGGATTGCCGTGGTTAAGACTTGGCGTTGGGCTGCCATATTTTGAAGAGCAAAAAAGAGGACAATTTTAATTACCCCCTAGGGTGGCGCTGTGGGTTAAAGCACAGAGCCTAGGACTTGCCGATCAGAAGGTCGGTGGTTTGAATCCCCGCGATGGGGTGAGCTCCCATTGCTCGGTCCCTGCTCCTGCCAACTTAGCAGTTCGAAAGCACGTCAAAGTGCAAGTAGATAAATAGGTACCACTCTGGCGGGAAGGTAAACAGCGTTTCCGTGCACTGCTCTGGTTCGCCAGAAGCGGCTTAGTCCTGCTGGCCACATGACCCGGAAGCTGTACGCCGGCTCCCTCGGCCAATAAAGCGAGATGAGCGCCGCAACCCCAGAGTCGTCCGCGACTGGACCTAATGGTCAGGGGTCCCTTTACCTTTACTCCAGGCGTAGGTCTGCAATGAAACAGTAAACGACGTAATGTCAGCGAAGTCAACTCTTTACTGAAAGAATTGAAAGGTCTGGCCCTGAAGAGGCATTTGCAAAAACCGAAGGACCCCAGTCTACATTAAATAGAGAGATAATTTTCTTGCTCGCTGAGACGTTGGCTCTTCCCATCGTCGTAGGAAGCAGAGAGGCTGGTTTAAAGAGAGAGAGAGAGAGAGAGAGAGAGAGCTTTCTTGGCAAGAGACGGCTGGAAGCTTTTTGCGAAATCTCCCATACAACTGGTTCCACGGATGCTCCTGACAGAACAGGGAGATTGATGAATCCCGCAGACAAGACAAAGAATTGCACTCTGTTCTACTCTGCTTAAGGACAGCTGCGGAATAGGCAGTAAAATGGACACAGAAGGAAGACGACAAGCTGTTTTATCGCTAGGAGCCTGCGGGCAAAAGAACCAGCTTTTGTTTTTAAAAATCCGCTGGTGGGCAGGTTACACTTTCTGCAAAGCTGTGCGGTGCGGATGTTTTCCCTTTTTTTTGCAGCGTCCGCAGAATGCTTCGCTCCTCCGCTAGAAAGAGGGGTGGTGGGTTTAACAGCTCCTTCCTTCTGAAATATTGTCTGCAGGAGCCAGAATCAAGATGCGAAATCAAAATGATTTGCAAAGCAGGGCAAAACTGTTTCTCCCCATCTCTAATATTTCCCAGTCTTAAACTAAGTTGTCAGTCTGCGTTTTTGAAGTCCTCATGAAAAGTCACCAGTAATTTTTTTAGAGAGGGTGTCTCCTAAATATTTACATGCCCTGTACAATTTTCCCCCAAATAAACAATATTTTTTTTTGCAAAGCAATTTCCTCCTAAATCATGGATTCCCCCATCTTATTTACATCAATCAAATGCTCACTTGGACCTAAGTGTATGAATTTTGTAACCATTCGTTCCCTTGGAGAACTGCGTTGTGAAATTCATAGAATTGTAGAATTGCAAAATTGTAGAGCGGAAACCACGGGTCATTTAGTCCAACCCCCTGCAATAAGAAGAAGAAGAAGAAGAAGAAGAAGAAGAAGAAGAAGAAGAAGAAGAAGAAGAAGA
>JAXCMG010000040.1:4257231-4284150 GCA_034642415.1 Podarcis siculus
GAAGAAGAAGAAGAAGAAGAAGAAGAAGAAGAAGAAGAAGAAGAAGAGACATCACCTTGCCAACAAAGGTCCATATAGTCGAAGCTGTGGTTTTCCCAGTAGTGATGGATGGAAGTGAGATCTGGACCACAAAGAAGGCTGATCGCCGAAGAATGGATGCTTTTGAATTCTGGTGCTGGAGGAGACTCTTGAGAGTCCCATGGACTGCAAGAAGATCAAACCTCTCCATTCTGAAGGAAATCAGCCCTGAGTGCTCACTGGAAGGACAGATCCTGAAACTGAGGCACCAAGACTTTGGCCACCTCATGAGAAGAGAAGACTCCCTGGAAAAGACCCTCATGTTAAGAAAGATGGAGGGCACAAGGAGAAGGGGACAAAAGAGGACGAGATGGTGGGACAGTGTTCTCGAAGCTACCAGCATGAGCTTGACCAAAGTGCGGGAGGCAGTGGAAGACAGGAGGGCCTGGCGTGCTCTGGTCCAGGGGGTCACGAAGAGGCGGACACGACTAAATGACTAAACAACAACATATTATTTATACCCCGCCCATCTGGCTGGGTTTCTCCAGCCACTCTGGGCGGCTTCCAACAGAATATTAAAATACTATAGCCTATTAAACATTAAAAGCTTCCCTGAACAGGGCTGCCTTCAGATGTCTTCCAAAAGTCTTCTAAAATGCAGGAATCGCAGCCCAATAATCCCTGATAGAAGAACAAATTGTTAAAGGTGGCTGTGCTTTGGGTTCACAGACTAGCTAAGATTCCTGCATTGCCAGAGGATTTCACTAAATGACGCTTGCAACTCTACGATTCTGCGATTCTTCTGGAAAGCGCAAATTAGGTGGGTTTGTTTTGAAGGCAAACTGAATTGAATCCTCTCCCATCTCTAGTAGGGTGGTGGGAAATCTCTCTCCCTGTCCTTTTAGTTGGAGTTATTGACCTGGTGCTGAAAGCAACACACTTGTTTAAAAGACCACTTAGTTCACAGCAGGGGTGAGATTCGAACCAGGAGCTCCCTTAGCCGTTTTTATTTTTATTTATTGAATTTATATACTGGCCTATACCCAAAAGGGATGCGGGTGGCGCTGTGGCTTAAACCACAGAGTCTAGGACTTGCTGATCAGAAGGTTGGCGGTTCGAATCCCTGCAATGACGGGGTGAGCTCCCGTTGCTCGGTCCCTGCTCCTGCCCACCTAGCAGTTCGAAAGCATGTCAAAGCGCAAGTAGATAAATAGGTACCACTCCGGCGGGAAGGTAAACGGCGTTTCCGTGTGCTGCTCTGGTTCGCCAGAAGCGGCTTAGTCCTGCTGGCCACATGACCCGGAAGCTGTACACCAGCTCCCTCGGCCAATAAAGCGAGATGAGCGCTGCAACCCCAGAGTCGGTCATGACTGGACCTAATGGTCAGGGGTCCCTTTACCTTTTATACCCAGAGGTGTCAGAGCAGTTCATAGAAAAAATCACAATATATAAAATCAAAACAATAACAGCCCCCCAAAAAACCCAGGCACATTTAAAAAGGGTATAGGAATGTCAATCACATCAACCAAAGGCCTGGTTGAAAAGGAACGCTTTTGCCTGGCGCCTAAAGGTGTATAATGAAGGCACCAGGCAAACTTCCCTGGGGAGAGCGTTCCACAGACAGGGAGCCACTGCAGAGAAGGCCCCGTTCTCGTGTTGCCACCCTCCGGACCTCTCAAGGAGGAGGCACATGAAGGAAGTCCTCAGAAGATGATTTCAGGGTCCGGGTAGGTTCATATGGAAAGAGGCGGTCCTTGAGGTATTATGGTCTTGAGCCGTTTTAAGGCTTTATAGGTCGAAAACCAGCACTTTGAATTGGGCCATCACACTACCTTTCCTGCACCTTCTATTTGGGGTAATCGTTGTTTTTAAAATTCTGTTGGGAGCCGCCCAGAGTGGCTGGGGAAACCCAGCCGGATTGGGGGGGGTGTAAATAATAAATTATTATCGTAATTATTATTGCTGTTGTTGCATTTCGCCTCCAAAGAACTCAAGGTGGTGTATTCAGATAGCCACGCCCCCTTCCCCATTTTATTCCCACAAGGACCCTGTAAGGTAAGTCAGGCTGAGAGAAAATTGAGAGATTGTAACCATGGTTTCCCCACAAGTCCTATCCCATGGGTAGGCAAACTAAGGCCCAGGGGCCGGATCCGGCCCAATCGCCTTCTAAATCCAGCCCGTGGACAGTCCGGGAATCAGCGTGTTTTTACACGAGGAGAATGTGCCCTTTTATTTAAACTGCATCTCTGGGTTATTTGTGGGGGCTGCCTGGTGTTTTTACATGAGTAGAATGTGTGCTTTTATTTAAAATGCATCTCTGGGTTATTTGTGGGGCATAGGAATTCGTTCATTCCCCCCCCCACAATAGAGTCCGGCCCCCAACAAGGTCTGAGGGACAGAGGACGGGCCCCCTGCTGAAAAAGTTTGCTGATGGCCTAGCCCAACGGTCCAACCACTATGCCGCACCACCCAACCAGATTCCCTGGCCGCTCGATCAAATAATAGCTTGGCTGTTGATATTGCTTTAAAAAAAATGGTGGGGGGGGTCTCCCTTGATTCTGCATCTTCGGACCACTTCAGCATGAAAAAATAACTGGGTTATTTTGCTTTTTAAAAAATGTTGTTGGTTTTTAAAAATAAAGGTGATTTTACAAAGGCTATTTATTTATAAAGGGTGTTTTTAGGCTTCGCTGCCAGCCGCAGACAAGCAAGTGGCAGTGTCACTTTCTGGAGACAGAGTTCGCCTTGCTGTCAAGCCTTCTATATTGGATTGCCAGGGATGTGATTGCTACTCGACAAAAACCAACGAGCTCTCCATAATTTTGGTGTAGGTGTCATTGCAGAGTGCTGTGTCCACTCAGAAGCAATAAGATGAACATCCATGGCCATTCTTCTGTGCCAAAAAGAGTGTGATCTATTCAGCAAAGGTCCATAGAGTTCAAGCTATGTTTTTCCCAGTAGTGATGCATGGAAGTGAGAGCTGGACCACAAAGAAGGCTGATCGCCGAAGTATTGATGCTTCTGAATACTGGTGCTGGAGGAGACTCTTGAGAGTCCCATGGACTGCAAGAAGATCAGACCTCTCCATTCTGAAGGAAATCAGCCCTGAGTGCTCACTGGAAGGACAGATCCTGAAGCTGAGGCATGAGAAGAGAAGACTCCCTGGAGAAGACCCTGATGTTGGGAAAGATGGAGGGCACAAGGAGAAGGGGACGACAGAGGACGAGATGGTGGGACAGTGTTCTTGAAGCTACCAGCATGAGTTTGACCAAACTGCGGGAGGCAGTGGAAGACAGGAGGGCCTGGCGTGCTCTGGTATAGGCGGTCACGAAGAGTCGGACACGACTAAACAACAACAACATTCAACCCTTGGTTAAAAAGGTAAAGGGACCCTTGACCGTTAGGTCCAGTTGCAGATGACTCTGGGGTTGCGGCGCTCATCTCACTTTATTGGCCAAGGGAGCTGGCATCCAGCTTCCGGGTCCTGTGGCCAGCAGGACTAAGCCGCTTCTGGTGAACCAGAGCAGCGCAGGGAAACACCATTTCCCTTCCCGCCACAGCGGTACCTATTTATCTACTTGCACTTTGACGTGCTTTCGAACTGCTGGTTGGCAAGAGCCAGGACCAAGAAGCAAGGTTACAGGGAACCAGGCAGAGGGCCTTCTCAGTGGTGGCACCTGCCCTGTGGAACGTCCTCCCATCAGATGTCAAGGAAATAAACAAAGATCTGACTTTTAGAAGACATCTGCCTGGTTCCCTGTAACCTCTTTTCTCACAGGGAGGGAACCACCAGAAGGCCCTTTGGAGCTGGACCTCAGTGTCCGGGCAGAACGATGGGGATGGAGACGCTCCTTCAGGTACGATCTGAGTGCTATTCCACACCCTGGCAATTCCCCTCTTTCTATCCCGTCTCAAAAACGTGCCGGTATCCCACAAACCAAACCCTTCCCTCTCAGAGGTTGGAACGCTTGTGAACCTTCTGTGTCACCCACCAAGCAGCTTGGTCAGCCGAGCCGATGGCCTGGTCATTTCTCAAACCCGGTTTCCGGTCATACGTGTTGCTAGCAGGTCCTGGACACCGAAGCGTTGCTTTCAGCAGGGGGAAACGGTTTGATCCCGGAGCTAAACTGCCCTTTTATAAACGTACAGACCGTTCCTTTCATTAAAAGCTCTGCAAATGGCTCCGTAATTTGGGAAGGGGGGGCAGGGAGAGAAACAAATCTTGTTGTTGTTTAGTCGTGTCCGCCTCTTCGTGACCCCCTGGACCAGAGCACGCCAGGCACTCCTGTCTTCCACTGCCTCCCGCAGTTTGGTCAAACTCATGCTGGTAGCTTTGAGAACACTGTCCCACCATCTCGTCCTCTGTTGTCCCCTTCTCCTTGTGCCCTCCATCTTTCCCAACATGAGGGTCTTTTCCAGGGAGTCTTCTCTTCTCCTGAGGTGGCCAAAGTCTTGGAGCCTCAGCTTCAGGATCTGTCCTTCCAGTGAGCACTCAGGGCTGATTTCCTTCAGAATGGAGAGGTTTGATCTTCTTGCAGTCCATGGGACTCTCAAGAGTCTCCTCCAGCACCAGAGAAACAAATAACCAGGCGTTTTGAAACGCGGCAGCTTTGCTGATACCTCTCTTTGCCACCTGCCACCCCCCTGCTGGCTGTGTTGTCAGGATGCCTGTTCATGGCTGGGGTGTCTCAACGGGATGCTATTTTTAATTGCTCCCTGCCGCGCCGCGACACTTTTATTATGCACCGAGGTGCTGTTGTGGCTGCAGGGGAGGAGGCGTGGTTGAGGCTCGTTTCCCAGACGAGAGAGAGAGAGAGAGCGTCAAGGCCCAGACCAAGTCTGAACAATAACCAGATTGACAGCTGACACTCCGATTCTCCACCCCCTGCCAGAACGAAGCTTCAGGGTGACATTTGGAAGTAGATCAGCTCTCCGCTGCGCTGAAGATTCTTCTCGTAGGAAGCTTGAAGGGTTTTATAAATGTGCCAGCCAGTGATATTCCTGTAGAAAATAAATATATATATAATAAAATATATTTATTAGGTATTATCCTTCCTTCCTCATGTTTGTGAGTTCAGCATAGTGCTATCCCTTGGCAGCTGAAAGGGGAAGCTTAGACAGGCTGGCACCTCCAAAATATAGGACACAGGTCTTCAAGCAGTGATGGCCAGTACAGTCCATAATGTCCTGGAGAACATCTCCTGGCAGCTTTTGGGGCTGCAATTATGTATTCTATTGGAACTTGTTTTCTTTGTCCATGGAGTTTTGTCCATGGAGTTTTTAATGAGGGTGAAAGAGGAGAGCGCAAAATATGGTCTGAAGCTCAACATCAAAAAAATAAAGATCATGGCCACTGGGCCCATCACCTCCTGGCAAATAGAAGGGGAAGAAATGGAGGCAGTGAGAGATTTTACTTTCTTGGGCTCCATGATCACTGCAGATGGGGACAGCAGCCACGAAATTAAAAGACGCCTGCTTCTTGGGAGAAAAGCAATGACAGCATCTTAAAAAGCAGAGACATCACCTTGCCAACAAAGGTCCGTATAGTTCAAGCTATGGTTTTCCCAGTAGTGATGTATGGAAGTGAGAGCAGGACCATAAAGAAGGCTGACCGCCGAAGAATGGATGCTTTTGAATTCTGGTGCTGGAGGAGACTCTTGAGAGTCCCATGGACTGCAAGAAGATCAAACCTCTCCATTCTGAAGGAAATCAGCCCTGAGTGCTCACTGGAAGGACAGATCCTGAAGCTGAGGCTCCAAGACTTTGGCCACCTCATGAGAAGAGAAGACTCCCTGGAAAAGACCCTGAGGTTGGGAAAGATGGAGGGCACAAGGAGAAGGGGACGACAGAGGACGAGATGGTGGGACAGCGTTCTCGAAGCTACCAGCATGAGTTTGACCAAACTATGGGAGGCAGTGGAAGACAGGAGGGCCTGGCATGCTCTGGTCCAGGGGGTCACGAAGAGTCAGACACAACTAAACGACTCAACAACAACAATAACAACAACAGCCAGAACTTGAGGTCCATAGAAGTAGTGAGGATCCGCAGCAGGGTCTCTAGCAAGGCAGGACCCTGGACAGCTCCCAGTATAGTGGAGCTTGAGAAGATGTTGTCTCAGCAAACGCAGTGCCTAGCTGTGTCACAGATAAGCTCAGGCTGATCAGACCAAAGGAACCTCCCCTTTCCTGTCTGGACTAGGACAATGCTCTTCTGATCAGATGCTCACCCCAACAATTCTCTCTTTTTAAATAATAATAATAATAATAATCTTTATTACATTTTAACAACACAGACAGAAAACACAGCAAAAAAAGAAAACAAACCACAAACACAATACAGAAAAAACGAAAAAACATTTCAATAACACAACCTTACTTTCCTTCCCTTATTTCCTCGACTTCCTCACACCTCCCTCCTTGTATTCCACTTCTATTTAGTTAGTTTCAACAAATCCTTTCCCTCTTTCTTTCTCTTATATCTCAATTGTACATAACATAGTTTCTTAACCTTATTTTAACCTTAAAGCTAAAGCTTAAAAGTACTTAACTTCTGATAACATTTCTGCTAAATCCATGAAGTGTCAATCCTCCGTTTTTCTATCCCTCAAAAGGAATTTTTGTTCGTTTCATATAAACCTTCAAACCTGATGTTGCAATCGCACCTTTTGAGCAATCCAGCCAAACCTTCATGGCCAAAGCCAAAGTCATATTTCAAAATGTCTCCAAGTCCAAGAGCCCCCAGATCCCCTACTTCCTCCAGACGCCAACAGTCTGCAAGTTCTTGTGTAATAAAATCTTGCCAACTTTCCATCTTCACGCCACTTTTGAGCAATCTGGCTGAACCTTCATGGCCAAGACCAAAGTCATATTTCAAGATGTCTCCAAGTCAATTCTCACAAGCGCTGCAGAAGAATGGCAACACCCATTTTCAAAAATAAGATACATATTTCCTTTTATATACACAGTGGACGCTCGGGTTGCGAACGTGATCCATGTGAGAAGCACGTTCGCAACCCGAAGCACCGTGCGTGCGCACACGCGGGTCACGATTCAGCACTACTGCGCATGTGCAAAGTGAGATTTAGCACTTCTGCGCATGTGCAAGCGCCGAAACCTGGAAGTACAGTGGTACCTTGGGTTAAGAACTTAATTTGTTCCGGAGGTCTGTTCTTAATCTGAAACTGTTCTTAACTTGAGGTACCACTTTAGCTAATGGGGCCTCCCGCTGCCGCCGCACGATTTCTGTTCTCATCCTGAAGCAAAGTTCTTAACCCGTGGTAATATTTCTGGGTTAGCGGAGTCTGTAACCTGAAGCGTCTGTAACCTGAAGCGTCTGTAACCCGAGGTACCACTGTAACCAGTTCCGGTACTACCGGGTTCGGTGCAGTGCGCAACCCGAAATCGCACAACCCGAAGTGTCTGTAACCCGAGGTGTGACTGTATATAAAATAATTTTTATGGGTTTTGCAATTTAGTTTTACATTCACAAAAAGAAAAAAAGAAAATCGAAATTTATAGAATTCTCCGAATTCTCAGACTTCCATCCTCCCTTCTCTGGGGGTCCGCTAGTAACCATGTTCACTGCATATCAAATTATCCTCCATTTAGCCACAAATCTGTTTTCTCCTATAGTTCTTTTCACATTGCAAGCATTATTTCAATCCTGCTAACGTTTTTAACTGTTTGCACTGTTCTGTCAAATATATTACAATTCCCCCCCCCCAGTCTTTATTGAAGTTTTTATCGTCCTGATTCCTGATTTTCCCCAGTCATTTTGGCCATCTCAGCATAGTCCATCATTCCAAATTCCTCGATTTCTGGGAATGGAGTTGAGAGATGACCTAACCTGGGAAGAAAACAACAAAGACCTGGTGAAGAGAGCACAGCAGAGGTTATATTTTCTGAAAATCCTCCAGAAAAACAATCTCTCAAAGGACCTGTTGATGGCATTTTACCATTGCACTGTGGAGAGTGTATTAACTTATGGTCTGTGTGTGTGGTTTGGGAGCTGCACGGTCAGGGAGAAAACAATGCTCTCCAGGGTTGTAAAGACTGCGGAGAGAATAACTGGGTGCACTCTTCCCACCTTGGATCAAATCTACGCTTCCAGGTGCCATAAGAAAGCGGCAGAGATAGCGCAGGATAGTACGCACCCCGGAAATGATCTCTTTCAGCTTCTGCCTTCTGGAAGAAGGTATAGGGTTATAAAGGCCAGGACTAGCCGCCTGAGAAACAGTTTCTACGCAAATGCAATTCTGGTTCTAAACGCAGCATGAGGGGTCTCTGTAGTACAGTGTATTTTAAAATGGGGTTTCAGAGTTTTTAGGGGTTTTTGAATGTTTTATGTAGTTTTTCAATTTCTTTGTTCTGCATGGGACAATGACAATAAAGATATTGTATATATCGTATATCGTTTTACTGTCCAATCTTCTCTTGTAGGTATTGTGTCGTCCTTCCATCTTTTGGCTAAGAGCACCTGTAATTCCTAATAAAAAGGCTTCTGGTTTCTTTACAAAGGTTGTTTTGAACATTTTTTAAAGCTCGTTATATATCATCCTTATTGCTTTACAGGCCCACCTCATATGACAAAAGGTGCCCACATTTTTTTCCGGCCAACCACACGCTCGTTGCTTTCTCCTGCCCCCTTTGTGTAAGCTATCTTGGGAAAATAAACCAAATTAAATAACAATAATTGGGGTGAATCAACCATTCCTGACAAATCAAGGGCTTGTTCTCCTAAATACAAAACTCGCTAAGTGTGTGTCGAGAGGAAATGAAGGTGAAAGCAAAATTGGAGCTCATCTGTTTTTTTTGTTTTTCCTCCCTCTCCCAGGGAGCAAACCTGAGATGATGATCACTGCTAATTAGAAAATGGGCAGCTGCCAGTTCCTCTCATCCTGACATCTCATCCCGCCACCTTGCCGCAAGTGACGTCATTCGCCCATCCATCCCTTTGGGGCCTACACTGGCTTGCCAGCCAACTCTCCGGAGTGGGGGGGGGGCGAGTGTTAAGAAGACTCCCCCAGAGACAAAGCAGAGGGGGTCACGCTCCTCTTTTCAAGCCAGCCGGAGAAGCGCTCATAGGGGGCAGCCCTCGGTGACTCACGCAGCGTTCACACAAACAAACGAGCTCTTAAGAGCTGCCAGCCTCTGAAAGTTCATTAACTCTGGACACAGGTGCGGCGCTTGGAAAAGGGCGACGGTTTGGATGTTCCCGATCTGCGTTCATTTCCCTTCCTGTTTTCTTCCAGTTATTATAATCATGTTGGCTGCTTTCTATGGTCTGCTATTCCATTCCATTAGGCTAGCTTAGGGACGCGGGTGGCACTGTGGGTTAAACCACAGAGCCTAGGGCTTGCCGATTAGAAGGTCGGCGGTTCGAATCCCGTGATGGGGTGAGCTCCCGTTGCTCGGTCCCTGCTCCTGCCCACCTAGCAGTTCAAAAGCACACCAGTGCAAGTAGATAAATAGGTACCGCTCCGGCGGGAAGGTAAACGGCGTTTCCGTGTGCTGCTCTGGTTCGCCAGAAGCGGCTTAGTCCTGCTGGCCACATGACCCGGAAGCTGAACGCCGGCTCCCTCGGCCAGTAAAGCGAGATGAGCGCCGCAACCCCAGAGTCTTCCACAACTGGACCTAGTGGTCAGGGGTCCCTTTACCTTTACCTATGGCTGTACTGCTGGAGAGAAGTCTTCATTCCCTTCCCCAAACCAAGAACGGCCACATTTATTTCTTCCCGTTGCCGAATTCAGAGTCTGGGCAAGCGACGCTCCTTCTCTCCCACCCTCCCTGGGGAAGCCCAGCCAAGGCCGGCTGGGAGGAGAGCGAACGAGGGAACATGTTGCCAGGCAGATGGGCATGGTGCTAGTCCATATGGAGACTCGCAGATGCACCGCCATCCGTGGAGCTATTCTGGGCTTCGAAGCTGGAAGGCGCGGCTGTTCGCCTTCGCCGCAGAGCGAGGCGGCGCCCCGAGCCAGGAATTAGGTGTTGATTTCGTGAGGAGTGGAGCAGCCTCAGAGGTGCCTCCAAAGTCAACGCAAGCCTTTAAATTTAAGCCTCTCGATCGCCGCCAGTGTTATTTAAAGCACACGGTAATTGAAAAACGGGATGATTAATTGCTCCCACACTGCCGGCATCCACTGGGGGTTGTGTTTTTAATTTATTTATTTATGACAAAACATCTCCACTCTTCGAGAATAGAAACTTGCAAATGAAAATCTGGGGAAGGTGGAGAAAGAGGGAGATAAACGAGGAACCTACAGAGATCTGGTGAGCACCCGAGAAGGCGAAGGAAGACTTAAAGTATGCATAGGCCCTCCAGATGCTTTTTTAGAGGCCCTAAAATGTATTGTATGTTGGTGCCCCTATATGCCTCCAATTCAAAATGTAAACAGCAATAACCCGCGAAACAAATTTTTGTTTTTTGGAAAATGAAACGAAACCTGCATTTGGGGCGAGATGAGCGCCGCAACCCCACAGTCGCCTTTGACTGGACTTAACCGTCCAGGGGTCCTTTACATTTTTTACCTACCTATTACGCTGAATGCTTCTTCGAGCCCTGCAGATAGGGAGAGGAGGAGGAGAAGGAATAAAATCTCGGCTACACTTTCCCACAAACGTGAAGTTGGGTACGACAGAGCAGAGTGCGGTAAGGAATCATCGGATCGAAAAGTTCACAAAATGAAGCAAGAAGCCAGCCCATACGACATTAGGTGAAGCAATGTGAATAAGCTAGCCTAATTGGTAAGGGTAAAGGGACATCATTGTGGGTTTCCGCTGCCAATTGTATGTTCACATATTTCTCACTGTCCGGTTTCACCGAACTTTCCGGTCACGCCTTGTATGGTCCTAGGAAAAGAAAAAAATGAAGGTGAGCTGTCAGGAAGTTTAAGCATATTCCAACATATGCCCCCCTCCTTTTATTGGAGGGTCCTATGAACACCTCAACAACCTCAGATATGCAGATGACACAACCTTGATGGCAGAAAGTGAGGAGGAATTAAAGAACCTTTTAATGAGGGTGAAAGAGGAGAGAACAAAATACGGTCTGAAGCTCAACATCAAAAAAAAGAAGATCATGGCCACTGGTCCCATCACCTCCTGGCAAATAGAAGGGGAAGAAATGGAGACAGTGAGAGATTTTACTTTCTTGGGCTCCATGATCACTGCAGATGGTGACAGCAGCCATGAAATTCTTGGGAGAAAGGCGATGACAAACCTAGACAGTAGTGATGTATGGAAGTGAGAGCTGGACCATCAAGAAGGCTGATGGCCGAAGAATGGATGCTTTTGAATTCTGGTGCTGGAGGAGACTCTTGAGAGTCCCATGGACTGCAAGAAGATCAAACCTCTCCATTCTGAAGGAAATCAGCCCTGAGTGCTCACTGGAAGGACAGATCCTGAAGCTGAGGCTCCAAGACTTTGGCCACCTCATGAGAAGAGAAGACTCCCTGGAAAAGACCCTGATGTTGGGAAAGATGGAGGGCGCAAGGAGAAGCGGACGACAGAGGACGAGATGGTGGGACAGTGTTCTCGAAGCTACCAGCATGAGCTTGACCAAACTGCGGGAGGCAGTGGAAGACAGGAGGGCCTGGTGTGCTCTGGTCCATGGGGTCACGAAGAGGTGGACACGACTAAACGACTAAACAACCACAACAAATTAACACCTCATTAGGAATGGGGACAGAATTGAACCCAATAAAAGTTTGAGAGGAGTGCGGTGGGAAAGATGAAGACAAGAGCTCAGGAAAGCTGTTTAGCAAGGCCAGGAATCCCTCTCCAAGTCTCAAGACATGCATACCTACTGACGGACCTTTTCCCCTCCCCTCACACACACAACCTCCTCCTCTCTCTCCCCCCCAATATTTCCCACCAACTAAACATCAAAGGCAACGAATGGGAGGTCTGAAAAGCCTCTAGGCCCTGGGATGTGTTGCTAAGCAACGGGATGCAACTTTGCCTTCTCCTCTTTTTGGGCCTGACCGAAATAATAATCAAAATATCATTTGATCTGATTCCCCCCCCCCCAGTGTTGAAGGTGAGGAGTTGTACAATGTGCCGCCACAAAGGAGAGTGAAGGAGGCAGGCAAAGTCGGAAAAGCTTGGCTGCGGGTTCAAGTCAGAAGAGGGCCGGTCCAGACCAAGACCCTGTTCTCACAGTGGCCAACCAGATGATTAAAGGTAAAGGGGACCCCTGACCGTTAGGTCCAGTCGCAGACGACTCTGGGGTTGCGCGTTCATCTCGCTTTACTGGCCGAGGGAGCCGGTGTACAGCTTCCGGGTCATGTGGCTAGCAGGACTAAACCGCGCATGGAAACGCCTTTTACCTTCCCGCTGGAGTGGTACCTATTTATCTACTTGCACTGGCATGCTTTTGAACTGCTAGGTGGGCAAGAGGAGGGACCGAGCAACGGGAGCTCACCCCGTCGTGGGGATTCGAACCGCTGACCTTCTGATCAGCAAGTCCTAGGCTCTGTGGTTTAGACCACAGCACCACCCGCGTCCCTATCCAGATGATTATTTACAGTAATACCTCTGGTTACGAACCATTCTCCTTGCGAACGCTTCGGGTTACGAGCTCCGCTAACCCGGACGTAGGTGCTCCTGGTTGCGAACTTTGCCCCGGGATGTGGGTGGAAATTGTGCACGCAGCAAAGGGCCCATTGGCGAAAGCGAGCCTCAGGTTAAGAACGGTTTCGAGTTGAGAACGGACCTCCAGTACGAATTAAGTTCGTAACCAGAGGTACCACTGTATCACTACCCTAAGGAGCCTCAAATGGGACGCGGGTGGTGCTGTGGGTTAAACAACAGAGCCTAGGACTTGCTGATCAGAAGGTCGGCGGTTCAAATTCCCACAAAGGGGTGAGCTCCCGTTGCTCGGTCCCTGCTCTTGCCAACCTAACAGTTCAAAAGCACACCAGTGCAAGTAGATAAATAAGTACCGTTCCAGCAGGAAGGTAAACGGCGTTTCCGTGCGCTGCTCTGGTTCACCAGAAGCGGCTTAGTCCTCCTGGCCACATGACCCGGAAGCTGTACGCCGGCTCCCTCGGCCAATAAAGCGAGATGAGCGCCACAACCCCAGAGTCAGTCACGACTGGACCTAAAGGTCAGGGGTCCCTTTACCTTTAAGGAGTCTCAAAGCAGCTAACATTCTCCTTTCCCTTCCTCCCTCACAACAAACACTCTGTGAGGTGAGTGGGGCTGAGAGACTTCAGAGAAGTGTGACTAGCCGAAGGTCAGCTGCATGTGGAATGAAGGTTCCAGGTGAGCCTGTCTGGGGAGAGCGCCCCACCCCAGAAAAGGCCCTGTACTCGTGTCGCCATCCTCCAGACCTCTCATGGAGGAGGTACACGAAGAAGGGCCTCAGAGGATTTGGGGAACAGTGCTGTGCGGCAGCTGAGAGCGACAGGCTTTCATCGCTCGAGACCAATCAATTCCCGCCCCTAAGGGACCTCTGCCCCTTCAATTTTTGTTTTGGGTAATCAGATAATCTACCGATGCCGTTGTTCTGTTCCGGAATCTGGCTCCGCGTTTGATCTCGCCGCCTTCCCTTTCTGTTAGCAACGGTTTCCCCTGCCCGCTTTGCCTTTCATTAAAATGGTATTTTCTGAATTTTCACCAACCTAGTAATTTATCTCCGCGCGGAGATACAATGACCCAGGCGGGGTGGGAATAAAGTTTCCAGCTTTCCGCCATGTACAAAAAAGAATCGCTCAAAGCACGGGTAGGCAAACTAAGGCCCGGGGGACGGATCCGGCCCAATCGCCTTCTAAATCCGGCCCCCTGGCGGTCTGGGAATCAGCGTGTTTTTACATGAGTAGAATGTGTCCTTTGATTTAAAATGCATCTCTGGGTTATTTGTGGGGCACAGGAATTCGTTCATATATTTTTTCCAAAATATAATCCGGCCCCCCCACAAGGTCTGAGGGACAGTGGACCGGCCCCCTGCTGAAAAAGTTGGCTGACCCCTGCCTTAGAAAGAGCTCCTTTGCACGGTCGGAATCGGAGTCAGGAAGGCCAGGGATTGATTGTCTGTGATAAATTTGGTTCAGTATGCTGCTGGCAATTGAACAGTATGCCTTTGGGGTGAGGTCAAGCTGTTGGACGGTCACAGCACTTGCTGTGGTTGTAGAGACCGATGTGGGAGAGAGATGTTTTGTTGTAAGGTCCGTATAGTTAAAGCTATGGTTTTCCCAGTAGTGATGTACGGAAGTGAGAGCTGGATCATAAAGAAGGCTGATCGCCGAAGAATGGATGCTTTTGAATTCTGGTGCCGGAGGAGACTCTTGAGAGTCCCATGGACTGCAAGAAGATCAACCCTCTCCATTCTGAAGGAAATCAGCCCTGAGTGCTCACTGGAAGGACAGATCCTGAAGCTGAGGCTCCAAGACTTTGGCCACCTCATGAGAAGAGAAGACTCCCTGGAAAAGACCCTGATGTTGGGAAAGATGGAGGGTACAAGGAGAAGGGGACGACAGAGGACGAGATGGTGGGACAGTGTTCTCGAAGGTGCCAGCATGAGTTTGACCAAACTGCGGGAGGCAGTGGAAGACAGGAGGGCCTGGCATGCTCTGGTCCAGGGGGTCACAAAGAGACGGACAGGACTAAATGACTCAACAACAACAACAACAACAACAACATGTTTTATTGCAGCTGGGGCAGAGAAAGGCATCCGGCTGTGCTGATTGTGTGTTTCTTGTCTCTGCGGTCATTCCTTTCGTGATCCTTTCTAACCGGCTTAACCTTTTCTGCGGTTGCCAAGGGGGAAGCCATGATGAAGCGACCAGTCAACTCCAGTTTACGCTCAGTCCTCCTGATTCACAGCAGGGGTCAACAATTATTTCCAGCCTCTTTGCAACGTCTTTTACAAACACATGGGCTGCCACGATTTCTCTCTCTGTCGCTCTTTGAGCCAGGGGTCAGCAAACTACTTCAGCAGGGGGCCGGTCCACTGTCCCTTCAAAGGTAGCCCCACGTAGAGCGTATTGCAGTAGTCCAAGCGGGAGATAACTAGAGCATGCACCACTCTGGTGAGACAGTCCACGGGCAGGGAGGGTCTCATCCTGCGTACCAGATGGAGCTGCCCTGGACACAGAGTTGACCTGCTCCTCCATGGACAGCTGTGAGTCCAAAATCACTTCCAGGCTGCACACCTGGTTCTTCAGGGGCACAGTTACCCTATTCAGGACCAGGGAATCCCCCACAACCGCCCGCCCCCTGTCCCCCCAAAACAGTCCTTCTGTCTTGTCAGGATTCAACCTCAATCTGTTAGCCGCCATCCATCCTCCAACCGCCTCCAGACACTCAACAACGGCTCTCCTTGTTCCGTGGGCAAAAACACGGCAACATCAGATCCCAGCTACGCTGGCGCTTCAGGTTTGGGGATTTCAATAACAAGACAAGAGGGATTTGCAGCTGAGCCGCCAGGATTTTCTTCCAGTGGCTTAAAATTCCCTGAGGGGAATAAAAAAGGCCTGTGGTCTGTTGTATCACACTGGCTGCGCATGGGCTGAGCTCACCCCGTCAACTCGGACAGGCTGGTGTGTGTGTTTTCTTATTTCGCCGGGTCTAGAGAGGACCACGGCAGTCTGAATTTCATCTATGTTTGCCTCTGCAAAATCTAGCCCTCTTCCCCCAGCCGGTCTCTGTCATTGAGGTGATCTGAAGCTGTCTGAAGCGGGGGAATAGGAAAGACTTGGAAGTATGTTCCCGAGCAGAATTCAAAGTGTTGTTGCTGACCTCGAAAGCCCTAAACGGCCTCGGTCCAGTATACCTGAAGGAGCATCTCCACTCCCATTCTTCAGCCCGGACACTGAGGTCCAGCTCTGAGGGCCTTCTAGTGGTTCCCTCACTGCGAGAAGCTAAGTTACAGGGAACCAGGAAGAGGGCCTTCTCCGTGGTGGCACCCGCCCTGTAGAACGCCCTCCTGCCAGATGTCAAGGAAATAAACAGCTATCTGACTTTTAGAAGACATCTGAAGGTAGCCCTGTTTAGGGAAGCTTTTAATGTTTGATGCATTACTGTACAGTGGTACCTCGGGTTAAGAACTTAATTCGTTCTGGAGGTCCGTTCTTAACCTGAAACTGTTCTTAACCTGAGGTACTACTTTAGCTAATGGGGCCTTCCGCTGATGCTGCCGTGCCGCCGCCGCACGATTTCTGTTCTCATCCTGAAGCAAAGTTCTTAACCCGAGGTACTATTTCTGGGTTAGCAGAGTCTGTAACCTGAAGCGTCTGTAACCCAGGGTACCACTGTATTTTAATATTCTTTTGGAAGCCGCACAGAGTGGCTGGGGAAGCCCAGCCAGATGGGCGGGGTATAAATAATAAACAACAAAATATTAAAATACAGTAATCCATCAAATATTAAAAGCTTCCCTAAACAAGGCTGCCTTCAGATGTCTTCTAAAAGTCTGATGTTGTTCTCTTTGACATCTGGTGGGAGGGCGTTCCACAGGGCGGGCGCCACCACCGAGAAGGCCCTCTGCCTGGTTCCCTGTAACTTGGCTTCTAGCAGCGAGGGAACCGCCAGAAGGCCCTCGGTGCTGAGGAGAGTCTCGGGGGCCAGAGAGAGAGCTGCATTTGGCCCCCAGGCCTGAAACCCCCCTCCAAGTCTGACACACAGCCAGGTCTGGACCTGACATCCCTGTCTGACTCCATATCTTCTAAGTGTCCCCGTTTTCCAGGGACAGTCCCGGAATCACAGGAGCCGTCCCGGTTTCTGATTTCATCTCCCCAGTGCCCCAAGCCATGTTCACATGCGCACCAGCAAACTGGGCCACTCGTAGACCCCTGCTGGCAAACTTCTCCCCCTATCTGCCTCCTGCCTTTTGAAACACAGGCCTCCCCCCGTCGCTGCCGTCCGTCTTCTGCCTGTTTTTAGAGAACCGATTTGATGCTCCCGCTGTGCTCTGGCGAGGAAAACAGAAGTTAATTGAATCTGCGCCATCGCCCCCTGCAAGTCCTTGCCGTGCCGGCGAGACGTAAGGAAGGAGCTCCTCTTCACAGCGACCCGCTGGCTATGAGGGTCTTGGAGAAGTCCCTTTGACACCCAAATTGCAGGGGGCTGCTTCAGTCAAAATTGCTTCCCTGCTCTTTTTTCCAGGACTGGGGCCACAATGAATTCTGGGCAGCTGTTTTGTAAACCTGTTTTGGTTTACAAACGGACCTCTGGAACGGATTATGGTTGTAAACCCAAGGTACCACTGTACAGTCGTACCTTGAATCCTGAACGCCTTGCGAGTCAAACGTTTTGAATCCCAAACGCCGGAAACCCAGAAGTGAGTGTTCTGGCTTGCGAATGTTCTTTGCAATCCGAATGTCCGACACAGCTTCTGATTGGCTGCAGGAGCTTCCTGCAGCCAATCAGAAGCCGGGCTTTGGTTTCCGAAAGTTTTGGAAGTCGAACGGATTTCCGGAACGGATTCCGTTTGACTTCCGAGGTACCACTGTACTTTCCAAAATATGTAGTAGATTTGTGTGTGTGCGATCAGAAGGTTGGTGGTTCGAATCCCCGTGACGGGCTACCAACTCGGTCCCAGCTCCTGCCAACCTAGCAGTTCGAAAGCACACCAAAAATGCACGTAGATAAATAGGTACCACTGCAGCGGGAAGGTAAACGGCATTTCTGTGTGCTGCTCTGGTTTCGCCAGAAGTGGCTTAGTCATGCTGGCCACATGACCCGGAAAAACTGTCTGCGGATAAACGCCAGCTCCCTCAGCCTGTAAAGCGAGATGAGCGCCGCAACCCCAGAGTCCTCTGCGACTGGACTTAACTGTCAGGGGTCCTTTACCTTTACCTTTTGTGTGTGTGTAATTAATATAAGCATGGGCGCAGGTGGCGCTGTGGGTTAAACCACAAAGCCTAGGACTTGCCGATCAGAAGGTCGGTGGTTCAAATCCCCGCGACGGGGTGAGATCCTGTTGCTCAGTCCCTGCTCCTGCCCACCTAGCAGTTCAAAAGCACCTCAAAGTGCAAGTAGATAAATAGGTACCGCTCTGGTGGGAAGGTAAACGGCGTTTCCGTGCGCTGTTCTGGTTCGCCAGAAGCGGCTTAGTCATGCTGGCCACATGACCTGGAAGCTGTACGCCGGCTCCCTCAGCCAATAAAGCGAGATGAGCACCGCAACCCCAGAGTCGGTCGCGACTGGACCTAGTGGTCAGGGGTCCCTTTACCTTTAATATAAGCATTTTTGTGCATCCTTTGCCCCTCGGATCTCTCCGTTAACACCCCCAGGCCCCGATCCCGATTCCCACGGTGCCATCCTTTGACGCAGCATAGCAACGCGTCCACCGGTCTATCTTCGCTCGGCTGTGTCAGGAATGTCTGAGACGTGAAACCAGCGAGGGGGGGTTTAATGGGAGCCCGACTTTCTCTCCGGCATCAAGTGGTGCTTCTGTGAATTGTTAGGCTCTTGACGCCGCGCCGCCCGGAAGGTCAATGCTCTCGGATGCTCGCTTGCACCGCGCATCCACTCTGCGGGGACGGAGACAAGAGATGCTCTCTTTGCCGGCGGCGGAAATTGAGGCTGCCTGGCTTATGCAAAATCCTGGCTTCCAAGTATTATGGGTAATGTTGACGGCCCATTTTTCGACTGAAGCATCCTTGAGGCAATGGGAAAATGCGTCCTCCTCTGGTCTGCGGATTCTTTCGAAACAGACGCCGGCAGCCAAGCCAACGCCACGGCTGTGATGGGCACCCATCGTGCCCAAATCTCTCCACCCAGTAAAGATGAGTTTGTTACATTTGCATGCCTCTGCTCCCAGAGATCCAGTGTGGTGTAGTGGTTAAGAGCAGTAGTCTCGTAATCTGGTGAACCGGGTTCGCTTCCCCGCTCCTCCACCTGCAGCTGCTGGGTGACCTTGGGCCAGTCACACTTCTCTGAAGTCTCTCAGCCCCACACACCTCACAGAGTGTTTGTTGTGGGGGAGGAAGGGAAAGAAGATTGTTAGCTGCTTTGAGACTCCTTAAAAAGGTAAAGGGACCCCTGATCATTAGGTCCAGTCGTGGCCGACTCTGGGGTTGCGGCGCTCATCTCGCTTTCAGGCCGAGGGAGCCAGCGTTTGTCCGCAGACAGCTTTCCGGGTCATGTGGCCAGGGGGACTGAACCGCTTCTGGCGCATGACGGAAACCGGAGCACGTGGAAATGCCATTTACCTTCCCACCGGAGCGGTACCTCTTTATCTACTTGCGCTGGCATGCTTTCGAACTGCTAGGTGGGCATGAGCAGGGACCGAGCAACGGGAGCTCACCCCGTTGCAGGGATTCGAACCGCCGATCTTCTAATCGGCAAGCCTGCTCCGGAGTCCCTTCAAACTCCCCCCACAGAAAAAACCCACCAGCACCAACTGACAATCCCAGACGCTGCAGCGAAGCCAAATCGATGTCTCGCCCTGCGAACTCTGTTTTATTAAAAGCTACCCCCAAGCACTCAGAAAGCTACCGGCTTCCCTTGATGGTGGTTTTCTTCTTCTTCTTCTTCTTCCTCCTCCTCCTCTTCTTCTTCTCCTCTTCCTCAGCGCAGAGGGAGTTTGGCCCAGATTGCGAGATGTTGAGTTGGGGGAGCTTTCCCTCGGAGCAGGGGAAGTGGACAGTCTAATCAACGCTCGGGAGAAAAAACCGCCAGGCCTCGAGAGGGTAATAGGTTCCCATAGCAACTTTTGACACAGATTTTTTTGGGGGGGAGAGGAGGGGGGCAATGGATGAGAGAGCGTGGGGGTGGGGATAAGTGGTCGGAAACAAAGAGGGATGAGAGAGTGGCCTGGAACGCTGGCCGGGTGGACGAAGAGCTGTGCCGAATCTGACATTTCTTGCTGAGAGCGACCAGCCAGAAACCCCCAGGGAAAATGCACTTCTTGTTGTTGTTTAGTCACTTAGTCGTGTCCGACTCTTCGTGACCCCATGGACCAGAGCACGCCAGGCACTCCTGTCTTCCACTGCTTCCCGCAGTTTGGTCAAACTCATGCTTGTAGCTTCGAGAACAGTGTCTCACCATCTCGTCCTCTGCCGTCCCCTTTTCCTTGTGCCCTCCATCTTTCCCAACATCAGGGTTTTTTCCAGGGAGTCTTCTCTTCTCAGGAGGTGGCCAAAGTCTTGGAGCCTCAGCTTCAGGATCTGTCCTTCCAGTGAGCACTCAGGGCTGATTTCCTTCAGAATGGAGAGGTTGGATCTTCTCGCAGTCCATGGCACTCTCAAGAGTCTCCTCCAGCACCAGAATTCAAAAGCATCCATTCTTCGGCCATCAGCCTTCTTTATGGTCCAGCTCTCACTTCCATACATCACTACTGGGAAAACCATAGCTTGAACTATACGGACCTTTTTGGCAAGGTGATGTCTCTGCTTTTTAAGATGCTGTCAAGGTAGGGACAACTCTGCTACTTAACCACAACCTTCCTCGCTCAGGACACCGAACTCAGAGGGATAAGGCTGGGGAGATGTTGTGCCGCGGAACACACCTGCTGGAAGATTCATAGCGTCTTAGACTTGGGAGGGACCCAAAGGTCATCTAGTCCAACCCGCTGCAATGCAGGAATCTCAGCTGAAGCACCCAGGACAGATGGCCACCCAACCTCTGCTTAGAAACCACCCAGGAAGGGGAGTCCACCACGGTCGAACAGCTCTGACTGTCAGGAAGATGTTTAGTCGGAATCCCCTTCCTTGTAACTTGAAGCCACGGGTTCGAGTGCTGCCCTCCAGAGCAGGAGAAAACAAGCATGCTCCCTCCTCCATGTGACAGCCCTTCAGATATTTGAAGGCTGGCTCTCATATCTCCTCTTTTCCAGGCTAGACATACCCAGCTCCTTTGACCGTTCCTCATCAGGCTTGGTTTCCAGACCCTTGATCATCTTGGTTGCCCTCCTCTGCCCACCTTCCAGCTTGTCAACATCCTTCTTAAATTCTGGTGCCCAGAACTGGACACAGTATTCCAGGTGTGGTCTGACCAAGGCAGAATAGAGTGGGACTATCAAAAAATTAGTTTCTTCTCTAGTACGGTGAATCGTTAGTTCCGTTGAATAGCACGGTGAATCGTCAGTTCCACTGCTATCCCCAATTTCCAGTTGCTGTATTTATTTTCCCCCAATTTGAACTATAAAATGGTATTTTTCTTGATTCAGAATGAGAGTACCCCTAAACATTTTATCTCAAAAAACCCCCCACTGCTAATACCAATCATTCAAATACCAAATTATATAATTTAGGTCCCCTCACCCCATCCCCGTGTGTTCAAATTAATGGTTTGATGGTTTTCTTTATTTCTGCCTTCCAAAATCTTAATTTCAGCTACATTCTGGTTGAAATAATAATCACTTATACAACAACTGCAATATTCATAACTTCCATTTCATGTCGACACATTAAGTGATTTATGAAAACTACAAGTGAGGCACTCAAACCATATCCTTGTTCTCCCTGTGTGTGGCAATTAATTCTGTCTGTGATGGAGGAATCATGGAGAACAGCAACAACCGGGAAAAGATAGATGTAACATTTTACAAGAAAAGGTCCTTCTCCTTAGGTGCACCTTCAACTTTCGTATATAAAGAGATGGTTAGAAGTTTGAGTGGGTGGCATGTGGCTATGATATAAGAAACAGCGAGGCAGGGAGAGAGGGCAAAATTTTGTGGGCGATTGAGATTCAAGCTCAAACCCTGCCCTTTGATACCTGACAGCACCAACAAGCCCCCCCCAAATGACAGAAATAAATAAGCAAGGATAGTCCAGGTTTACTGCTGCCTGACCAAAACCTTTTGAAAACCCCTCATCAACTACATTTGGGGATATAAAAAAAAAAAACACCTGCCTTATACCAAGTCCATCTAGTTCAATATTGCCTACACTGGCTGGCAGCATCTCACCATCTCTTTATACGGATATGTATTTGGTTTCGTTATAAATTTATACAGTGGTACCAGCAGTTGTGGACGGGATCCGTTCCGGAGGTGCGGTCGGATCCCGAGGTTTCCCGCGACCTGAGGACCGCTTCTGCGCATGAGCACATGGCGAAACCAGGTAAAATACTTCTGGGTTTTCCATGGCGAACCAGAGCAACGCACGGAAACGCCGTTTACCTTCCCGCCGGAGCGATACCTATTGATCTACTTGTGCTTTGATGTGCTTTCGAACTGCTAGGTTGGCAGGAGCAGGGACCGAGCAATGAGAGCTCACCCCGTTGTGGGGATTCGAACCGCCAACCTTTAGATCGGCAAGTCCTAGGCTGTGTGGTTTAACCCACAGCGCCACCTGCGTCCCCTAGTACAGTCATAAGGTAAAGGGACCCCTGACCATTAGGTCCAGTCGTGATCGACTCTGGGGTTGCGGCGCTCATCTCACTTTATTGGCCGAGGGAGCCAGTGTACAGCTTCTGGGTCATGTGGCCAGCATGACTAAGCTGCTTCTGGTGAACCAGAGCAGCGCATGGAAACACTGTTTACCTTCCCACCGGAGTGGTACCTACTTATCTACTTGCGCTTTGACGTGCTTTCGAACTGCTAGGTTGGCAGGAGCAGGGACCGAGCAACGGGAGCTCACCCCGTCATTGCGGGGATTCGAACCGCCGACCTTCTGATCGGCAAGTCCTAGACTCTGTGGTTTAACCCACAGCGCCACCCGCATCCTACTTAGCCTATACATAAATCTGGCCCTGGTCTCCTGAGGTCCACCTCCCTGTATCCTTTCCACCTCCTTAGCACAATTGCGGAGAGAATGATAAGCAGGGCAGGACCCCAGATCAACTTCTTGGGCGGCTGTCAATCATGCTCATTTCTGCAGCATTCTAGGCTCAGGGAGACCCGATTTCCATCTGTCTTTTCAAAAAACGGATTTCAAATGCGCCGCATATCTTGGGTTCTTGTTGTTGTTTTCCCCCTAACATTCATGGCTCAACAAATAGGCTTGTTGGGATTCAGTATCTGCTTGGCTCCTAGTGGCGTCTTGGGGTGCGATTGTGTGCAGAAACGGGGGGAGAGAGAGAGACAGAGCCTTATGTTCCAGCCCCGAAAGAGATCTCAACAAAGGCTGGATGGAATTCGTTCCTAATACTAACAGCAATAGTGATGAAACAAAATTTCTGGCATCGCCGTCAAATGCTTCCCTGCAGACCTCAGGGCTGAGATATTCCCTGGGTGGATGTCTGCAGGGAATGGGAATATTCTGGGCAGAATGGGTCCCTAGATTCAGCAGGCAGGCTGACAGCATTTTGAAGAAACTTTAGCAACAAAAGCCCCCCTCCCCCTGCATAAAAATATTAACACTGCAATCCTATGGCCTCTGGAAGGGTGTTTAGGGGGCCACGATAACACCATTAGCCCTGCAGTCCTATGGCCCCTGACAGGATGCTGCAAGGGCCACAATAAAACCTGGAAGGGTATCCCAGGGGCCACAGTATGACCCTTTAGCCTGTAATCCTATGGCCCATGGGAAGTTGTAGAAAAACCTGCGAGTGTCCAGCGGGGGCCACGGTAAGATCATTCACCCTGCAATTTTGTGGCCCCTGGGAGGGTATCTTAGGGAGCCAAAGGAAACATCAGATTTCCCTCCCCAAGGACAAAGGGGGTATGTGAGAGACAGAGCGCTCTAACCTGGAAGTTAGATGACTTCTTGCCATTGCAGATACCTCCAGACTCCGTATTGACGTTGGTTAGTGTCCCCCAAGACACCCGCAAACTGGGGTGCGGTGGAAACTCTTCCAGCCCAGGAGGCAGCGTAGATTTACCGTATTTTTCGCTCTATAAGACGCACCAGACCACAAGACGCACCTAGTTTTTGGAGGAGGAAAACAAGGAAAAAAACATTCTGAATCTCAGAAGCCAGAACAGCAAGAGGGATCGCTGCGCAGTGAAAGCAGCAATCCCTCTTGCTGTTCTGGCTTCTGGGATAGCTGCGCAGCCTGCATTTGCTCCATTAGACGCACACACATTTCCCCTTACTTTTTAGGAGGGGAAAAGTGAGTCTTATAGAACAAAAAATACGGTATTTTCCTTCCTTGCTGACTGCTCCACTGAGGATGAGCGAACGAGTGTTTTGCCAGTCTCTGTGCCTCCCCCGCCCCTCATCCACCCACACACCTATCCGCCCACCTGTGGACCCATCCAGCAACCCCACCCCACCCACGACTGACCAGATTTCTGCTATGCTAGAGCAGATCTAAAAGAACTACTTATGTATGCATTTCATAGATTTTTGCTCTGGGTAAAACAAAAAAACCCAAAAAACCCGTCCAGGAAGCAGATTGCAACATACTTTAAAATACAAAGTAAATAATCAAACCGCGAAAACAGTGAACCGTATTCGGCACGGGAATTGTTAAAAATGACAAACAAGGTCAAGGCCTGGTTAAATGCTCTGCGCATGAAAATCAAGGCAATGCAGACTGGTCTGGGTAGCAGTGCCATCTGAAATGTGCATGTCACGATGGCGCTGTGGTCTAAACCCCTGAGCTTCTTGGACTTGCCGATCCGGAGGTTGGCAGTTCGAATCCCCGCAATGGGGTGAGCTCCCGTTGCTCGGTCCCTGCTCCTGCCAACCTAGCAGTTCGAAAGCACACCAGTGCAAGTAGATAAATAGGTACCACTGCGACGGGAAGGTAAACGGTGTTTTGTGTTGTGTAGGCTCCTAGGATGTAAGTCATGGGCCCCGCCTGCTCCCTAAAATATCACAGGTTTGCTCCTTTCTATATATAGGGTGCTGACATTCTGCATGGGACACGGGTGGCGCTGTGGGTTAAACCACAGAGCCTAGGACTTGCCGATCAGAAGGTCGGTGGTTTGAATCTCCGCGACGGGGTGAGCTCCCGTTGCTCGGTCCCTGCTCCTGCCAACCTAGCAGTTCGAAAGCACGTCAAAGTGCAAGGAGATAAAGAGGTACCGCTCCGGCGGGAAGGTAAACGGTGTTTCCATGCGCTACTCTGGTTCGCCTTAGTCATGCTGGCCACATGACCCGGAAGCTGTACGCCGGCTCCCTCGGCCAATAAAGCGAGATGAGCGCCGCAACCCCAGAGTCGGCCACGACTGGACCTAATGGTCAGGGGTCCCTTTACCTTTACATTCTGCATGGGCTGGTTGCATGGCCATATGGGCAAATGGCTTGAGATACCTATGAGGTCCATCAATGACCATATAGCATATATTCAGCACAAATAAACAGCGGCAATTTGTTGTTGACAAAAGACAGCTGGACATAGAAAGGGCCCCATTACCTTCAGGAGCTTAGGGCATGCATAGACAAACTCCAGCCCTCCAGATGTTTGGGACTACAAATCCCATCATCCCTAGCTAACAGGACCAGAGGTCAGGGATGATGGGAATTGTAGTCCCATACATCTGGATGGCTGGAGTTCACTTATGCCTGGATTAGGGCTTCATGAAACCTAAATCCAGCCCTGCTTGGGGGCAGCTTGTGGGGCACTGTGAGGATGCTGAACTTCTTTTTGCCCTGGTCCAGCCACTTTGTGTTGTGTTCTTTTGTCACTCCTGCAGGAGTTGCTAAGGGATCCATCCCAAATTTGTGCAAGGGGGGGGGGTGGGCAGCCAAGAATGCGTCCCGCTGCTTCGCTATCTCCCCGCAAGCCCCCACTGTTTTGACAGTTCCTGGCGCAAACGGTTCCACTTAGAGATTTCATGCCAACCCAAACTCATCCCGGCTTCCCCCTTGACGCTTTCTCGCCACCAGACTCTTGCGACTGCCTAATCACTGTTTTCGTTTGGGGCTCGCTTCTCCCTCTCCGCCCCCCCCCCCGTTGCTTAATTTGCCTTTAAGAAACGTTAATACGGATAAATAATGCAGGGGGGTTGCTGCTGGGAACCGCGTCTGCTGTGTGTTTTCATCCTTGTTCTTTGCATACGCATCCCAGCCATCATGGCTGCCAGCTCCATCCCTCTGGTTAGCAGTGAGCTGTACCTCGAAGAGGAAAAGCGTCTTTGCCTTGCATTTTTGCTTTTCATCGTTGCCGCATCGTGGCTCGCTTTTGTTCCCCGTCAAATGCTTTACGGACTCCACAGGCTCCCTACCCAATCTTGGCGGGGCAAATAGGATAAGCTTTGCAAGAGATGAGGCGTGAGCAGGGTAAGCTTTGCAAGAGGTGAGATGCAAAGGAGATAAGCTTTGCAAGAGATGAGGTGCAAGTAAGATAAACTTTGCAAGAGGTGAGGTGCAAGTAAGATAAACTTTGCAAGAGGTGAGATGCAAAGGAGATAAGCTTTGCAAGAGGTAAGGTGCAAGTAAGATAAACTTTGCAAGAGGTGAGGGGCAAATACGCTCCCCCTTGTGAGAGGTGACCTGCAAAGGAGGGGTGTTCTTAAACATCTCAGGAACAGGCACAAGGAACATCTGGCCAAATTAGGCCAGTATGTTTCCGAGCACAATTTAAAGTGTTGGTGCCCACCTTTAAAGCCCTAAACGGCCTCGACCCAGTATACCTGAAGGAGGGTCTCCACCCCCATCATCCAGCCCGGACACTGAGGTCCAGCTCTGAGGGCCTTCTGGCGGTTCCCTCCCTGCAAGAAGTGAGGTTACAGGGAAGCAGGCACAGGGCCTTCTTGGTGGTGGCGCCCTCCCATCAGATGTCAAGGAAATAAACAACTATCTGACTTTTAGG
Organism: Podarcis siculus; assembly: GCA_034642415.1. Lineage (NCBI taxonomy): Eukaryota > Metazoa > Chordata > Lepidosauria > Squamata > Lacertidae > Podarcis > Podarcis siculus. The sequence goes on from JAXCMG010000040.1 coordinate 4,283,838, forward strand.
AGACATCTGAAGGCAGCCCTGTTTAGGGAAGCTTTTAATGTTTGATGTTTTATTGTGTTTTTAATATTCTGTTGGGAACCGTCCAGAGTGGCTGGGGAGGCGGGGTATAAGTCATAAACTATCATTATTATTGTCATTATCATTATCCTATTATAAAGCAGCATGATTTATAATATTATAAAGGAGCCAGATGGGCAGGGTCTAGGGTTTTGAGTCTCTCCCAGCCCTATCTGGGAAGGCCAGCAGGGGGGAATTGAATCTGATACAGAAGAAGAAGAAGAAGAAGAAGAAGAAGAAGAAGAAGAAGAAGAAG
>JAXCMG010000040.1:4292657-4320632 GCA_034642415.1 Podarcis siculus
TAATAATAATAATAATAATAATAATAATAATAATAATAATAATAATATATTTACACCCCGCCCATCTGGCTGGGTTTCCCCAGCCACTCTGGGCGGCTCCCAACAGAACATTAAAAATACAATAAAACATCGAACATTAAAAACTTCCCCAAACAGGGCTGCCTTCAGATGTCTTCTAAAAGTCAGATAGTTGTTTATCTCCTTGACATCTGATGGGAGGGCGTTCCACAGGGCGGATGCCACCACCGAGAAGGCCCTCTGCCTGATTGGGCTCGATGGGCTCATATGGGACTACTGAGAGGAGAGAGGAGAGCCACCTTCGGATATCTTAAGGGCTGTCACATGGAAGAAGGAGCGTGCTTGTTTTCTCCTGCTCTGGAGGGCAGGACTCGAACCCAGGGCTTCAAGTTGCAAGAAAGGAGATTCCGACGAAACATTCGGAACAACTTTCTGAGAATAAGAGCTGTTCGGCAGTGAAGGAGAACCCCAATAGAGTTGGTGAACTGTATCTACCTATTCCATAAAGAAGGCTGATCGCTGAAGAATTGATGCTTTTGAATTCTGGTGCTGGAGGAGACTCTTGAGAGTCCCATGGACTGCAAGAAGTTCAAACCTCTCCATTCGGAAGGAAATCAGCCCTGAGTGCTCTCTGGAAGGACAGATCCTGAAGCTGAGGCTCCAAGACTTTGGCCACCTCAGGAGAAGAGAAGACTCCCTGGAAAAGACCCTGATGTTGGGAAAGATGGCGGGCACAAGGAGAAGGGGACGACAGAGGACGAGATGGTGGGACAGTGTTCTCGAAGCTACCAGCATGAGCTTGACCAAAGTGCGGGAGGCAGTGGAAGACAGGAGTGCCTGGCGTGCTCTGGTCCAGGGGGTCACGAAGAGGTGGACACGACTAAACGACTAAACAACAACAACATCTACCTATTACTTGGTCAAGCTTTGAGGTTCTTCTAACTTTGCTGCCTCTCGTGATCTGCCCGTCAGAGGACCGGAGGGAGAACAGGGTGGTGTTGGCCTCTCTGGATGAGTCGTTGGTCCAGACGTTGTCTTCATTCAAGCCTCCATCTCTTGTCTCCACCCTGCTTCAAATTCTCTCTCTTTCGTTAGGCGGCCTCCATTAAGACCCAACAAAAGCGCAGCGTTCGTCTGGCCGCGGGAGCTAATGAGACGTTTAAAGCGGCGTCTGGGGCACGAAAACATCAGCAAGCCTTCATCAATGGAAATTAAAGTCCATTCACGAAGGAAGAAAAGAGGGGGAACTCTCCGCGGCGCGGTCACTCGCCTTTTAAGGCCTGGCACTGTGAATTTTGCCAACCGAGGCTGGGATCTGAGCGGGGGACAAATTAGCCCGTGGGAAGAAGAGAATAAAGAGCATTTGTGGGCAGCGGAAGAAGTTAATATGTGTATTGCTGTCATTCTCATTGCGTCTTGAGGATGAGCATAACATCAGAAGAGGCTGCTGGATGAGGCCCATTGAGTACAGTATCCTGTTCTATCCCGTACAGTGGTACCTCGGGTTAAGTACTTAATTCGTTCCGGAGGTCCGTTCTTAACCTGAAACTGTTCCTAACCTGAAGCAACAGGCTAATGGGGCCTCCTGCTGCTGCTGTGCCGCCGGAGCACAATTTCTGTTCTCATCCTGAAGCAAAGTTCTTAACCTGAGGTACTATTTCTGGGTTAGTGGAGTCTGTAACCTGAAGCGTATGTAACCCGAGGTACCACTGTACTACTAGAAGGCATTTTTGCAAATTACATTCACTCATCTATATGCAATTTTAGGCATGCTTTTTTCTTTGCAGTTTTGTGGGTGCATTTTTGGTGGGGAGAAGGGCATTTCACAGCAAAGGGAAGAGTGGGCTTTGAAAATGCAGCTGTGTTTGTTGTTGTTGTTGTTTTGTCATTTTGTCGTGTCCGACTCTTCGTGACCCCATGGACCAGAGCACGCCAGACACTCCTGTCTTCCACTGCCTCCCGCAGTTTGGTCAAACTCATGCTGGTAGCTTCGACAACACTGTCCCACCATCTCGTCCTCTGTCGTCCCCTTCTCCTTGCGCCCTCCATCTTTCCCAACATCAGGGTCTTTTCCAGGGAGTCTTCTCTTCTCCTGAGGTGGCCAAAGTCTTGGAGCCTCAGCTTCAGGATCTGTCCTTCCAGTGAGCACTCAGGGCTGATCTCCTTCCGAAAAGGATAGGTTTGATCTTCTTGCAGTCCGAGGGACTCTCAAGAGTCTCCTCCAGCACCAGAATTCAAAAGCATCCATTCTTCAGCCATCAGCCTTCTTTATGGTCCAGCTCTCACTTCCATACATCACTACTGGGAAAACCATAGCTTTTACTATACGGACCTTTGTTGGCAAAGGTCCAACAAAGTGTTTACCGTTCGTGTATTACTTCTGGAAGTGCAAATTGGGTCAGTTCTCATGACCCTTGGCATGTGGGTGCCCATGAGAATCTGGTCAGGGAACGACGACAGTAGAACGCCGTAAGTGTGAAACCGATGAGTTCCATGCACACACGAAATCGGTGCCTGCGCAATTTGCCTCGTATCACACGTTCCCAAATGCCACCCATTCCTTTAAGAAAAGATAACATGGGCCTGTGGACCTCCAAACTCTGCAAGTCAAGCCCCACATTAACCACCTACAGCATGGGTAGGCATACTAAGGCCCGTGGGCTGAATCCGGCCCAATCGCCTTCTCAATCCAGCTCGCGGACGGTCCGGGAATCAGCGTGTTTTTACATGAGTGGAATGTGTGCTTTTATTTAAAATGCATCTCTGGGTTATTTGTGGGGCATAGGAATTCGTTCATCCCCCCCCAAAAAATAGTCCAGCCCCCCACAAGGTCTGAGGGACAGGGGACCGGCCCCCTGCTGAAAAAGTTTGCTGACCCCTGACCTACAGCTTCCTCCTGAGTCCCGACTTCATGCAATTCCAGTATTCTCTTGTAGCACCACAAATCCTACGTGATGACAACCTTACGTTTTTATGTATAAAGCAAGAAAGCTGGGAATGGTGGTTCATCTGGAAGGGAACAACCTTCTCTATAGATGCCTATTTCTTCTTCCATACAGATGTTTTTGCTGCAAGTGTGAGTGGGGTTTTTTTTGGGGGGGGGAGTTCTTCTCCTTACTTCATTGCTGATGCTCGACAAAGCAAATAAAACCAGACCAGGGGCTTGAGCGAGACTTGCCTGCTCATCTCGCTTTACAGGCCGAGGGAGCCAGCGTTTGTCCGCAGACAGCTTCTGGGTCATGTGGCCAGCAGGACTAAACCGCTTCTGGCGAACCAGAGCAGCGCACGGAAACTCCGTTTACCTTCCCGCCGGAGCAGTACCTATTTATCTACTTGCACTTTGACGTGCTTTCGAACTGCTAGGTTGGCAGGAGCAGGGACTGAGCAACGGGAGCTCACCCCGTTGCGGGGATTCAAACCGCCGACCTTCTGATTGGCAAGTCCTAGGCTCTGTGGTTTAACCCACAGCGCCACCAGCGTCCCAACTTTACACCCCGGTTTTGGAGAATTACAGCCTTCTGTGGCTGGAGAGACCAATACAGGAGGACACGCTTTAGTTGCAGGTGGGGTTGATGAAGACATCCAGTTTTGCTGCTACAGGTGCACTACAAATCCTACGTGACGACAACCTTACGTTTATATATATAAAGCAAGAAAACTGGGAATGGTGGTTCCTCTGGAAGGGAACATCCTTCTCTATAGATGCCTATTTCCTCTTCCCTACAGATGTTTTTGCTGCAGGTGTGAGTGGGGTTTTTTTTGGGGGGGGGTGTTTCTCCTCCTTACTTCATTGCTGATGCTCCGCAAAGCAAATAACGCCAGACCAGGGGCTTGAGCGAGACTTGCCTGCTCCCCCCCCCGTTTTTTTTGCTTCTCTCCAGCCTCAGTCTATGCCACCTCCCACCAAAGCCAGCTTTCCCCCGGTGCTCTGTTTATATGTATATTTAATTACGGCTGCTCCACAGACCCAGAGACTGAGCAACGGTTCAGTCCAAAGCCCAGGTGTTATGTGATCTGGTTTCCATGGCTCCAGCGTCGAGGTGGAGGATGGAGGAGGCAGCATTTGGTATTATTATAATTTTATTAGGGCTGCTTCGAAATTGTAATCGGGAGAGAGGAAGGCATGATTTGAACAAAAACACAAAGAACGTTGTCATTGGAGGAAGAGGGAGAAGAAAGTTACCAACGGCAAATCTGCCTTGAGCCTTCGTTTTATTGGTACTGAGCCTTTTATAACAATAGCAATAATAATAATAATAATAAAATTTATTTACACCCCGCCCTCCCCACTAACACCAATAAAATCACAGTAAAAAACATGATAGGGGAAAAAGAAAAAGAAAAAACCAATTTAAAATGCAGCCTCATTTTAAAAGTAGCCCATGGATCAAAACCATAAGGGGAGGGAAACATAAGGGTCAGACTGAGTCCAAACCAAAGGCAGAACAGCTCTGTCTTGCAGGCCCTGCGGAAAGATGTCAACTCCCGCAGGGCCCTAGTCTCTTGTGACAGAGCATTCTACCAAGTCGGGGCCAGTACTGAAAAGGCCCTGGCCCTAGTTGAGACCAATCTAACCACCTTGCGATCTGGGACCTCCAAAATGTTGCCATTTGTGGATCTTAAGGTCCTCCGCAGGGCATACCAGGAGCCATAGCAATAGCAATATATTTATACCCCGCCCATCTGGCTGGGTTTCCCCAGCTGCTCTGGGCGGCTCCCAACAGAATATTAAAAACACGATAAAACATCAAACATTAGAAACTTCCCTAAACAGGGCTGCCTTCTGATGTCTTCTAAAAGTCAGAAAGTTGTTTATTTCCTTGACTTATGGTGGGAGGGCGTTTGACAGGGAGGGCACCACCACCGAGAAAGCCCTCTGCCTGGTTCCCTGTAACTTTGCTTCTCGCAGGGAGTGAACTGCCAGAAGACCCTCAGAGCTGGACCTCAGTGTCTGGGCTGGACGATGGAGGTGGAGATGCTCCTTCAGGGATACTGGACAGTGGCCATTTAGGGCTTGAAAGGTCAGCACCAGCCCTTTGAATTGTGCTCAGAAAATTACTGGGAGCCAATGTAGGTCTTACAGGACCAGTGTTATATGGTCTGAATGCTCCTTTCATTTGATCTCCATTCCCATCATTCAGCCCAGACACTGAGGTCCAGCTCCGAGGGTCTTCTGGTGGTTCCCTCCCTGTGAGAAGTGAGGTTACTGGGAACCAGGCAGAGGGCCTTCTCGGTGGTGACGCCTGCCCTGTGGAACGCCCTCCCATCAGATGTCAAGGAAATAAACAACTACAGTGGTAGCTCGGGTTACATACGCTTCAGGTTACAGACTCCGCTAACCCAGAAATAGTGCTTCAGGTTAAGAACTTTGCTTCAGGGTGAGAACAGAAATCGTGCTCCGGTGGCGCAGCGGCAGCAGGAGGCCCCATTAGCTAAAGTGGTGCTTCAGGTTAAGAACAGTTTCAGGTTAAGAACGGACCTCTGGAACGAATTAAGTACTTAACCCGAGGTACCACTGTACTGCGAAGGACAGAGGTGAGTTTCGTTTTCCTGCTCCAAAGAGGGCAGCGAACGGAGCGATTTGTTTGTTTCTGTTTGTTTTAAAGACAAACACCTCTTGCGGAGCCTGGTATGAGCTTTCCAAGCGGGGGCTATTAACTAAAAATGACTCTGACCTCCCTGCTTGTTGCGTCCTCTCTTGTTCTTCTTTTCTTTTTTTAAAATCCAAATAATTTTTATTGGCTTTCATGTAAATACAAAGGCCAACATATGACAACAGTCACTTGTCCAGTCGTACATTCTTATTAAGTTCTATATGCGGTACACGTTATGCAAGCAATATGTTTATTTATGCGTTGTATCCTCTCCACAAAGGTTCATGTATTGTGGAATAAAAGCATCTTCTGTCTCATATATAAAGGGGAAAAACTGGAACCCAAGTCCCACTAGAATTGTCTGTCTTTCAAGTGCCTTAAAGCAATGACAAACCTAGACAGCATCTTAAAAAGCAGAGACACCACCTTGCTGACAAAGGTCCATATAGTTCAAGCTATGGTTTTCCCAGTAGTGATGTGTGGAAGTGAGAGCTGGACCATAAAGAAGGCTGATCGCCGAAGAATGGATGCTTTTGAATTCTGGTGCTGGAGGAGACTCTTGAGAGTCCCATGGACTGCAAGGAGATCCAACCTCTCCATTCTGAAGGAAATCAGCCCTGAGTGCTCACTGGAAGGACAGATCCTGAAGCTGAGGCTCCAAGACTTTGGCCACCTCATGAGAAGAGAAGACTCCCTGGAAAAGACCCTGATGCTGGGAAAGATGGAGGGCACAAGGAGAAGGGGACGACAGAGGACGAGATGGTTGGACAGTGTTCTCGAAGCTACCAGCATGAGTTTGACCAAACTGCGGGAGGCAGCGGAAGACAGGAGTGCCTGGTGTGCTCTGGTCCAGGGGTCACAAAGAGGCAGACACGACTAAACGACTAAACAACAACAACAACACGGTGAGTGAGGCATTCTGATAGTCACATTCCAAATATTATTTACCCAGATATTACTAAAGATCTTCAGTTCTTTTTTCTTTCTTTTTGCTCTGTTTCCGTAAATGTGAGGCGGAGGACATTTCCGAACTGGAGGGCTGCATTCCACGCTGAGCAAGCTTTGTTGGTTAGAAAAGCCAGAGGCAAAGACAGGTGGAGCAACAAGTGTGATTTACAAAAAAATAAAAACAAATTAAAAGCTTAATAATTATGGACAGTGTGGATGTAGGGCAGTTTTTTCTCCCTCTCTCGTAACACTCGGAACTCGCGAAATGTTGGAAGATTCAGGGCAGACAAAGCCAAGTCCTCCTTCGCGCAGCAGAGAGATAAACTGCGGAACTCTCTGCCACAGGACACAACCTGGACGGCTTTAGAAGAGGTTTGGGTGAAGGCTATGGATGGCGCAGTCGGCCACTCTGCGGGATAGGGTGACGGACAGGCCTGATCCTGCAGCCTCTTCCGGGGTTCTTAGCTCTTAATGGTTTCAAAAGCAGGAGCTTTTGCAAAGTACAGTGGTACCTGGTTCTCAAACGCCTTGGTACTCAAACAGCTTGGAACCCAAACACTGCAGACCCGGAAGTAAGTGTTCCGGTTTGCGAACTTTTTTCGGAAGCCGAACTTGCTCCATTTTGAGTGTTACGTTTCCGATTTGAGGTCTGTCTGTTTTTGCTATTTATTTTGCATTTTCGTGGCTCTTTTTCGTTTCGCTTCTGTGACTGCGTGGAACCCAGTTCAGCTACTGATGGATTGATTGATTGCAGTACATCGTTTATTGCTTTCATTTTATGGATCGACGGTCTCGTTCGATAGCAAAACCCGTGTCAAGCTGCTGTCTTAGGGGTTGTTTTGAAAAGTCTGGAACGGATTAATCCGTTTTGCATTGCTTTCTATGGGAAAGCGCGCCTCGGTTTTGGAACGCTTTGGTTTTGGGACGGATGAAGTTTGAGAACCGAGGTACCCCTGTATTGCAGGACTGGAGGGAAGGCTGTTGGCGGTGTTATTCCTTTGAACTGGCAGCCCCGCTCGTCGTGCCAAAATAATGAGGACCCAGTCCTTGTAGCTGTCATTCCTATTAGCAGATGGGCGAGATCCGCCTCTTACTAGGGGGATCTTTCTTTAGAACAGAGAGAGAGAGAGAGAGAGAGAGAGAGAGAGACTCATTTCCCTCTCTCCTCCATCATGCTTCAAGCCAGCTCAAGGGAGACAGTGGTAGTCCCAGGAGAACCAGCCAAAGACAATCTTCGCCAGCAGCCCTGAGTTGCCGGCTTGGCAGATGTCTCTTTGATACTCGCTCCGGCGTGTGCCGCTTCCGCCACACACACACCCCGCCACCACCCCCTTCCATACCGCGACACGCTTCTTTGCCCACAAGCGAACCAAGGGGCCCCCAGATCACAGAACAGGTGTCAACACCCACCTGGCGGGACGCACGCTTGACGTGGAAAGACAAAGGTCACCCAAGCGGGGACGTTCCTGCAAATGTGGCCTCTGGAATTACGTGCGCTTTAGTGTGTTCCTTCCGATGCTTGCTTTTTTAGAAAATCAGCTCCGGCGCTGGTTGGTTGCTGTCTGCTTTTTTGTTTTGGGTGGGAGGGCGTCGGAGCCGAATGCTCAGAGAGTTGAAGGCCTCTGAGGGTGGAGAATTGAGTCTGGGAAGTTGGGCAGAAAGGGGTTGATCCAGATCCAGGATCTGGTGTTTGGACAGGTCCGTCTAGAGCTGTGGTTCCCAATGTTTAGGGGATTTGATTTTTGTGGGGGGGAATGAGTTACAGTCATAAAGGTAATGCGGGTGGCACTGTGGGTTAAACCTCAGAGCCTAGGACTTGCCCATCAGAAGTTCTGCAGTTCGAATCCCCGCAATGACAGGGTGAGCTCCCGTTGCTCGGCCCCTGCTCCTGCCAACCTAGCAGTTCGAAAGCACGTCAAAGTGCAAGTAGATAAATAGGTACCGCTCTGGCGGGAAGGTAAACGGCGTTTCCGTGCGCTGCTCTGGTTCGCCAGAAGCGGCTTAGTCCTGCTGGCCACATGACCCAGAAGCTGTACGCCGGCTCCCTCGGCCAATAAAGCGAGATGAGCACTGCAACCCCAGAGTCGGTCACGACTGGACCTAATGGTCAGGGGTCCCTTTACCAGCATGAGTTTGACCAGACTGCAGGAGGACAGGAAGACTGGAGTGCCTGCAACAGGCGAGGCTGCAGTTCCCTTATTTTGGCTGCTGGTCCCTTATTTTCAAATCTGTAAAATGACAGATATGGCGGGCTCTTCTGCTTTGGTCGGCTCTGTGCCACTTGTTCAAGGGAGATACAAGTCCAGCTTGACCCTGCAGTGAAATCTCAATCCACACCAGGACGCCCCTGTCGGTTGGAGTCGACGCAGCCGACGAATTCTCCCTAAACTTTCCTAAAGAAAACTGGGCACTTTAGCAGAAGCGGAGGTTGAAAAATGGGCTCTGTATGTGTGTGTGTGAGAGAGAGAGAGGAGCATTTGCCACAGCAGTTTACCAACAAGATGTCAGGAGCGGCAGCGTCACTTAGCAAAGCTGTGAAATAGCAAGTCTTCGCAGGAGTCGCAATCTATTTCCAGACTTAAAGAAAGGATCTGACAAGCAGCCGGCAAATGCTTTGCCCGGAGGTGGGTTTCGGAGCCGCTTGAAAAGTGGAAATAGTTGTGCTGCTCAAAGCTCACTCCTAACCGGGAGGGCGGGGTACAAACAAAAATTATTATTATTATTATTATTATTATTATTATTATTATCTCACCCCTGACTCTCGACCAGTGGTTCCCAGCCTTTTTGGGGGGTCATGCCCCACCCAAGCATCTCTAAACTCCTGATGCCCCCCCCCCCCCGCCTACCTTCTGATCGGCAAGTCCTAGGCTCTGTGGTTTAACCCACAACGCCACCCGTGTCCCTTGAGTTACAGTCATAAAGGTAAAGGTAAAGGGACCCCTGACCATTAGGTCCAGTCGTGGCCGACTCTGGGGTTGCGGCACTCATCTCGCTTTACTGGCCGAGGGAGCCGGCATACAGCTAAGCCGCTCCTGGCGAACCAGAGCAGCGCACGGAAACACCGCTTACGTTCCCGCCGGAGCGGTACCTATTTATCTACTTGCACTTTGACGTGCTTTTGAACTGCTAGGTGGGCAGGAGCAGGGACCGAGCAACGGGAGATCACCCCGTTGCGGGAATTCGAACCGCCGACCTTCTGATCGGCAATTCCTAGGCTCTGTGGTTTAACCCACAGCGCCACCCGTGTACTGAGTTACAGTCATACCTCGGGTTAAATATGCTTCAGGTTGAGTGTTTTCAATTTACGCTACGCGGCGACCCGGAAATAATAGAACGCGTTAATTCCGGGTTTCGCCGCTCGCGCATGCGCAGACGCTCAAAATGATGTCGCGCGAATGTGCGGAAGTGGCGAAACATGACAAGCACATGCGTAGTCGCGTGTTACGTTCTACTTAACCTGAGGTACCACTGTACAGTAAGGTAAAGGTAGAGGTACCCCTGCCCGTACGGGCCAGTCGTGTCCGACTCTAGGGTTGTGCGCCCATCTCACTTAAGAGGCCGGGGGCCAGCGCTGTCCGGAGACACTTCCGGGTCACGTGGCTAGCGTGACGAAGCTGCTCTGGCGAGCCGGCACCAGCGCAGCACACGGAAACGCCGTTTACCTTCCCGCTATGAAGCGGTCCCTATTTATCTACTTGCGCTTAAGGGTGCTTTCGAACTGCTAGGTGGGCAGGAGCTGGGACCGAAAGACGGGAGCTCACCCCGCCGCGGGGATTCAAACCACCGACCATGCGATCGGCAAGCCCTAGGCGCTGAGGTTTTACCCACAGCGCCACCCGCGTCCCTACCACTGTACAGTACTTCTTAATTGTATTTCAGCTCAACAATTACTTTGATAAAATACATACTTTGTTATGTGCAAATGGCTTTGGATAACTATCAGGTCCATACATTACCATATAGCATATATTCAACACAAAAAAACCCCAGCGACAATTTGTTGTTGACAAAGGACAGCTGGACGTAGAAAGGGCCCCATTACCTTCAGTAGCTGAGGGCCTCATCACACCTAAATCTTGCCCTGGAAATAAGTGAAAACGCTAGCAGGATTAAGGTGAATTCGACAGTTTAGTCTAAAAGGAGGAAATATGATTGGGAGACGGGATCGAATGGTTACAACAGATTATGCAGAAATCACGGGAAAATTTTAAAGAACCGTGGAAGGGGGAGAAGAGAATTTGATGTATGTATTATTACAACAGTAGATATTCAATGGTGGAATGTATTATTGGAAAATGACAATAAAAATATTATTTTTAAAAAGACAGATGACCCCTTGCAGTACTGTAACTTCCTCCTTCGCAGGTGCCCCCTCTGTGCGATACAAGTCATGGGAAAGAGGGGGCCATGTGCACACAGTTCATAGCTGTCAACTGTCCCTTATTTGGCGGGAAAGTCCCTTATCCCAGCGCCGTGTCCCGCTGCTGTCCCTTATTGATGGATGTCCCTTAAATTTCCCGGGTTTCAAAGGAAGCAGCTCCTCTCCCTCCCTCCCTGCCAGCCAGGGAGGAGGGAGGCTCCAACTGTGTTGCTTGGCTGCGTTGCTCACCCAATAAGGAGTCTAAGAACAACTGGGGGGGTGGAGCTTGCATGCCTTGTGCCAATCAAATCGGCCACGTTGCCTGGGGACTCGCCTTTGCTCAGCGCTTCCCAGTGGAGAGGTGACGGTGGTTTTCCTTGCTGCATCCCCTTTGCCGGGTTGCTGCGCTGTGGGAACCACCGCCTGAGGCTTCGTTTGGCTGCTGGCTGGGCTTTCTGCCTTTGGCTCGGAGGGGCTCAGAAGTCGAACATACCTGTGCTGGGAAAATCCCTTATTTTGGCTGCTGATCCCTTATTTTCGAGGCTGCTGGTCCCTTATTTTCAAATCTATAAGTTGACAGCTATGACACCATTGTCCATGCCCCCCAAACAGGTAAAAGGTGCTCAGAGTGGGAGAAAGAGCAAAGGGTGGCCTTCGTCTGAACGCTTCCTATTTTAGTCTCTCAGCCAATTAGCCGAGCCTGGCAGGCTTGCTGCTTCCGAGTCGTTTAACACGGAGGTGCAAATGAGCCCTGTTGCTCACTCTGGCTGGATTTCCTTTCTCCATCTCATTTATTTTATTAAGGGAGAAATCTGAGCGGCTCTCTCTTTAACTCAGATATATGCGTGTGGCTGTCCCTTTGCATAGCTGTCAACTTACTGGTCTCCTAGCCTTGGAAATGCAGGATGGACACCGCAGCAAGGAGACGGCTTATCCGTGCCCCGAGCAAACATTGGCGCATCCTTTGCTCACAAAGCAGCCTATATCCCTTCGGCCAGGACTTCCCATTGATCCACCTGCCCAGATGAGCCCACAGGTGCAAATACCCAAATCTTACAGGCAGTCCCCCTTTCTGGGCTCAGAACCCAGCACCCCCAAAGCCTACAGATGGAAGGAATAAGCTTGTTTTCTTCTGCTCTGAAGAGTAAGACCTGTACCGATGGCTTCAAGTTATAAGAAAGGATATTCTGATTAAACACTGGGAAGAACTTTCTGGCAGTAGGAGCTGTTTGACAGTGCAACAGACCCCTTCAGAAGGCAGTGGACTCTCCTTCCTTGCAGGTTTTTAAAGCGAGTTTGGGTCAGATATTTTAGCTGTGATTCTTGGCCTTAGATAGCCTTTGGGTTCCCTTCCAAGTCTATGATTTTCTTCTTTTCCCAATGTAGACATTTCCGTATGCATTCTTGCTTAATATACAGATTTCCCCAAAGCCCGTTTCCTTACCATAACACATTCTTGCATTATTATTACCGTATCTTTTGCTCTATAAGACTCACTTTTTCCCTCCTAACAAGTAAGAGGAAATGTGTGTGCGTCATATGGAGCGAATGCAGGCTGCGCAGCTATCCCAGAAGCCAGAACAGCAAGAGGGATTGCTGCTTTCACTGCGCAGCGATCCCTCTTGCTGTTCTGGCTTCTGAGATTCAGAATATATTTTTTCTTGTTTTCCTCCTCCAAAAACTAGGTGCGTCTTGTGGTCTGGTGCGTCTTATAGAGCGAAAAATACGGTATTTTTTACTAATACCTGCATTTCGCTGAAGCCTAGCCGTAGCTCTATGCAATTTTGCACTGGAGGACCTCGGAGAATGGTGAATTTCAAAGGACGGCAGCATTTTGATTCACACATTGCTTCGGAGAGCGCGAATAGCCTACGTCCCCCTTTCAGTCCAAACAGAATCACATTTCTTCTCCTTCCGTCGCCATTGCCCTTTGCACTTTAAAAAGAAAGGGGGGGGGGGGGTTGAAGCTGGACTGGGGAGGGAAGGCCATAATGGACTGAGTGGTTGGACACAGGAGAGAGAGCGTGGAGTTAGCACTTTCAAACTCAAGTCTCGGGGATTGTGCAAAGTGCTTTAATGACCCCTGAAGCATGAGTCACGGAGAAGTCTTGATTGTGTCCTTTCTATCAATCTCCAGGTTGCATCTACAGGGACAATTCAGGCCCATTTAAAAGCATGGCCAGGGCGGGCAGGTGCGAATTGCGACTTCTGCACGGCAGGCAGAAAGCAAAGGAAAATAAAAAGAGGACGCGGTCCGCAGAAATGGTTAGAAGATTCGGGACTGGGAAAATAAAATGCTTTCACGTGGTGCATCGTTGAACTGTGGAACTCATAGCTGTCAACTTACAGATTTGAAAATAAGGGACCAGCAGCCTTGAAAAAAAGGGACCAGCAGCCAAAATAAGGGACCTGCAGCCTCACCTGTTCCAGGCACTCCAGTCTTCCTGTCCTCCTGCAGTCTGGTCAAACTCATGCTGGTAGCTTCGAGAACACTGTCCAACCAACTTTGTAACCAGAGGTTCAACTGAATAGAATCTGAATCACATGCACCACAAGGCCTATGCAGCCTCAACTTAAGATGGCTCCCCGGCCTGGCTTTGCACTGCAAAATTTGCAGCAGCACGTGCAACAAAATGGCGTCCAGCATTCAAAAAACCCCTCAGCTTGCATTAACTAGCCACACACAAGGCATGCAAGCTCCACCCTCCAGTCGTTCTTAGACTCCTTATTGGGTGAGCAACACAGCCAAGCAACACAGTTGGAGCCTCCCTCCTCCCTGGCCGGCAGGGAGGGAGGGAGAGGAGCTGCTTCCTTTGAAATTTGAGGGACATCATTTAAGGGACATTTAAGGGACAGCAGCGGGACATGGCCCTGGAATAAGGGACTGTCCCTTCAAATAAGGGACACTTGACAGCTATGGCGGAACTCCTTCCTGCAGGAGTCAGGGACTGGTACCGACTTGCACGGTTTTGAAAGAGGACTGGGCACATTCAAAGAGGAGGAGAAGGTTTTCAGCAGCTACCAGCCACAATGGCTACCCTCTGCCTCCACAGTCACATGTGCCAGGGAGTTCCATGGACTACTGCAATGCGCTCTACGTGGGGCTACCTTTGAAGGTGACCCGGAAACTACAACTAATCCAGAATGCGGCAGCTAGACTGGGGACTGGGAGCGGCCATCAAGACCATATAACACTGGTCTTGAAAGATCGGCTTGGTCTTTATTGAAGACGGTTGCAACAGGACTCCCACCTGTCACAAGGTGGAACAAGATGGAAGCCCAGAACAAAAGAAGACCCCAACTTTTATCAGTTACTAATCCCCCAAGCTACACCCCTAGAACTACATCACAACTACATCATGACTACATCATTGACACAGCACAAAAAGGAGGGGTTGAGGGAGGAGTTGTGGTGGTAACCTGAGTATCTTGTCACCTGGCTCGTTCCTCCTTTCCCCCTCCCCATGAGTCATTTCCAGAGGACAAAGGGGAGTTGGCAGTTTCCTGCCCCCAGAGAGAAGATCTGATCATTGTCCTTTGTTCCAGTCCGTGTTGAATCCACTCCCATATGCAAGTCCTTTGTGACCTTGATGGTCTTCTGTCTGGGACCATCAAGGTTGTCATGCCAACTGGGTAGGGCTCCTGCGTACGTGTTGGTACGCTTAAGGGATTATGGCCGTCCTGTATCAAACCGTCCCCCTTGGATAGTCCTTCCTTCATGGAACAAAATAAAAGTGGTGTTGCTGTTGTTGTTTAGTCGTGTCCTACTCTTTGTGACTCCCTGGACCAGAGCACGCCAGGCACTCCTGTCTTCCACTGCCTCCCGCAGTTTGGTCAAACTCATGCTGGTAGCTTCGAGAACACTGTCCCACCATTTCATCCTCTGTGGTCCCCTTCTCCTTGCACCCTCCATCTTTCCCAACATGAGGGTCTTTTCCAGGGAGTCTTCTCTTCTCATGAGGTGGCCAAAGTCTTGGAGCCTCAGCTTCAGGATCTGTCCTTCCAGTGAGCACTCAGGGCTGATTTCCTTCCGAAAGGATAGGTTTGATCTTCTTGCAGTCCATGGGACTCTCAAGAGTCTCCTCCAGCACCACAATTCAAAAGCATCCATTCTTCGGCGATCAGCCTTCTTTATGGTCCAGCTTTCACTTGAACCGGCAAGCCACTCCAGTATCCCTGCCAAGAAAACTCCGTGGACAAAGACAACAAAATAAAAGTGGACCGGTGTAAATCCAATGTACGGTTGATTTACTATGAATTGATAACAGAAACGTCGTCTATGTCGTGTGTGTCGTGTTTTTACAAACTGAATGATGGGGGGGGGGGTTCCTGCAACAGTTATGATCCAGTAGAGCAGCACTGTACCCTTGGAAGGTCTCTCCTCCCCCTCCTGCAAGGGCAGGAAGCAGTTACCGGCCCTACCATCAGGGGGCGCAGCTGGCCTAAATGGGGGAGGCGGAATTAACCCTCATCTCGCTCTGTTCCCGACCTTTGCAACAATTGCACAAGGCATAAGGAGATGCCCCCAACTGCTGACCTTTATGAAATTTCCATTAATTGTGCCCTCCTCTCCCTCTCGCAACCTCTGCCGACCCCCGACCCGCATGCAGTTGCCCAGCGTCCGCTAATTATCCCGTCTCGGCCGATCACCCGCCAAATAGCATCGCAGTTAATTGGGTGCCGCAAAGGCGCTTTGCAGGGTAATTAAAACTGAACGGATGGGGGGGGGCGGGTTTGATGAAAGCCTCCAGCAATTTGGGGGGAGCAAAAAATAAAATCAAAAATCAAAAAAAAAATAATAATGAGAAGGCCAAGAAGTTAAATTCAGAAGGTTGGAAGGTTAGCCTCAATACAAATCTCCATACAGTGGTACCTCGGGTTAGGTACTTAATTCGTTCCGGAGGTCCTTTCTTAACCTGAAACTGTTCTTAACCTGAAGCACCACTTTAGCTAATGTGGCCTCCCGCTGCTGCCGCGCCGCCAGAGCACAATTTCTGTTCTCATCCTGAAGCAAAGTTCTTAACCTGAAGCACTATTTCTGGGTTAGCGGAGTCTGTAACCTGAAGTGTATGTAACCTGAAGCGTATGTAACCCAAAGTACCACTGTATATGAAGGTTAGAGTGGGGGGGGGGCATGACCTTGCCCCGAGTCAGCCCTTTCCCTGTAACTGAATGACCACTAAACAACAGTGAATTCTGCCCCAGGAGACCCCAGATTCTAACAGGCTCTGCACATTGTAGCCCTCCCCCCAGCTTTCAATGAGTCCAGGCAATAATAATAATTTATTACTTATACCCCACCCATCTGGCCGGGCCTCCCCAGCCACCCTGGGCAGCTCACAACAGAATATTTAAAAAATAAAACAAAACATCAACATTAAAAACTTCCCTAAACAGGGCTGCCTTCAGATGTCTTCTAAAAGTCAGACAGTTGTTTATTTCCTTGACATCTGATGGGAGGGCGTTCCATAGGGTGGGCGCCACCACTAAGAAGGTCCTCTGCCTGGTTCCCTGCAACCTCACTTCTCGCAATGAGGGAACCGTCAGAAGGCCCTCGGCGCTGGACCTCAGTGTCTGGGCTGGACGATGGGGGTGGAGATGCTCCTTCAGTTATACTGGGCCGTTTAGGGCTTGAAAGGTCAGCACCAACACTTTGAATTGTGCTCGGAAACGTACTGGGAGCCAATGTAGTTCTTTCAAGACTGGTGTTATGTGGTCTCGGTGGCCACTCCCCCTCACCTGTCTAGCTTCCGCATTCTGGATTAGTTGTAGTTTCTGGGTCACCTTCAAAGGCAGCCCCACAGAGAGCGCATTGCAGTAGTCCAAGCGGGAGATAACCAGAGCATGGACCACTCTGGCGAGACAGTCTGCGGGCAGGGAGGGTCTCATCCTGTGTACCAGATGGAGCTGGTAGACAGTCGCCCTGGACACAGAACTGACCTGTGCCTCCATGGACAGCTGTGAGTCCAGAATGACTCCCAGGCTGCGCACCTGGTCTCAGCGGCCACTCCCAGTCCCATTTAGCTGCTGCATTCTGGATTAGCTGTAGTTTCCAGGTCACCTCCAAAGGTAGCCCTAGCTTCAAAGTTGGGCACCAGTTGGGCTGCAGGAGTCACAGGAAACGAGGGAACAGAAGATGCCTTCCAATTGCCTTTGGGACTCTACTCTGGATTTGTGTAGGGTGGCGCTGTGGGTTAAACCACAGAGCCTAGGACTTGCCGATCAGAAGGTTGGTGGTTCGAATCCCCACGATGGGGTGAGCTCCCATTGCTCGGTCCCTGCTCCTGTCAACCTAGCAGTTCGAAAGCACACCAGTGCAAGTAGATAAATAGGTACCGCTCTGGTGGGAAGGTAAACGGTGTTTCCGTGCGCTGCTCTGGTTCGCCAGAAGCGGCTTAATCCTGCAGGCCACATGACCCGGAAGCTGTACGCCCGCTCCCTCGGCCAATAAAGCGAGATGAGCGGCGCAACCCCAGAGTCGGCCATGACTGGACCTAATGGTCAGGGGTCCCTTTACCTTTACTCCTGAGCCTTTTCTTCTTCTGAGGACGTCCTGCAAGACAACGGAGGTTTAGGATCTCCCCATATTCCATCAGGCTGCCTCTGCGGGAGAGACGGAGCCGCTAATGGGTCAGAGACGCAATGGGGCTTCAAATCCCCATTGGACCTCCTCGTTTTTAATTTTCTCCTGGCCTCCAGCCATAGCCCAAACCTTTACACCCTGCACAGAGGCCAACCAGAGACTATTGAGAAGCAAAGCAGCTAGTAAGCCTGATCTTTATTAAACCGTTGCAACAGGGTCCTCGCTCACCCCACGCAGGAGAGAGGAGAGAACCCAGAACAGTGGTGCGTAAGCCCTTTTGAAACCCACCCTGTAGCCCAAGACCACCCCCTAAAACATCATGCATACTTCACAGAAGGAGGCGGTCTGCGGCAGAAATCCTGTCTGCCAGGATACCTGATAATGGTCACTGATTGCATTACCTGGGCATTCTTTTGTGATGGTAAATACTTTTAGTTCCTGAGTCCAGGTCACAGGCTCACCCTATTCATACACAAATACGGCATTAAGACAGGATTTGTAAGTGAAAAGACAATGGGAAGGCTTTCCCCATTTGCCTCCCTTAGTGCAGAGGAATATTTGAGGTCACTGGGAGAGTCAAACTGGCTCTCCTGTACTATTTCAGACACGTGGTTTATAGACTTATTGTACGTATGTGTTTGACTTGTAAGTTTGAGAACATTTCATTTATATATTTGAGACCTTAACGTCTTATGACGGCGGTTTGCTGCCGAAATAGTGAGCTCCAACGCTCAATTGCAAAAATAGGTGACACCCCCCCTCTCTCTCCCTCCCCTTCCCCTCTTCGGTGCTGGATTTTGCAGCGATGAAAAGATTCTCAGTTCTCGACCTGTTCTCTGGGATTATTGCTGTAATTCCTATTGCTCTTTTTCTTTCAGAGATGGGCTTCAGGAAATACTGAAGGCTTGCTAGGGGTTCTTTTGTTGGCTAGGGTCAGAACAATCCTCCTTGCTTTCCCCCACCCCCTAAAAAAACCCCGAAACGTACAAACAAACCGAGACGAGAGAGGAAACTTGGAGCTGAGCACCTGAAGTACCTGTTAACCTTTCTGTTTTGTCATCCACCTGCCTCTGTTTTTTGCCATTTGCCCGCCGGTATAGGAATAAAAAGCAGAGAGGCAAAGCCAGACACGCGGAGAGAGAGATGATAAGAAAAGTTTCTTCCTGTTCCCAGTTCCCATGGAAACAAGTCATTTACTTCCACACTGAGAAGTTCAAACCGGCGTCTGAGGGTGAGGGTATCTCCTTTGCTTGCTGGCTTCAAAGGCCCTTGCTCCAAATCGCCATTTGATAGCAGCAGCGGCTTCTTCACACTCGCCGTAAAGTCATTCTGCGCCACGGCACCTGCACTGGAATGAAAATAACCACATCTAGATGTGTGTTCCTTCCGGCTTGCTAGTTTGCATTTATTTTTGCATTTTTATCTCACCAGTTTCCTCCGAGGAGCTGCTCCTCATTTAACAACAAAGCCGACTGGTTTAATAAGACAAAAATATAATCCAGAAACAATGGAAATGTTTAAACGATTATTTATGTCGACAAAGATTAAGTGCAAGGTATTGGTTGTGTTTAAGGGACGTGGGTTAAACCACAGAGCCTAGGACTTGCCGATCAGAAGGTCGGCAGTTTGAATCCCCACAATGACGGTGTGAGCTCCCGTTGCTCGGTCCCTGCTCCTGCCCACCTAGCAGTTCGAAAGCACGTCAAAGTGCAAGTAAATAAATAGGTACCACTCCGGCGGGAAGGTAAATGGCTTTTCCGTGCACTGCTCTGGTTCGCCAGAAGCAGCTTAGTCATGCTGGCCGCATGACCCGGAAGCTGGACGCCGGCTCCCTCGGCCAATAAAGCGAGATGAGCGCCACAACCCCAGAGTCGGTCATGACTGGACCTAATGGTCAGGGGTCCCTTACCTTTACCTATTCGTTATGTTTAGAATAGATTTGTGAAAGATTTAGAAAACTTACTGATTAGCATATTTGTATGAGGCAGTCTGCAGGCAGGTAGGGTCTCATCCTGTGTACCAGATGGAGCTGATAAACATCTGCCCTGGACACAGAATTGACCTGCGCCTTCATGGACAGCTGTGAGTCCAGAATGACTCCCAGGCTGCGCACCTGGTTAATTAATTTTTATAATGTTTTTATAATGTCGCACTATTTTGGTGTTGTTAGCTGCCCTGAGCCCGGCTTCGGCTGGGGAGGGCGGGATATAAATAAAATTTATTATTATTATTATTCAGGGGCACAGTGACCCCATTCAGGACCAGGGAGTCTTCCACACCTGCCCACCTCCTGTCCCCCCAAAACTGTACTTCTGTCTTGTCAGGATTCAACCTCAATCTGTTAGCTGCCATCCATCCTCCAACCACCTCCAGACACCCACACAGGACCTTCACCTGAGAGAGATATGCATAAAAAAAATACTTTGAGTTTCAAATTGTAAATATCGGTGGTGCTATAAGAAAAACCTGCTCCTTTTCCCTAATGGGGTACCCAAGAACCCACATAGAGTCCTTATGTAGGTTCCCTATTGGTAGGAGAAAATAACAGAGGCCAACCAGAGACTATTGAGAAGCAAAGCAGCTAGTAAGCCTGATCTTTATTAAACTGTTGCAACAGGGTCCTCGCTCACCCCACGCAGGGGGGAGGAGAGGAACCCAGAACATTGGCGCACAGGCCATTTTGAAATTGCCCGCCCTGTAGTCCAAGACCACCCCCTAAAACATCACGCATACATCACAGGAGGAGGCGGTCCGCGGCAGAAATCCTGTCTGCCAGGATACCTGATAATGGTCACTGATTGCATTACCTGGGCAGCCTGGGCATTCTTTTGTGATGGTAAATACTTTTAGTTCCTGAGTCCAGGTCACAGGCTCACCCTATTCATACACAAATACGCCCTTAAGACAGGATTTGTAAACAAAAGGACAATGGGAAGGCTTTCCAGATTTGCCTCCCTTAGTGCAGAAGAATATTTGAGGTCACTGGGAGAGTCAAATTGGCTCTCTTGTACTATTTCAGACACGTGGTTTATAGACTTACTGTATGTATATGTCCGTATATTTAAAGCTATGGTTTTCCCAGTAGTGATGTATGGAAGTGAGAGCTGGACCATAAAGAAGGGTGATCGCCGAAGAATGGGTGCTTTTGAATTCTGGTGCTGGAGGAGACTCTTGAGAGTCCCATGGACTGCAAGAAGACCAAACCTCTCCATTCTGAAGGAAATCAGCCCTGAGTGCTCACGGGAAGGACAGATCCTGAAGCTGAGGCTCCAAGACTTTGGCCACCTCAGGAGAAGAGAAGACTCCCTGGAAAAGACCCTGATGTTGGGAAAGATGGAGGGCGCAAGGAGAAGGGGACGACAGAGGATGAGATGGTGGGACAGTGTTCTCGAAGCTACCAGCATGAGTTTGACCAAGCTGTGGGAGGCAGTGGAAGACAGGAGGGCCTGGCGTGCTCTGGTCCAGGGGGTCACGAAGAGTCGGACATGACTAAGCGACTAAACAACAACAACAAGTATGTATGTGTTTGACTTGTAAATTTGTGAACATTTCATTTATATATTTGAGACCTTAAAGTCTTATGACAGCAGTTTGCTCCTGAAATAGTGAGGTCCAACGATCAATTGCAAAAATAGGTGGCCCCCCCTCTTTCTCTCCCTCCCCCCCTCGAGCCAAAGGAAATCAAGCCTGGCTCTAAAATCAAAATCTCTCTCCTTCAGGATGACAGTTAAGACTTCACAAAGAACCCATTAAGATCTCTATCAAGTGCCTTTCTCTTGCAGCTGATAGCAGTTACTCAGGCTTTGTCTGCTTGTGTGGTTATCAAATTTCCTCTGGGGTTGCTCCTCTCTCTGTGTGTGTGTGTGTCTGTGTGTGTGTAGGAGAACTAATTAGTTTTAATCCTGAAAGATGCACAGGAATGGCGCTGGCAGAAAGAGTGGACCTGTTTTTATTCCTCCTCACCTCGCTTCTAGGAAACACATTGTTGTTGTTGTTTATTCGTTTAGTGGTGTCCGCCTCTTCGTGACCCCCTGGACCAGAGCACGCCAGGCACTCCTGTCTTCCACTGCCTCCCGCACTTTGGTCAAACTCATGCTGGTAGCTTCGAGAACACTGTCCCACCATCTCGTCCTCTGTCGTCCCCTTCTCCCTGTGCCCTCCATCTTTCCCAACATCAGGGTCTTTTCCAGGGAGTCTTATCTTCTCATGAGGCAGCCAAAGTCTTGGAGCCTCAGCTTCACGATCTGTCCTTCCAGTGAGCACTCAGGGCTGGTTTCCTTCAGAATAGAGAGGTCTGATCTTCTTGCAGTCCATGGGACTCTCAAGAGTCTCCTCCAGCACCAGAATTCAAAAGCATCCATTCTTCGGCGATCAGCCTTCTTTATGGTCCAGCTCTCACTTCCCTACATCACTACTGGGAAAACCAGAGCTTTTACTATACGGACCTTTGTTGGCAAGGTGATGTCTCTGCTTTTTAAGATGCTGTGTAGGTTTGTCTAGAGGAAACACATAGGCAAGGGCAAAGGCCGCAAGACCGATCCGAGGCCCAATTCTTGCGATTGGCACAAACCATCAGGCAGCGGTTGTGCCAATATCTGCCCACCGGGTTCTCAGATCACAGGGGTTGGACTGGATGACTGGGGTCCCTTCCAACTCTGAAATTCTATTATTCTAAACTCCCCCCACAAAAATGTATCTTTCTTCCTCCTCCTTTTACCTGCCTCTGTCAGGGATGGAGATGGATGGCAGCTATCTGATTGAGGTTGAATCCTGACAAGGCAGAAGAACTGTTTTTGGGGGACGGGGGGGCGGGCGGGTGTGGAGGACTCCCTGGTCCTGAATGGGGTGACTGTGCCCCTGAAGGACTAGGTGCGAAGCCTGGGAGTCATCTTGGACTCACAGCTGTCCATGGAGGCGCATGTCAGTTCTGTGTCCAGGACGGCTGTCTACCAGTTCCATCGGGTACACAGAATGAGACCCTCCCTGCCTGCAGACTGTCTTGCCAGAGTGGTGCATGCTCTGGTTATCTCCTGCTTGGACTACTGCAATGCGCTCTCTGTGGGGCTACCTTTGAAGGTGATCCGGAAACTACAACTAATCCAGAACGCGGCAGCTAGACTGGGGACTGGGAGCGGCCGCCGAGACCATATACCACTGGTCTTGAAAGACCAACATTGGCTCCCAGTACGTTTCCGAGCACAATTCAAAGTGTTTGTGCTGACCTTTAAAGCCCTAAACAGCCTCAGCCCAGGAAACCTGAAGGAGCATCTCCATTCCCATTGCTCAGCCACTGACACTGGTGGACACTGAGGTCCAGCGCCGAGGGCCGTCTGGCAGTTCCCTCCCTGAGAGAAGTGAGGTTGCAGGGAACCAAGCAGAGGGCCTTCTCGGTGGTGGCGCCCTCCCTGTGGAACGCCCTCCCATCAGATGCCAAGGAAATAAACAACTATCTGACTTTTAGAAGACATCTGAAAGCAACCCCGTTTAGGGAAGTTTGATGTTTTATTGTGTTTTGGGAGCTGCCCAGTTTTCATGTTATTTTATTTTGTTAAAGCAACTAGAAAAAAATATTATGTTGGGAAGATCTCACACAGGTGAAGGGAAGCAGTGGGGAGGAGGGGAGGGTTAGGTTGAATTTGGGAAATAAAATAATATATGGGAAAGCAAAGGATATAATAGATTCTTATATAATCGTATTGTAACCAGAATAGAAGTTCAAAAGGGGAAGTAAATGTATTTTTAGTAATTTCATTATTGTAATAGTTATTATTATTTCTTATCGGTAGAAGGCAAGGTTAACTTAGACTTCTTTGTTTTGCTGTCTGTATAATATTCTTAAGTCAATTAAAAAAAAAAGACCGAAACCGTTTCCTCAATCAATAGTCATATCTACGAACCGAAGCCAGAAGGAAAACACACAGCGAACGGGTTTAATGTTGCGGTGCTAAATGCAAAGTTGAATACAGTGGTACCTCTGGTTACGTACTTAATTTGTTCCGGAGGTCCGTTCTTAACCTGAAACGGGTCTTAACCTGAAGAACCACTTTAGCTAATGGGGACGCCCAGTGCCACCGCACGATTTCTGTCCTCATCCTGAAGCAAAGTTCTTAACCCAAGGTACTATTTCTGGGTTAGCGGAGTCTGTAACCTGAAGCGTATGTAACCCGAGGTACCACTGTGGGGCCGTGCAGTTATGGCAGAGGGTGAGTCTAGCCGGCGTTCCGATTTGCAACGTAGGGGAATCCACCGATTGGCTAGAAAAGATGATGTCACAAGCTACGCAACCAGGTTGGCCATGACATCATGAACGTTCCGATGAAGCAAGCGCGAGAAGCAAGGCAAGGAAGCAGGCAAACGTCGTCACAGGGAACACAGGGAAGGATAAGGAGGTTTGGGCAGTGCCCAAATGGTCTGCGGGGCAAACCGCCATTGGTTTGGTCTTGGGTCGCTCTTGCGACAGTGACATAGCTTGGAATTGCCTCGGTGTCTTCCGTTTTAAGGGTGAAGTTGTGCTGCCCCCTGGCGGCCCAGCAAAGGAGCTGCAATTGCACAGCTACTGGTCGGCTCTTCCAGAAGATGCGAAGACAAGTGGACTAGCTGCTTGGTTGAATAGAAGCCTCCTGGAGGAAGCAGCTCAGAGCTCGGCAGTAGATAAAGGATTTCTCTCTGTTTCTCATTCCCCCCCCTTCCCCACATTTCCTCTGTAATTTGTGATTTATTTTTATATCATCTATTAAAAAAACAAACTCACTAAGATTTGTCAGTGAGAACTTCTCCTAACACAGACATTTTTATATGCAATTCTCCTTAATATTAGGGATGCGGGTGGCACTGTGGGTTAAACCACAGAGCCTAGGACTTGCCGATCAGAAGGTTGGTGGTTCGAATCCTCGCAACGGGGTGAGCTCCCGTTGCTCGGTCCCTGCTCCTGCCAACCTAGCAGTTCGAAAGCATGTCAAAGTGCAAGTAGATAAATAGGTACCGCTCCGGTGGGAAGGTAAACGGCGTTTCCGTGCGCTGCTCTGGTTCACCAGAAGTGGTTTAGTCCTGCTGCGCACATGACCCAGAAGCTGTACGCCGTCTCCCTTGGCCAATAAAGCGAGATGAGTGCCGCAACCCCAGAGTCGGTCACGACTGGACCTAATGGTCAGGGGTCCCTTTACCTTTACCTCCTTAATATTTATGCATCTTATTGTCAGGGTCTGGCAGGACGCGGACGAGTGTGGGGCTGGAGTCTGACTCGGGGGAAAGGGGACTGTGGTTTGTGGGGACCAGGAGACAAGACTCGGAGGCAGGGGGAGGTTTGGAAGACGAGCAGGAAGAGGCAGGCCAGGCAGGTGAAGGGCCAGGGGCTTCCCAACCTTTTCCTGCACCACTGCCTCCCAGAACCAAGAGGGGTCTGAAAAGGGGTGAGCAGAGGCAGTTGCCATGTATGCATAGTCTCCGGCTACATGCGCAGAGTCTGTCGGGGAAAGGTACGTAAACTGGTGGACCTGGAGCGTGGCCGCCTGTTGCTGCAACTGCTCCATAGGGCGCACACATGGAAATAGATCAAAGGGCTTGGACTAGATGACCCCTGAGGGAACCTTAAAGGTAAAGGGACCCCTGACCATTAGGTCCAGTCGTGGCCGACTCTGGGGTTGCAGCGCTCATCTCGCTTTATTGGCCGAGGGAGCCGGCGTACAGCTTCCGGGTCATGTGGCCAGCAGGACCAAGCCACTTCTGGTGAACCAGAGCAGCGCACAGAAATGCCATTTACCTTCCTGCTGGAGTGGTACCTATTTATCTACTTGCACTTGGATGTGCTTTTGAACTGCTAGGTTGGCAGGAGCAGGGACCGAGCAACGGGAGCTCACCCCGTCACAGGGATTCAAACCGCCAACCTTCTGATTGGCAAGTCCTAGGCTCTGTGGTTTAACCCACAGCACCACCCGCGTCCCGAGGGAACCTTACAACTCCACAATTCTGTGAAAATGCATCTTGCCCCTGCACACCAGAAGTACATCGGATGTCATATTCATGCCGCGTCATAAGATGGTTGTGAGATGCTGCCTCCCCAGGCCATAATAATCAGCTCCAGCACAGAGCCTCCTTGGCCTAATGAATTCCCTATTGGAGATCTTTGTGCTGCCAAATCCATTATCTGAATATTCATCGTGAAGCAATGAATATTCAGATTTGCCACGGAAAGCTTTTTTTTTTTTTTGCTCCGAAAGATAATAAGAGGGATATCTCTCTCTCTCTTTGCTCCCACCCCTGATGCTAGACTTATTAGGCCTCCTCTAATGGAGACAGGATTCTACCCAAGCGCTGTTAACAACCTCAAGATTTGGCTGTGCTGCTTAAATTAAAATTCAGGCACATCCAACCTCGGCTTAAATTGAAATTCAGGTCAGCCAACCTCTGCTTAAAATCCTCCGAGGAAGGAGAGTCCAGCACCTTCTGAGGGAATCCATTACACTCTCAAGCAACTCTCAGCGTCAGGAAGTTATTCCTGATGTTCAGCCGTTATTGCCTTCCTTGTAACTTGAATCCAAGCTCAGTAGCAGCACCCAGATCATTTGCAAGCATAGCTCTCTTTAAGCCGAAGTCCTAGACGTCCTAGATAGGACATTTACAAGCTCAGCAAATGGGGAATAAAAAGGGCAAATGCAATTTGTTATGAACAAGTGTTATGTGAATTGGGTTTAAAGGTAAAGGGACCCCTGACCATTAGGTCCAGTCGTGACCGACTCTGGGGCTGCGGCGCTCATCTCACTTTATTGGCCAAGGAAGCCGGCGTACAGCTTCCGGGTCATGTGGCCAGCAGGACTAAGCCGCTTCTGGCGAACCAGAGCAGCGCACGGAAACGGCGTTTACCTCCCCACCGGAGCGGTACCTATTTATCTACTTGCACTTTTGACGTGCTTTCGAACTGCTAGGTTGGCAGGAGCAGGGACCGAGCAACGGGAGCTCACCCCGTCGCGGGGATTTGAACCGCCGACCTTCTGGTTGGCAAGTCCTAGGCTCTGTGGTTTAACCCACAGCGCCACCCGTGTCCCTTATATTGGGTTTAAAATTGGGTTTAAAAAATAAATAAATCATAATTTCACATATATGCTCCTGGAGTATGAACTGGGGGTGACTGAGCCGGGTTCATTGCTTGATGAAAATGTCTTTTGGCTATGCAGCAAATTCCATGCAGGGGATTGTTAGGGAAGGAATTGCAAAGAAAACCGCCAATATCATCAAGGCTGCTATAAAAATCTAGGCTGTTGGCCATGTTTGAAATTCTGTGTACCATTCTGGGCACCTCAGCTCAACAGATCTAGGACAGATTTTTTTAAAGGATTTTATTTTCATGCAACGCATAGTTAAAGCTATGGAGCTTCTACAAGAGGCAGCGAAGGCCACCAACTTGGATGGCTCTGAAAGGAATTTAGACAAATTCATGGCATGAACATAAAGGTAAAGGGACCCCTGACCGTTCGGTCCAGTCGTGGCCAACTCTGGGGTTGCGGCGCTCATCTCGCTTTACTGGCCGAGGGAGCCGGCGTACAGCTTCCGGGTCATGTGGCCAGCATGACTAAGCCGCTACTGGCGAACCAGAGCAGCGCACGGAAACGCCATTTACCTTCCCGCCGGAGCGGTACCTATTTATCTACTTGCGCTTTGAGGTGCTTTCGAACTGCTAGGTTGGCAGGAACAGGGACCGAGCAACAGGAGGTCACCCCGTCACGGGGATTCGAACCACCGACTTTCTGATCGGCAAGTCCTAGGCTCTGTGGTTTAGACCACAGCGCCACCCGCGTCCCTCTCGCCGCTGTAGTCCAAAGCTTAACCAAAGGGCAAATGAAATTATGGGCCCTGGCGTCCCGGGACCCTCAAAGGAGAGCTCAAATCTCAGGAAGATCGGATGGTGGATTTCCTGTTTCCTCCGCTGCAACACCCTCCATGCCATAAGCTTGTGCAATTCATTTCCCATTCATTTCCTTCCATTGGAACAATGGGAGGGAATTCTCATTCTTATTTGAAAGCAGGGGAAAAGGATATGAACCTCTTCGGCCGACTCTGCGGACCGCCAGTGTCCCGGGCAACCCTTGTGTTCGGAAACACCGTCTTCGTGAAAATAATGCACACATAAAAATGTGTCATGTTATTAATTTTATTAAATTGATACCCTGCCTTTACACCCTAAGGGGGCAAGCGGCAAGCAATAAAACAATGCCAAAGTCTTTCAAACAATTCCAGTGCAGATGAGTGGAGAGAGCTTCACTTGAATGGCTTGCTAGAAGAGGAAGGTCTTTGGTAGGTGGCAAAGGACACCAGGCAGGTGCCACCACCCTGAAGGCCCTGATTCCTACATTGTGCCCTGCAGACTATCTCCAGAGTAGGGAGTTGTCTTTCTTTGGTTTTGTTTGAGTATTCAACACAGCTGTAAAATAGAGATAGATAGATAGATAGATAGATAGATAGATAGATAGATAGATAGA
>JAXCMG010000040.1:4321483-4383129 GCA_034642415.1 Podarcis siculus
CAGACCCTTGACTTCGTGACTCCTTGCTTCTCAACCCTCGGACCCTTGACTTCGTGACTCCTTGCTTCTTCAACCTTGGACCCTTGACTTCGTGACTCCCTGCTTCCTGACACTCGTACCCCTGGCTTCTGGACACTCGTTCCTGCTCCCACCCCGCCATCTTGTCCCCGGTCCCGACATCCTCAGCCAGGACTTCGATTGCCCCTAGACTGGACCATGCCAGTTAGGCTAAGAGATGGTGACTGGCCCAAAGTCACTCAGTGAGCTTTCACAGCTCACTTCTGCCCTGGTCAGACCACGCATGGAGTCCTGTGTCTAATTCTGGATGCCACATTTTAAGGAGGACCTTGACAAGCTGGCAAATATGCGGAGGAGGGTGACCCTGGGTCTGGTTAGGTTGTGCCGGGCTGGGAGTCCCAGTCCTAAACATCACGAGAGCACCAGGTTGGGAAAGGTTGGGCCGGACAGACCGTTTCGTCTGATCCGGCAAGGCATCCTTCTAATGTTCCCGTTGCCACCTAGGTATTTGGTCCAAAGGGGTTTCCCCGGCAACGGAAGACGCTGTCACCATCTCCATGGCAACAGATGCTAGCACTGATGCACTCTGTTGAGCCATGGATAGACTCGGGACAGGCTAGTATCTTGAAGGGGGAAAGGGGGGGCTATGTGGGGAGGGGAACCAAAGCTGGAAAGAAAAGGGGGGCACTATATTTTTAAAGGACTTTAAGCAGCCATAGCTTCCCCCCAAATAATCATGGGAAGTGCATCGTTTGTTGTGGGTGCTGAGAGATGTTCAGAGACCTCAGGGGCCCCCCCAGCTGCAATTCCCATAGTTCCCAGGTTTTTAACCACCCCCAACAATTCTCAGCATCCTTAGTGGTCTCAGCTTCCCCCAGTGGCTTCTCCTATCCATCTCTACAGTTGCCAGCATGGTTTAACAACCAATCCCTTTTCGAAGGGAACTCTGGGGATTGTATGAGGGGAACCAGGGGTCTCTCAGCAACTCTCTGCACCCTTAACAAATGTTGCCCCCACCCCCATGGCATCTCCAGGTGGGGCCGGAAATGTCCCCTTGCCTGAAGCCCTGGAGAGCTGCTGCCAGCCAGTGCAGACAGTACAAAGCTTGATAATAATAATAATTGGGAAGAAGGCAGATTCCTATGTCCCTAAGCAGAGTGAGGAAAGTTGTGACTCTTATTTCTCAAGGCAGCTGAATCTATTCCACTTTAATCTGGGGAGCGGCACATGAAAATTCTATTTGTTTTCTCTCAAAATGTATGAAATGAAAATTTGGTTTTAATCTTTCTCTCTCTCCCCCCCCTCCTTTCTTTCTTTTTTTAGCTAAGGACTGTGTCGGATGACTATTTCGGAAGTGTGAGATTTGGTAGATAAGAGATACCTTCTGATCAGCACATTTGCCCAGGAGGTAAGTATCAGGTCAGTTCACCTCCTGTTGCACAAATAATTCCTGTCTATAGATCAGGCCTAATTCCCGCACTGTGGTCATGGCAGAACAGATTCACCTCTGCAAATAAAACAGAGTGCGCATATTTTGGCCAGGGCTGCCCCCTAGTGGTGATGGTTGGTATCAATATTTTCAAATAATACACAGTACTGTACGGTAAAGGTAAAGGTACTCCTGCCCGTACGGGCCAGTCTTGACAGACTCTAGGGTTGTGCGCCCATCTCACTCAAGAGGCTGGGGGCCAGCGCTGTCCGCAGACACTTCCGGGTCACGAGCCAGCGCAGCACACGGAAACGCCGTTTACCTTCCCGCCAGTAAGCGGTCCCTATTTATCTACTTGCACTTTGACGTGCTTTCGAACTGCTAGGTTGGCAGGCGCTGGGACCGAGCAACGGGAGCGCACCCCGCCGCGGGGATTCGAACCGCCGACCTTTCAATCGGCAAGCCCTAGGCGCTGAGGCTTTTACCCACAGCGCCACCCGCGTCCCTAAATATATATGTTTCAAATATATATGATTAATATAAGGTTTATACCTATGACAGTTTCTAGGTAGACTTATAAAATGGCATTGGTGGGCTTGCTAGATTTGTGATCCACCTCCCGCCTCCCCAGAATTGCTGAAGCTGTAAAACACCCTGTAAAACCTGCAAAATTTGGGGGAATTTGCTCTAAAACGTTGGTGAATTTTTAGGAGTTTTTTTATTATTAAATTGCAAATTGCTGCAGAAATGTCAAAGTGAAGTTTGGGGCAATGAGAAACCAAAATTGACAGATTCACTCATTCTTGCTCAAGCATCAATGCTGCCCCCCCATTCCCGTCCCTGATAACAAATGTTAACACTTGGTCGCTAGCTTAAACCATTATAAATTGTTTCCTTTAGCCTTCCACATTGCTGTCTCTGACATCAAAAAGTAGTATTGGGACTAAACTCACAGTCAAGATTTGCTCTGTAGGTTTTGTTTGCTACAATGTATTTTTTGGTTGTCTGGGGAAATCAATCAATCAACTTACATATTTCAAAAAAATTATCTCTTGTTTTTGCTGGCACTCAAACCACATGCTTAGTCTGCCTGTTGGGTGATCTGGAGGTCTCCAGAGTCAGGTGCCCTGTCAACTCATGCCTCCGGAATGGATTCAGAAGCAAGACCGCACCAGCATCCTTGCCCAGCCGAAAATTATCCACCAAACAGTCTTCTGCAGGTAAGAACCTGGTTGCTGGACCTCCCAACCCCAGCAGGAGCAAGCGCTGTTTTAGTTTTAACATAGCATTTCCAAGGTTGCATCCAGCTAAATTGCGCTGTGGCCTTTTTTGCAATGTGCGTTTAGAGAACGTTAAGAGTCCTGCTGGATCGGCATAAACAAGAGCACTCTCGCCTCCTGTAAGGTAAAGGTAAAGGGGACCCCTGACCATTAGGTCCAGTCGTGACCGACTCTGGGGTTGCGGCGCTCATCTCGCTTTATTGGCCAAGGGAGCCGGCGTACAGCTTCCGGGTATGTGGCCGGCATGACTAAGCTGCTTCTGGCGAACCAGAGCAGTGCACGGAAAAGCCATTTACCTTCCTGCCGGAGTGGTACCTATTTATTTACTTGCACTTTGACGTGCTTTCGAACTGCTAGGTGGGCAGGAGCAGGGACCAAGCAACGGGAGCTCACCCCGTCGCGGGGATTCGAACCGCCGACCTTCTGATCGGCAAGTCCTAGGCTCTGTGGTTTAACCCACAGCGCCACCCACGTCTCTCTCGCCTCCTGTAGCTTTTGGCAAATGGTGTTCTGAAGCATCAGTGCCTCTGACGTGTGGAGGCAGAGCAGAGCCATTGTGGTGAGGAGACACTGACAGACTTGTCCCCCCTTGACTTAGTCCAATCCTCTTTCAAAGCCATCCAAGTTGGTGGCCATCCCTGCCATCTGTGGAAGTGAGGTCCATAGTTGAACTATGTGTTGCATGAAGGTCTTCCACTCTGGAGAACCATGGCTCTCTTTCAGCGAATCCTGGGAGCTGTATAGTTTCTTACGAGTGCTGAAAGTTGTCGGGAGACCCAAATTCTCCTTGTATAGCTGCAATTCCCAGCGTTCACTGGGAAGAGAGATTGAAGGTTAACCACTCTGGGGATCAAGGACTTTGTCACACAAACTTCCCTTGCCAAGGCAGAATCAGGGGCAGGGCCGGATTTAGGTTTGACGAGGCCCTAAGCTACTGAAGGTAATGGGGTCCTTTCTATGTCCAGTTGCCCTTTGTCAACAACAAATTGCCGCTGTTTTTTGTGTTAAATATATGCTATATGGTCATTGATGGACCTCATAGGTATCTCAAGCCATTGACGCATGTTGCCATGCAACCAGTCCATGCAGAATGGAGGCACCCTATATATAGAAAGGAGCAAACCAGTGATATTTTAGGGAGAAGGCTAGCAGACGGGGCCCATGACTTACATCATAGGAGCCTACACAACACAAAATACTGTTGCTGTATGTAGGTTTTATTTTACTTGGTTTTTATCTTATATTTTGGAAATGTACATCTGGGGTTTTTTTCCCCTTTACATTTTTTTGGGGGGGGGCCCAAGAATGGGACCCTCAGCTATAGCTTGTTTAGGTAAAGGTAAAGGGACCCCTGACCATTAGGTCCAGTCGTGAACGACTCTGGGGTTGTGGCGCTCATCTCGCTTTATTGGCCGAGGGAGCCGGCGTACAGCTTCCGGGTCATGTGGCCAGCATGACTAAGCCGCTTCTGGCAAACCAGAGCAGTGCATGGAAACACTATTTACCTTCCTGCCAGAGCAGTGTATATTTATCTACTTTGACGTGCTTTTGAACTGCTAGGTGGGCAGGAGCAGGGACCGAGCAACGGGAGCTCACCCCGTCATGGGGACTTGAACCACCAACCTACTGATTGGCAAGTCCTAGGCTCTGTGGTTTAACCCACAGCGCCACCCTTGTTTGGCTTGTTTGGCTTATAGGTAAATCTGGCACTGATATGGGGCACACCTTAAGGTTCCTGATCGTTCATTGGCTGCTGAACCTCTAACTGCCCAGCACCTGACGTCGTGTATGATGGGAGGTGCTCATAGTTTGGTGAAATGGCATTGCCAGGCGAGGTCTATGGGCTGGAGGGAGGAGGTCTGCCCATCCCTCCCTTACCAACACTTGCTTCATCAGAGCAGTTTACAACAATTGCACATTAGACAGCAAAAACCACGCAGAAATGTTAAAATCAGATGGAACAATGTGTTCTTCACTGTCTGCACAAGCCTGGCAGAACAGGGAAGTTTCCAGCAGGCGTTTAAAAGGTTGAAAAGGAAGTTCCACAAGACTGGGTTGCTTGCTGCTGTTGAATGAGGCTTGCCAATTCAGGGAATGACCGTCGATGCTGCCGCAGGTGATTTCGGTGATCTCCCCACCGGACCCACCCTCCTCGCACAATTTGCAGGAGGAGGAGGAGCTTGAATATGTGAAAAGAAAAAAGATGCTTGCTTTTCTAGGGATGGGTGGCAAGCCTACCCTGAGGTGCCCTCGGGCCTAAGTTTATAAGGTTTTGTAAATTAATATTCATTAATACTAAAAGGGTGGGGGCAGATAAACACCAGGACAGAGGCTGAGCGGAAGCGGACTGGCCTGTTCTTGACACGAAGGGAGCAGCAGGATAGGTGTCACAATTGCAGGAGAGGGAAATATTCTGCCAATTCATCTCTAACCATCTCTCCCATGTCCATTATTCCTTTCTGTTTCTGCAGGCCTTCTGTATACTGGGTAGATAAGATACCTAAGCCGCAGCCTAGAACAACAGTTCCAGGCAAGTTAAGAAAATAAAAGAATTGAACTGTTTTCTTTAACATGTGGTCTTGCGCATGCTTTATCCTAGCACATGAATTTTTCTTTTTTTTCCCCAATTTTTTTATTGGTTTTCACAATATTATAAACAAACAAACAAACAAACAAACATAAATCATAGCCTTATTGAAAATTACAGTTATTAACTTTGTTAAGTGACTTCTTCACTTCCCCTTGGTTGAATTTCATTGCATGTCCTTTTAACGGTTTTCCAAATCCCAATTTTTATGAAATTTAACTTCAACATTAACATCCTTACATCTTCTCCTTATAGAGTTAAACATATTAATTCATCACTTAATATAAATAAAATCCTAAGCCCGTTAAGTATCTGCAAGCTATTTCCGGTTCTAGCACATGAATTTTTCTGTATGCTTTTCTTGGTTGGAGAACTGCATTGCAAAATTCACAAAAGTGCAAATTTTGGAAGGAGGGCTGCGTTTGCGTGTTGTTTTGGAAAAGGGGTGAATTAGAGAGGCTTGCCCTTAAATGAAAATGGAATCAAATTTCTCTCCCACCCCCCCCCTAATGTCAAGCTAGGGGAGAAGATGATGTTCTTGGCGCAGATGGGCTAATCTGATCACGTTCTGGCAAGGCTATATCAATGTTCACATCTATTTACCTTTCTTCCTCCACCTGTTCTTTTGCAGTCTTAACTCCCCGGCAGGAAGTCCTGTCTCGATCCAAAAAGGTCAATTCAGACTACAGCGGGGACAGGTAGGGAGAGAATGTAACCAGACCAAAAAATCACCCCCCAAAAAACCCCACATACTGGGTGAGTGGGGTTTTATTTGGGGTGGGGGAGAGAGAATAACAGCTGTAAACAGAAAATACATAGATGTATTTTGGCTGAAACTTTTTTTTTTTTTGCCCATTGCATCTCATTTACCTCTGGGTGATTTACAGGCCCATTAAAATTCATGCCAACGTTTGGGACAGTGAAATCAATTATAAGTAATAAAAAGGATAAACGGTAATAGAGTTAAGTAACCCTCAAACCCAGCATAGACACAGCAGCTAAAATGCACTTGTAGAGCTTGGTGGAAGAATCAAGGAGCAACAGAAAAATATTCCCACTGTAATTTAAAAAGGCCCGGGAGAAGGAAACAGCTGCCTAAAAGATTATGGAGTGGGCATCAGGCAAGTCTTTATGGGGAGGGTATTGCATAATCAGGGGGCCACCACCAAGAAACATCTGAAGGTCACCACGTTTTAGGTGTGACAACTTTGCTCTGTTCAGGGGACAAATTTAAGCCTGGTTTCTATGTAGCAGAATCGGACAGTTAAGTTTTTTGCCTTAATTCCCTCTGGAACAACAGCCATATTGAGGGGGCAAATCCTCTTCATAAAGTAAAGGTAAAGGGACTCTGGGGTTGCGGTGCTCATCTCGCTTTACTGGCCGGGGGAGCCTGCATACAGCTTCCGGGTCATGTGGCCAGCATGACGAAGCCGCTTCTGGCGAACCAGAGCAGCACACGGAAACGCCGTTTACCTTCCCACCGGAGCCGTACCTATTGATCTACTTGCACTTTGACATGCTTTCGAACTGCTACGTTGGCAGGAGCTGGGACCAAACAACGGGAGCTCACCCCGTCATTGCGGGGATTCAAACCGCCGACCTTCAGATCGGCAAGTCCTAGGCTCTGTGGTTTAACCCACAGCGCCACCCGTGTCTTCATATCTTCCCAGAAAAAATCTAGTGCTCAAGGACGAGTATTCAGGAACATAGCAAATACATTTACTATGCTCAGCAGAACTTCAACATTACAGAAAGTAAGACAAATGAGCTCGGTGGCATTAAAAATAAACATTAGGAAATACTAGCATTACAAATGAAAAATGCTGATTATTTTGATGCAGAGCTGAGAAATCCTAGTTAGATCAGGCATGGGCAAACTCGCCCTCCAGATGTTTTGGGACTACAACTCCCATCATTCCTAGCTAACAGGACCAGTGGTCAGGGGTGATGGGAGTTGTAGTCCCAAAACATCTGGAGGGCCCAGTTTGCCTATGCCTGAGTTAGATCATAGTTACTTGAATCAGCAAGGTTAGAACTGAGCAGCAAGCAGCTCAGTCAGCAGAGCATGAGCCTTTTAATCTCAGGATTGAGGGTTCAAGCCCCACATTGGGTGAAAGATTCTTACATTGCAGGGGGTTGGACTAGAGGACCCTTGTGGTACCCACTCTACAATTCTATGATTCCACAATACTGCTGTGAAATGCCCCGAGATGGTTGGAGGAAGGGTAACATACAAATTTAATAAATAATACTAATAAAGGGTGAGATATGCTCAGAGGGAAGGAATATTTACACCCAATCCTTCATTTGAAGGAGATAACATTTTTCTAACCTTAGATGGGCAATGTCTCTCGAACCAGATACAATGGGCACAGAGAAGTGAGAATATTTTATTTCTCTTTATAAAACTTATCTACTGCTTTTTTTAATAAAAAAAAAACCTCAAAAGTGGATTACAAAAAGAATAAAATTATTAGTAAAAATGAAACATTTAAAATAATTAAGACCAGCCATAAACTAAAAACACATCGTTATTCTACATGCCCTGGTAAGCTTGTCCAAGCAAAAGGTGCTAACAAGTGTGCAATGAAGGTGTCTGGCTGACGTCAATAGGCAGGGAGTTCCAAAGGTGTCACACTACAAGATTGGCTTCTTTCTTACTTTTTATTTATTAAATGTATAGACTTCCCTTCATCCAAAGAGGGCAGTTTGCAAGATAACTGATGCAGGATGGGTATTCTGTGGTACCTGTAACATGACCAGTTCTGAATACATAGGTAAAGGGACCCCTGACCATTAGGTCCAGTTGTGACCGACTCTGGGGTTGCGGCGCTCATCTCGCTTTATTGGTACAGCTTCCGGGTCATGTGGCCAGCAGGACTAAGCCGCTTCTGGCGAACCAGAGCAGCGCATGGAAACGCCGTTTACCTTCCCGCCAGAGCAGTACCTATTTATCTACTTGCACTTTGAGGTGCTTTCGAACTGCTAGGTTGGCAGGAGCTGGGACTGAGCAACAGGAGCTCACCCCCGACTTTCTGATCGGCAAGTCCTAGGCTATGTGGTTTAACCCACAGCGCCACCCGTGTCCCTCTGAATACATAGGGCAAGGTAAACTAGTCCCTAGTTGGGGATTTATGCTTTTTGAATTTTGCAGGTGTGGGTGGGCTTTTCTTCTTCTTACTATATTGTTAAATTCCTAATATATTCTCCCCCTAATCCAGACCCTCTGCTGTGTGGCCGGTAAAAGCTGCAGCCCTAAAGGTGAAGGCATCGTCAAGGCTGCTAGAACTGGCACAGCCCCGGCCTTACCGGTCTGCCTGGGAAATAAACCGTCCCCTATATCCGTTGGTATGTATACCCTTGGCCAGCCTGCTTCCTTAACTGCGATTCTAGCATTGCAAGGGGGGGTTAGACTAGATGCTCCTTTGGGTCCCTTTCCAACTCTACAATTCTATTATTCCTGGCCATGGGGCAGCTGCTTCTGGCATACTTGCCCGTGGTTGGGAGGTCATATGCTTTGGCTCAGTAGTACCGAAGCTTTTATTTGGACAAACCACTTGAAAATCGGGGAGGCCTCTCAGGAGACCATTTAATAGAGCCCCTACCAACCTGGTCTTGGCGCTGTTGTATAATGAATTCTCCTTTCCTCCATATGGTATAAAAGTAAAGGTAAACGGACCCCTGACCATTAGGTCCAGTCGTGACCGACTCTGGGGTTTTGGCGCTCATCTCGCTTTACTGGCCGAGGGAGCTGGCATACAAGTTCCAGATCATGTGGCCAGTATGACTAAGCCGCTTCTGGCGAACCAGAGCAGTGCATGGAAACACCGTTTACCTTCCTACTGGAGCGGTACCTATTTATCTACTTGAACTTTGATGTGCTTTCAAACTGCTAGGTTGGCAGCAGCTGGGACTGAGCAACGGGAGCTCACCCCGTTGCGGGGATTCAAACCGCCAACCTTCTGATCAGGAAGCCCTAGGCTCTGTGGTTTAACCCACAGCGCCACCCGTGTCCCCCATATGGTATAACTTATACTATAAATTGTCATCTGAAGACCTTCTTCATGTGCCCTCACCATGGAAGGTGGCATCAAAAGAACAGTCCTTTTCAGTGGTGGCTCCCCACTTCATTCATTTAAAAACCCCTCAAGAGTGGTTTACAAAAAGAATAAAAATTTTGGTAAATAATTATTGGTAGTGTAGGGTGAATCCCCCAAAACTTTGGGTGATCTCAGGTGCCGTCAGGGGTTGCTACCTTCCTGCGGCTGCCATGAAGAAGCTGCCAGAACTGCCAATCCACTTATCAACCAGAGCAGAGTTCTGCCAAACATTACAGGGCGACCACTGCTGATGCTTTAATATATGATAGGGGGTGCAGGGCATTGGAGCCCCTGGGGAATCTCCAAAAAAGAGCTCAGCAACTTGGGGCAGGCATATGCAAACTCGGCCCTCCAGTTGTTTGGGGACTACAACTCCCATCATCCCTAGCTAACAGGACCAGTGGTCAGGGATGATGGGAGTTGTAGTCCCAAAACATCTGGAGGGCCGAGTTTGCTTATGCCTGACTTGGGGTAATCTTGGGGGTTGCTATATCAAAGCCGTTCTGGTTGAGGTCAAAATGGTTGGTTTCTTTATTTTGGGTTCAAAACAAATAGGGGTCATCTTGTACATGGAGGGAGTCTTATACACAGAAAAATATGGTATGGTAAAGGTAAAGGGACCCCCTGACCATTAGGTCCAGTCGTGGCCGACTCTGGGGTTGCGGCGCTCATCTCGCTTTATCGGCCGAGGGAGCCGGTGTACAGCTGGTCATGTGGCCAGCAGGACTAAGCCGCTTCTGGCGAACCAGAGCAGCGCACGGAAACACCGTTTACCTTCCTGCCAGAGTGGTACCTATTTATATACTTGAACTTTGACGTGTTTTCGAACTGCTAGGTGGGCAGGAGCAGGGACCGAGCAACGGGAGCTCACCCCATCACGGGGATTCGAACCACCAACCTTCTGATCGGCAAGTCCTAGGCTCTGTGGTTTAACCCACAGCACCACCCGCGTCCCCAGAAATATGATAGGTGGCTTTAAATGGGGATTTGGCAAGTTTATGGAGCTGAGTTGGCTCTGCCTCCACAGTTGGAATACTGGTTGCTAGAAACCGCAGGCTGGACACAGTGATAACAGGATGCTGGAACTGGTGGGTCATTGGCCTGATCCAGCCAGCTCTTCCTCTGTCCTTAGCTTTGTCTCTTGTCTTCAGGTGAGCAAAGGAGCCCTGGCCGCTGTTCCCACGCAAAGGATAATTGCTCTAGCCATACCACGGACCGTGCCCTCCATTCCAAAGAGTAAGAGATAAGTTTCCACCTTCTTGCTAACGATAACGATGGCTTGCTCTCCAGACGAGTCTAGCTGCGGCTCCTCTGGGGAGGCTCCTGATACATAAGCGGGTGGGGAGGCTGTGCCACCCTGCCGCTCACTTAAACAATAAACCTTCCCATTTTTAGAAGATGAGGAACATGGGAATATTGCTGTACAAACACAGGTGCCTAAGTGCATTGGTAGCAGGGCTCCCACCGGCTTCCGAGATCCCCCTTCTGACAGCCGAGCGGTGCGGGAACGGCTACCTGCACACCCCCTGCCCTGAGAGAAAAGCCGTCGGCAATCAGATCGCAGATGCCAACTTGGAAGGCTTTTGTTTCTGCTTGAGGGGGGGCACCTCCCACCTAACTTTTCAAACAACTCGCCTTCCATCTCACCCTCAGCTGTAAGGCACACACCTGAGTACAGTGGTACCTCGGGTTAAGTACTTAATTCGTTCCGGAGGTCTGTTCTTAATATGAAACTGTTTTTAACCTGAAGCAGCACTTTAGCTAATGGGGCCTCCTGCTGCTGCTGCGCCGCTGGAGCACGATTTCTGTTCTCATCCTGAAGCAAAGTTCTTAACCTGAAGCACTATTTCTGGGTTAGCGGAGTCTGTAACCTGAAACGTATGTAACCCGAGGTACCACTGTACTGCCTTCTGTTATTTTGCTGGGGGTTCAACTGCCTTCTTTGCCTCTGGACCAGGAAGAAAAGCAACATCTCTCAACACCTGGCTGCTGAACAGATGTGCATCAGGCTGGGGGGCAAGACAAGTGTTTTTAAGAGACCCAAAGGTGGTCTGAGAGCTTTCATGGTGCATATCTTTTATGCGGTCAAACACATTTTTAAAAAACTTGGGAAATCTGAAAAAATTGAGTGCCCAGTGATGCAAGTGTTTCCCCACCCGCCCATGAGAGAGGCGCCATTGCCTCCACACACTCATTCTGCCACCTAGCATTCACAAGTTTCTTCCTTTCCATATTTTATGGCATGTATATTCCACCTTTATCTTCCAAGGATATCACTGATACGCTAAGGATTTCTGAGGTATCCTGACATGAGACTTGTCGGCTAGTTTTGCCCTACCATGTGAATTCCCCAAGACAGTGGAATGCTCCCAAATTCGACAGTTGTGAGCGATTTTGCATCGCCTCTAGGTTTTAGACCTTCGAAACTTTTGGGGACAGGGCTGCTTGTGTCAAATTTAGCCATTGTTGCTTCTCTTTTGGTTCACTCCTACAGAGCCACATAGAAAACTGATCCACCATCCTGCTGGAGCGGCAAAGTATGATGAGCTCTCCAAACCCAAAATCTACACGTTTGACAAACGCGACCCACTCCAGGTTTCCAAGGCGGCTCTCCAATACGTTCCTTCTCCTCGCATTCTCGAAATCAGCCGCCCGGTGAGGATAAGAGGCAAAGTGGCTTGAGTTATGTAAATGCTACTCTTCCTCGATTTCATATTAAAGGATCCCAGACCTCTCGGACCTGGAAAAGAAGCCATGATGTATTTCGTTTCTTATTTGGTTGTGGGACTTTTCGTTTATTTGGTTGTGGGACTTTTCGTTTATTTGGTTGTGGCCTGCTGTGTCTCTGGCCTGCAGGGAAAAGGTTTCATCAAAGGATGAGCTGTCGTGGCTCTGAATTCATGCATCTTGTGACAGGAGAGCTGCCCCACTTGCCTTCCAGTACCAGCTGTGAGATTTTATAGTGGCATATCATCTTGCCTCGTTTGCCTCAGGTTTCCATACTCCTCTTGTCATTTGGCACTTCCGTTGGTGTCTGGACACGTCTGTTGGGACCAGGCAGTGGGATTCAGGACAAAGCCCTCCTTGCCTGCACATGTGTACACCTTGTGGTCCAGGTCATTGGGGAGCAAGCAGCAGTACAGCCCTTCTAGGCTCCACCACAGTTCCATCATTTAAGTACACTGAGCCTCTTGGGCTTGCTGATCAGGTCAGTGGTTTGAATCCCCACGACGGGGTGAGCTCCCGTTGCTCTGTCCCAGCTCCTGCCAACCTAGCAGTTCGAAAGCACGCCAGTGCAAGTAGATAAATAGGTACTGCTGCGGAGGGAAGCTAAACGGCATTTCCATGCGCTCTGGTTTTCATCACAGTGTCCTGTTATGCCAGAAGTGGTTTAGTCCTGCTGCCAACATGACCCAGAAAGCCGTCTGTGGACAAACGCCGGCTCCCTCGGCCTGAAAGCGATGAGTGCCGCAACCCCATAGTTGCCTTTGACTGGATTTAACCGTCCAGGGTCCTTTACCTTTTCCTTATATAATAACCTCGTCAGATCAGATCCTGGCTTTGATCTGTGCATCTCCCTAGATCTGCCTCCATGTCATAAGAACATGAGCAAGTATACGTGGGCAACTAAGAAAAATCTGAAGTCGGTTTCAAAAGTGGCCACTGGACCTTGGAATCTAAATCCTTCATGTTGCATTACAAATCCTCCCTCTCCAATTGATTCTCGTCCTGCCCAAAGTGAATCCAGCAAACCGTTTCCACACACCCCGTCCTATCAGATGTATTTTTGAGAATTTGGAAATCTGATTCATCCATTTCTCCTTGAGCCTCGTTTCTCTGGGCTAAATGTATCTGGTTCTTTAAGGAACTCCCCTTGCTATGGTTTACTTCATACAGATGTTTTGCTGCTGTCCTCTCTCCTCTTGAGAGCCGTCTCTTGCTTGAGTCACAGCCAAATAGATTCCACTGCTAAGCACCGTGCTCGAGGTGTTGAGAAGTGATACACATCTATGTTTACTTATTATTTATTCTGTTTGCTTTGGGTTGTATCCAACTAAGTTATGCGCGGGGTAACCTCACTGAAAATAAGGCAA
This sequence comes from Podarcis siculus, assembly GCA_034642415.1. NCBI lineage: Eukaryota > Metazoa > Chordata > Lepidosauria > Squamata > Lacertidae > Podarcis > Podarcis siculus. The sequence goes on from JAXCMG010000040.1 coordinate 4,334,992, forward strand.
TCTTTTAGCGGGAGATAATACTAACTTGTGGGACGTGGGTGGCGCTGTGGGTTAAACCACAGAGCCTAGGACTTGCCGATCAGAAGGTTGGCGGTTCGAATCCCCACGACGGGGTGAGCTCCCGTTGCTCGGTCCCTGCTCCTGCCAACCTAGCAGTTCGAAAGCACGTCAAAGTGCAAGTAGATAAATAGGTACCACTACAGTGGGAAGGTAAACGACGTTTCCGTGCGCTGCTCTGGTTCGCCAGAAGCGGCTTAGTCCTGCTGGCTACATGACCCAGAAGCTGTATGCCAGCTCCCTCGGCCAGTAAAGCGAGATGAGCGCCGCAACCCCAAAGTTGGTCACAACTGGACCTAATGGTCAGGGGTCCCTTTACCTCTACCTTAATACTAACTTACAGTTCAAACCTCTAATAATTTCTCTTTTAGTAGTGGCCAGGTTCATAACAACCAAAGGTACTGGGTGAATTTGGAAGGTGTTTTTCTTTGGCAAACCAGTACAAGAAAATTATGGTCACAAAATAGTACTGGGGGGGGGGGGAATTGAATTAACAAAATAAAATCGGCAATAAGTTTGAAGCTTAAAGACGCTTTTGCAACTGCCTGGTACAGCTTTGTTAGGGGCATGGCTAAAAGTGAAGAGAGGGCTACCCACACAATATAAAGCTTTTTGGTTAATATAAACGGCATAACCTTCTCGTTGTGTGGGATAGGAACTTTATGTGGTTTGGGGATGTTATTCTGGATGTGTTGTATAAACTCCCATCTTCTGGGTTAAGGTGGGATACTTTATGTGTGTAGGATGTTAATAGATGTTGTGATCTATTTTTTAAAAGAAATTAATGGACCTAAGTTAGTGATGCTTATTATTTCTAATGGGTCTACTCAGAATGGAGCCAACACATCCTATAACCTTGTGTCTCCAGCATCTGGTTTTTGATGCTTCACATTTAACATACAAAAGTCATCCCTGGATTTTACGTGCGTGTATCTTTCCAAGGGGACGCGGGTGGCACTGTGGGTTAAACCACAGAGCCTAGGACTTGCCGATCAGAAGGTCGGCGGTTCGAATCCCCGCGACGGGGTGAGCTCCTGTTGCTCAGTCCCTGCTCCTGCCAACCTAGCAGTTCGAAAGCACATCAAAGTGCAAGTGGATAAATAGGTACCACTCCGGCGGGAAGGTAAACGGCGTTTCCGTGCACTGCTCTGGTTCGCTTAGTCCTGCTGGCCACATGACCCGGAAGCTGTACGCCGGCTCCCTCGGCCACTAAAGTGAGATGAGCGCCGCAACCCCAGAGTCGGCCACGACTGGACCTAATGGTCAGGGGTCCCTTTACCTTTTTATCTTTCCAAGCTGACAATATGCTTCCTGAATGATGGGACTCAATGCCAAACGCAAGGGTATCTTGCAGACAAGGCACAGATATGAAGTGCTTCTGAGCATGTGTAAAGTACCATCTTCTCACTCACAAAAACCACCGTATCGGGTTCCAAATGACTTGGATGAGACAGAAGAGGTCTGAACTCCCGTCTTTTGTTTTAATGAAATGAGAACCGCCTATCACTACCCCGGACACCTCTCTTATTTCTATTTCCACATTATTTGGATTCGCCTCTCACCTTTTACTTTCCCCTCATCTCTTAGAACACTAGCTCTTCATCATAATGGGTTCTATTCCAAGTTATCCATCCATTTCAAAAGGTCTGCTCTGCATAGGACTAAAGTAAAGGTAAAGGGACCCCTGACCATTAGGTCCAGTCGTGGCCGACTCTGGGGTTGCGGTGCTCATCTCGCTTTACTGGCCGAGGGAGCCGGTGTACAGCTTCCGGGTCATGTGGCCAGCAGGACTAAGCCGCTTCTGGCGAACCACAGCAGCGCACAGAAATGCCGTTTACCTTCCCGCCGGAGTGGTACCTATTGATCTACTTGCACTTTGACGTGCTTTCAAACTGCTAGGTTGGCAGGAGCAGGGACCGAGCCACGGGAGCTCACCCCGTGGCGGGGATTCGAACCACCGACCTTCTGATTGGCAAGTCCTAGGCTCTGTGGTTTAACCCACAGCGCCACCCGCATCCCTTGACTAGCATTTGATAAAACCCGATGTTCCAGGGTATAGACTGAAGGCACTGGAGGAAATTTTGCTGAAGCTAAACAGGACTGGACTCTAGCAAGTCCATGCAAGAGACCGATTACCTGCCCTCAGTTCCACGATGGAAGAATCTGCCATTCTTCTCTGGTAGGAACTTTTATCTTCTTTCCATATCTAGGCCAGTAACATCTGCGCAGCCGTGGTCGCATCCATAGTCTTTTCTGCTCCCTCGGGCTTTCGGCACCTGAGTTCTGCATCATGTAAAGAAGTATTTTTTTATCTCTCGACCCCTTCGAAAAGCCACACCTGTGGTCCAATCCATTGATCAATCAATCAGTCTTTATTATGGTCCAGAGACCCAACAAATTGTTACAAAATTCATACAGCCTACCTCCAGGTTAAACAAGCATTTTGTTCGAAAGATAGGGATCATTGGTTCTTGCAACCACTGATAAAAACTTTGCCACTGAAAGAGCCAGCTGCGTTTAAAAGGCAGTCACAGCATCATGTGGCAGAGAGTCCCACAGGCGTATGAGTAAGAGCTGCACCTGTCGGCTTCTCTCAGTTTAATGGGTTAATCAGCAAGAGTCCAAATTGGACGGATTAGTTGCCAGTTTGAAACCAGAAAGCTTAGTCCTGGTTAGGGTCTGTTCGTTTTTTAGTCTGCTTTGGAGTGAGCAAGAGGCTGTCTCTGCCCTAGACATTTAAAGCAGCAACATTTCCCCTTTCGCCCCACCTTGCATTTTACGTCTGATTCCCCACTTTTCTCACATTCTCACTTTTCCCCTCCCACCCCATGTTTTACCTCCGTTCTCCCCATATTTACCCCTTCATTTCTCTTTTCATCCCACCTCGCATTTTACCTGTCTCCCCACTTTCCCCTCACATTCCCACTTTCTTCCCTCCCCCCAAATTTTACCTCAGTCCTCCCCATATTTACCCCCTTCGCTCCCCCTTTCACCCCACCTCGCATTTTACCTCAGTCTCCCCACTTTCCCCCCACTCCCCCCCATTTTACCTCAGTCCCCCCACATCCACCCCTTCGCCCCCCTTTTCACCCCACCTCGCATTTCACCCCAGTCTCCCCACTTTTCCCCCGCTCCCCCCATATTTACCTCAGTTCTCCCCATATTTACCTCAGTCCTCCCCATATTTACCCCTTCATTTCCCTTTTCACCCCACCTCGCATTTCACCTCAGCCTCCCCACTTTTCTCTCTCACCCCCACTTCCCCCCATGTTTTACCTCAGTCCCCCCCACTTCCCCCCCCACTTCCCCCCCACTTCCCCCCCCACGTCCCTCCCATCCACCCCCCTTTCCCCTCAGCCTCTCCCCACCTGCCTCCTCCCTCACCTGCCTCGCACCTTCCCCTCCCGCCCCCCTCCCTCTCTCTCCCCCCCCACAATCTCCCCCCCTCCTCCCTCCCCTCTTGCCTCCTCCCCCCTCCCCCTTCCATCTCCTGCGCGTAGGAGCCAATCAGCGGGCGGCTCCACATCCGGGGCTCTCCCCCCCCCCCTCGGCCGTTCGCACTCTCGGCTATGGCGGAGGTGAGTGTGTGTTTGAGTGTCAAGCGCGGGGGGGGGGGAGAGGGAAAAGTCGGGTCTCTCCTCCACCCCCCTCCCCACCCCCAAAAGGGAGAGGGGGGCGCCGAGGTGGGGGGTGGGGGTTGCATTTGTTCTGGGGGGGGCTGCTTGAAGGAGAAGTGGTGGGGTGTGTGTTTTGGGGGGGGGTCTTCCAGGTAGGCAGGTGAAGACGTGCCTCTTATTTTGGGGGGGTCGACTTTTGAGGGGGGGTCAGCACAGGGCTTAATGGGGTGCAGGGGCGAGGATGGAGCAGTTGTGACTTTTCTGGGGCTGGCCAAGGATTTGGCAGCTGGAGTTTTTTTTTGGGGGGTGGGGGGGTCGGGTGGGGGTGCAACCCACACTTTTAGGGGCCCCAACCCACACTTAGGGGGCCCAGGAGTGTCGACGTGACAAGTCTGGGGCTCCCAGGGGGTGTTTCTGGGGCGCTGCAACGATTTGGGGGTGCAGCCCCCGGCTATGAGGAATCAGGAATGTGGTTTTTTTGGGGGGGAGGTCTCAGTAAAAACTTTGGGGTGCAGGAAGGGGGGGCTTTTCTGGGGGGGCAGCAAAAACTTTGGGGTTCTGCTAGTTGTGAAGTGGCTGGACTTTTTTGTGGGGTGCTGTTGGGCCAGGGATACTTTTATGGGGGGCAGCGATGACTTAGGGGGCAGCTGATGGCCATGGAGACAATTCGGGGTCTCTCAAGAAGCCTAGCAAAGATTTAGGGGTTCAGAGAAGTGTGTTTTTTGAGTGTTGCCTGCGGAACTTTGCATTGGATTTTTTTGGGGGGGTGTTAAGCAGTGGCTGTGCAGCAGCTGGAATTTTGTGGGGTGCATATAGCTTATACCTGTAAGGACTTGGTTTTGCAGAGGGTTTTTTGGGGGGGCAGTCTGCTAGGCCACAGGGGAAGGTGCTGGTGGAGACGGTGCAATTTTGGGGGTTGCGTAGAGCAAGCTTTTGGGGCTGCACAGGAGAGCAACGAAAACAGCTGGGGCTCTGGAGGGAACAAATTTGGGGTCTTTCGGGGCCAGCTGAGACTTTGAGGGTCGCACTGCATCACTTGTGGGGTCAAGCTGGTGGAGCGAAGTTCTTGCGACTTGAGAGGAGTTTCAAGGGGTGTGGCTGGACCGAGGTTGTGAGTTCGAATTGCCATGCTTTTGGGGGGGGGGGTGGGGGGACTAACGGGAACGACCCTGAAAAAAGCCATACAGAGGAGGGGTGCAATTAAGAGTCTATCTGGCAGTGGATTCTGGAAGAGGCAAGATTGACTTTTTATAGAAAAGGGCAAATTTGGGAGTGACGGTGGTGAATATTTTACTGCTTTGGGGGCTGGAGGGGGGGTGCATTTGGGGGGGCAGAAAGCGATTGGTGTGGGAAGTGGTAGAGGCGTACCTGAGGCTAAGGAGGAAGCAGGCTACACCCCAAGAGTGATTTAAAAGGTAAAGGGGACTCCTGACCATTAGGTCCAGTCGTGGCCGACTCTGGGGTTGCGGTGCTCATCTCGCTTTATTGGCCGAGGGAGCCGGCGTACAGCTTTCGGGTCATGTGGCCAGCAGGACTAAGCCGCTTCTGGCGAACCAGAGCAGCGCACGGAAACGCTGTTTACCTTCCCGCTGGAGCGGTACCTATTTATCTACTTGCACTTTGACGTGCTTTCGAACTGCTAGGTTGGCAGGAGCAGGGACCGAGCAACGGGAGCTCACCCCATCATTGCGGGGACTCGAACCACCGACCTTCTGATCGACAAGCCCCAGGCTTTGTGGTTTAACCCACAGCGCCACCCGCGTCCCTCAAGAGTGAGTTAAGGCCCGTTAAATGTGCATATATATCACTTCCCACCCAAAAAACACCCCAAAGCGACTTATTGAGCAAGGTGCAAGAGATGAAAATGAAATAAATGTTGTGATGGTTGGTGTCACTTGGGGGCTGAACCCTAATGCAACTAGGTCTGCGAAGAATTAAGGGTTGTGTTAAACTGCAGGTGCTTTCGAAGGGTCAAACCAACTTTGTTTGGGACCCCTTGGTGGAGGCTGCTGCCTGGTGGGTCATGTTTGGGGGCCTGTCTTGAGGGTTGCAGGGGTTTGGTACAGGTGAAGGCCGAGATCGTATGGGAATGGCTGAGAAGCGATGATTAGAAAATGGTAGAGGAATTCCTTTTTTTGTTTGGGTCTCACCAGAAACAGAAAATTGGTGATAATGGAGGAATTCAGATGGGCAGCATGTAAATATTATTATTATTAAGTCGTACAATCACGTTGGATTATGAGTGTTTCACTTAAAAGTTGCCGCCGTTGGCTTCTGTGCCCTATACATTTGCTCTCTCTGATAAGTTTTTTGGGGGTGTGCAGAACGCAGATGTAAACAAAGGGGTTGTGTCAGTTCTTGAAAATGGACTCTGCCCATGCTTCCTATTTGGGTGCTGAATCACACCACCGGTGCCATGGGCTTCCCCTGGGAAATACACACACACACACACACGTGTTTGGTCCTCTAAGGCAGGGGCAGCCAATGCAATACCTTCCGGAAGTTGTGGGGACTACACATCTCATCGTCCTCTGTTAGTGCGGCAGTGGACAGGGATGATGGGAGCTGTAAAAGGTAAAGGGACCCCTGACCATTTGGTCCAGTCGTGACCAACTCTGGGGTAGCAGCGCTCATCTCGCTTTATTGGCCGAGGGAGCCGGCGTCCAGCTTCCGGGTTATGTGGCCATCATGACTGAGCCGCTTCTGGTGAACCAGAGCAGTGCATGGAAATGCCGTTTACCTTCCTGCCGGAGTGGTACCTATTTATCTGTTTGCACTTTGACGTGCTTTCGAACTGCTAGGTTGGCAGGAGCAGGGACCGAGCAACGGGAGCTCACCCTGTTGCGGGGATTAGAACCGCCAACCTTCTGATCGGCAAGTCCTAGGCTCTGTGGTTTAACCCACAGTGCCACCTGCGTCCCGATGGGAGTTGTAGTCCCCCCCCCAAATGTGGAAGGCACCACATTGACACCCCTGCTGTAAGGTCTCCTGAAGTGGGACACTGAGTTCCAAGGAGAGGGTGTTGTGGCTGAGGTTGGGCCAACTTTGTAGGTTTTGGAGATCATCTCTGGTGGAACCTCGATTTCTATGAGAATGCAGACATCAAGGGCCCATCATCACCCTCTTTGTCCCGTGCTGGTTGTAGCTGTGAAAGCGCTTCAAGAGGTTCGCGGGAATTGGGATGGAACCATGGTGGAAATGATAAAACACATTATTTGAGCGAGAGCCTCTCTTTGCCTGCCCAAGAACAGATTGGAGCCTTAAGATCACACTCAACGCTCAGGGCTCAGTCGCTTACTGGGATTTTGCTGGGATATAAGTGGGTTCTTTCTCTCCAGATGTTGTTGGACTCCCATCATCCCTGACCGTTAGCCATGCTGACCGAGGCTGATGGGAATTGGAGTCCCACAGCATCTAGAGGTTCCATACCACATCAGTAGCGGAGGGGAAATCACTTTGTTTTCAAATGAAGACAGAAGCACAGGGGCTGCATTCAGGCGGTCCAATGGCTTGGAACATGGAAGCAAGCAAATGCAAGAGTGAGGAGATGGTTTAATACGCCACGCTTGCCTTGTGCTCTCATAAGAACATAAGAAGAGCTTACTGGATCAAGCCAGTGGTCCATTTGCTCCAGCATCCTTTTTCCTCACAAGGGCCAAGCAGATGTCTACAGGACCCAAATGCAACTCTCCTCCCTTCTGTGGTTTTGTACCTGGCTATTGGCCACTTAAGGGACACAGGTGGCGCTGTGGGTTAAACCACAGAGCCTAGGACTTGCCGATCAGAAGGTCGGCTGTTCGAATCCCCACAACAGGGTGAGCTCCCACTGCTCGGTCCCTGCTCCTGCCAACCTAGCAGTTCGAAAGCACGTCAAAGTGCAAGTAGATAAATAGATACCGCTCCGGAGGGAAGGTAAACGGTGTTTCCGTCCACTGCTCTGGTTCGCCAGAAGCGGCTTAGTCCTGGTGGCCACATGACCTGGAAGTTGTCTGCGGACAAACGCCAGCTCCCTCGGCCTATAGAGCAAGATGAGTGCCGCAACCCCAGAGTCGGCCACGACTGGACCTAATGGTCAGGGGTCCCTTTACCTTTACTATTTGCCACTTGCAACCGAGCGAAGATGCCCAGGTGCCAAGATGGCTGGCAGCCTGACATCTCCACCATCTGGAGGTGCATGCCTGGGGGATCCTTGGATCTGGACCATTTCCACACAATCGTACCCCACCCTGTAGAATTTCTATCTGTTATATTTCACCTGCACGGTCAGAATGAATTTCGGGAGCAAAATTGAAAAATACAACTTTTGACCTGCCCAGCCCCCCAAATGGCAACTAGGCGTTCCGTTTTGTAACCCTGGTTTAACAGACGCGGGTGGTGCTGTGGGTTAAACCACAGAGCCTAGGACTTGTTGATCAGAAGGTCGGCGGTTCGAATCCTTGCGACGGGGTGAGCTCCCGTTGCTCGGTCCCTGCTCCTGCCCACCTAGCAGTTCGAAAGCACGTCAAAGTGCAAGTAGATAAATAGGTACCACTCCGGCGGGAAGGTAAACAGCGTTTCCGTGCGCTGCTCTGGTTCGCCAGAAGCAGCTTAGTCCTGCTGGCCACATGACCCGGAAGCTCTACGCCGGCTCCCTTGGCCAATAAAGCGAGATGAGCACCGCAACCCCAGAGTCGTCCGCGACTGGACCTAACGGTCAGGGGTCCCTTTACCTTTACCTCTGGTTTAAGGAGCCATTGGCGTATAGCTTGTATATGAGTTTCTAATACTGCTTGTAACCGTGAAGTTCGCCTCACTCGGGAAGGGAGCCTCAAGTCAGGGTATCTGACCCAAGACTCCTCTGAAATTTGCCACCACCGCTGACAAGCACTGAATGATCACCAAGTTAAGAGTTTGTCCCCAGAACCTTCTCATCGTTCTGGTTGTCTCAATCATGGTTCATTATTTTTAATCACAATTTAAAATCTCAAGTTCCCAGTGTGGGTTACAGCCATTTAAACACAATATTAGTATTGAAAGCGCAATATTAAGAACTGCTCCAGCAACTCAGAAGTTACAGAAATAAGATGTGCCCTAAAAAATGTGTGTGCAAAGTGTCCAAAGCCAGGGTATTAATTGTTAGTCGCTTTCCCTCATAAATTTACGAAGAAGGGGAGATGAGCTGTAACTGGTAGCATTTTGGTCGGATCTCCCCCCTAGGTGGTGATTGAGCAATGGAACCCCTGGAATCTCTACTTCTGTTGAAAAAAAGAAAGCAGGGATATATTAGTTACGGATCATTGGAAAATATCGCACGTTAGCTTGTAGATACTTAATGGGCTAAGGATTTTATTTATGTTAAGTGATGAATTACCGTATTTTTTGCTCTATAAGGCTCACTTTTTCCCTCCCCAAAAGTAAGGGGAAATGTGTGTGCGTCTTATGGAGCGAATGCAGGCTGCGCAGCTATCCCAGAAGCCAGAACAGCAAGAGGGATTGCTGCTTTCGCTGCGCAGCGGTCCCTCTTGCTGTTCTGGCTTCTGAGATTCAGAATATTTTTTTTTCTTGTTTTCCTCCTCCCAAAACTAGGTGCGTCTTGTGGTCTGGTGCGTCTTATAGAGCAAAAAAATACGGTAATATGTTTAGTTCCATAAGGTGAAGATCTAAGGATGTTAATGTTGAAGTTAAATTTCATAAAAATTGGGATTTGGGAAACCGTTAAAAGGACATGCAATGAAATTCAACGAAGGGGAAGCGAGGGAGTCACTTAACAAAGTTAATAACTGTAATTTTCAATACGGCTATTATTTATGTTTGTCTGTTTTATGTGTTTGTTTGTTTATAATATTGTGAAAACTAATAAAAAAATTGGGGGGGGGGGGAATATATCGCATGTTGGAGGAAATAATCTGCAAGGAAGAGTTTTTACAGGATATCCAGTATTCCGATTTGGTGCATGTCTAGTTTGGAGCCGCCACCAGCACTTTCCAAAGAAAAGTGGGTGAAATAATGTCAATAAATAAATAAAATAGCTGCAAATAAACCCCAGCCCCTGCTCTGAGAGGAGGAGGAGAGCCTCTCGTGGAAACTCTCTGGTCGAAACTCTTGTTCCGACTCCCATTCTTGGCATCCATTGGATTCTTTCTGCAAGCAGACAGGGTGGTCTCTGGTGAGAATACACCGCCGGCCACTAATGAGACACCAGGGACTAGCGCATTGCAGCACACGTTGAGTGCCTGCCTTTAAGTTGGGAGGCAGCCTCTTTTGCAAAGTTTTCCTGGTAGGCAGGGAGCTCTTATTCCCACGGTTGCCTTGTAAAATCCGGCGCTCCGTCTGTGCAGAAGATCTCTCTTCTTAAGAGGGCAAGGTGCGCCTTGCGACATGCTCCCCCTGGGCTGGGCAGCTTTCGATGTTGATGCCCTTCTGCAGCAAGGTGACTGTTTCCTTTCTGCGCTTCTTAAAACCGCTTGGGCCCATTGACTACAGTGGGACCTCGGGTTACAGACTCTTCAGGTTACATACGCTTCAGGTTACAGACTCAGCTAACCCAGAAATGGTACCTCAGGTTAAGAACTTTGCTTCAGGATGAGAACAGAAATTGTGCTCCAGCGTGGCAGCATCAGGAAGCCCCATTAGCTAAAGTGGTGCTTCAGGTTAAGAACAGTTTGAGGTTAAGAACGGACCTCCGGAACGAATTACCGTATTTTTCGCTCTAGGGCGCACATCTTGTTTTAGAGGGGGAGAACAAGAAAAAAAAATTCTCCCCCTCTCTGCTCAGCGCCCCTTCAGCAAAGCAGCAGGAGAAACAGAGCCCCTTCCATTTCTCCCCCCGCTTCGCTGAAGGGGCGCGCTGCACAGCTCTCCCTCTCTGCTGAAGCCAGGAGAGTCTTGCTTTCCCGGCTTCAGCAAAAGGAACCCGAAGCCTTCGGAGCGCAGCGCGAGTCCCCGCTGCACCCCAAAGGCTTCAGGCAGCTATCCCTGAAGCCTGGAGAGCGAGAGGGGTTGGTGTGCACTGACCCCTCTCGCTCTCCAGGCTTCAGCGAAAGCAACGCGAAGCCTCCGGAGCGCGCGCTCCCTCTGCACTTCGGAGGCTTCGCTTTGCTATCGCTGAAGCCAAGGAGCCTGCATTCGCTCCATAGGATGCACACACATTTCCCCTTACTTTTTGGAGGGGGAAAAGTGCGTCCTATAGAGTGAAAAATACGGTAAGTTCTTATCCGGAGGTACCGCTGTATTCTTTGGGTGTGTGGTGTTAAAGTGGCTTTAATTTCATCCCGTCAATTTTATTTATTTATATATGGCTTTTTCTCCCAGTACGGGACCCTGGGCAGTTCATGGCATAAACTGAAACAGCTGAAAACACAGCAGTTGATAGGAGCATGAGACACATACGCACAGAGACAGAGAGAGAGAGAGAGAGAAAGTTTGCGAGGAGGGAAAGCGGTCCTTGAACTTAGAATAGTTCCCTACTCCTGGTTTCATAGAAAAGGCAGGGTCTTGAATTCTAGAAAGACATAGATAATTACTAACCCTGTGTCCTGCTTTTCTTTTTTTAAGGCCTCAGTTGGGAGGCAGAGTCCAAGGGTTGTGTCCTACCCTGCGCGGAACTTATGTCCTGGGAGACCCAGCCTTCATACCACGGCAGGTACGGAGATCTTGAATCTACCTAGCGCCCCAGGTGCTGCAGGACTTCTGCCTTTCCCCTCTCCTCCATCACCTGGCTCTCACCTCTGCAGGCTTTTCGGGATACATAAGGGACGCGGGTGGCGCTGTGGGTTAAACCACAGAGCCTAGGACTTGCCGATCAGAAGGTCGGCGGTTCGAATCCCCGCAGCGACGGGGTGAGCTCCTGTTGCTCGGTCCCTGCTCCTGCCAACCTAGCAGTTCGAAAGCACGTCAAAATGCAAGTAGATAAATAGGTACCGATCCGGCAGGAAGGTAAACAGCGTTTCCATGCGCTGCTCTGGTTCGCCAGAAGCGGCGTAGTCCTGCTGGCCACATGACCCGGAAGCTGTACGCCGGCTCCCTCGGCCAATAAAGCGAGATGAGCGCCGCAACCCCAGAGTTGGCCACGACTGGACCTAATGGTCCGGGGTCCCTTTACCTTTACCTTTTCTCCAAGGTGTACATGGCTCACTCCCCCCTCCTCAGTTAAGCCATACAATGACCCTGTGAGGTAGGTTAGGAGGCTGTGAACTGACTCCAAGCTCACCCAGTGAGCTCCATGATGGAGTGCGGATTCGAACCCTGATCTCCCAGGTCCTAGTTTGACACTCTAACCACTACACCCCACGGGCTTCCTAGAGTCCTTCTTCTAGGGGGCAGCTCTATAAATTAAGTAGGTAAACAAGTATGAGGAAAGCAAAATGTCGCTTAGAGAAGGATCTGAAATATCTTCCTTGTAGCTTGAATTTGTTTTATACTGGGTTGTTTTATTTAAAGTTGTGTTGCAAGCTGCTTTAAGGATTTTTTTTCTTTAAATAAAAAGCATATAAATGAAATGAAGAAGAGATTTCATTTGGGGGGGGGGAGACGCTTAGACATTCCTTTCAAGGTGGCATTTGACAATTAGCTTATATTATCTGAGTTTCTAACACAGCCCTTTGGTAAGAGATGGAATGGTACCCTAGCGCTGGTGTTGGTATCGGAGCCTTTTCTGTGGTGGCTCCACTCCTTGCAGAATCACCTCCCCTAAGAAAGGGGCCCAACATCAGACTGTTGTTTTGATCTACGTTTAGACTGACTCGACTAACTCTCTCCTTTTAAGATTTGTTTTCAACCTTTGCTATGTTTTCCTGCATATTTCAACCATTGCTATACAGTCGTACCTTGGAAGTCGAACAGAATCCGTCCGACTTCCAAAACGTTCGGAAACCAAAGCGCGGCTTCTGATTGGCTGCTCCTGCAGCCAATCGGAAGCCGCACCGAACATTCGGCTTCTGAAAACCGGAACACTCACTTCCAGGTTTCGATTGTTCAGGAGCCGATTTGTTCAGGATCCAAAGCGTTTGAGATCCAAGGCACGACTGTATTTTGCTGCAGATTTGCTACTATAGTTTGCTGCAAATTTCCCTTGCCATGGCGGCGTACCCCGAAGGACTGTTTTGCAAAAGGAACACCCCCTTTTTTAATCACTGAAACAGCCAGGCAGGAGATTTCCTCCCAGCCCTGGTGATATGTCGCTGCTCGTGCGAGGAGCGTTCTTCGAAATGAACCTGCTTAATTGTTCCAAACGTCGCTCCATGCAGTGGTGTCTATGGGCTCAGGTGACCACCGCTTCAACCTGGCTGAGATCCTTTCCCAGAACTACGGCGTGCGGGAAGAGACTGAGGAAGATCAGCGGCAGGAACACACACAGGGGAAAGCGAAGCCTTTGGAGGAGCTAGAGAAGAGCTTCAATGCCTCCCAGGTAAGGCCTTTTGTGGGTTTTCTCTCTCTCTCTTTTGAATAGATTTTATTAAAGTTTGGAAAAAGAAATACAGCGGTACCTCTGGTTGCGAACGGGATCCGTTCCGGAGCTGTGGGTTTAAACCTAGGACTTGCCGATCAGAAGGTTGGCGGTTCGAATCCCTGCGACGGGGTGAGCTCCCGTTGCTCGGTCCCTGCTCCTGCCAACCTAGCAGTTCAAAAGCACGTCAAAGTGCAAGTAGATAAATAGGTACCACTCCGGCGGGAAGGTAAACAGCGTTTCCGTGTGCTGCTCTGGTTCGCCAGAAGCGGCTCAGTCCTGCTGGCCACATGACCCGGAAGCTGTACGCCGGCTCCCTCGGCCAATAAAGCGAGATGAGCGCCGCAACCCCAGAGTCGGCCACGACTGGACCTGATGGTCAGGGGTCCCTTTACCTTTTATGATATGTAAAATGAACCATGTCAAGAGTCATTGATATCTTAAGGAGGTAAATTTAAGAAAAAAATTACAGTGGTACCTCGGGTTACATACGCTTCAGGTTACATACTCTGCTAACCCAGAAATAGTGCTTCGAGTTAAGAACTTAGCTTCAGGATAAGTACAGAAATCGGGCGGGGCGGCGGCAGTGGGAGGCCCCATTAGCTAAAGTGGTGCTTCAGGTTAAGAACAGTTTCAGCTTAAGAACAGACCTCCGGAACGAATTACCGTATTTTTCGCTCTATACAACGCACCAGACCACAAGACGCACCTAGTTTTTGGAGGCGGAAAACAAGAAAAAAAATATTCTGAATCTCAGAAGCCAGAACAGCAAGAGGGATCGCTGTGCAGTGAAAGCAGCAATCCCTCTTGCTGTTCTGGCTTCTGGGATAGCTGCGCAGCCTGCATTCGCTCCATAAGACACACACACATTTCCCCTTACTTTTTAGGAGGGGAAAAGTGAGTCTTATAGAGCAAAAAATACGGTAAGTACTTAACCCGAGGTACCACTGTATATGACACAGCTGGTGGCTCCAGCGGCCTGACTGCGTCAAGGCAGCTTCCTATCTCCCTATAGTTTACCATGACATGCAGGCTGTTTCAGCTGCCAAGTCTGCCCCCTTGATGCTCTGCCCGGCCGGCGTAGCTCCGGGGGTGGGGTAGGGAGCCCCTTCCCTTCCTGACAAAGTTCTCCTGCCGTTCAGAACTCTGAAATGCCGTTCGAGGAATTGCTTGCTCTCTACGGCTACGAGGCCTCTGACCCCATCTCCGAGCAGGACAGCGAGAGCAACGATGCCTCCCCCAACCTTCCGGACATGACCCTGGATAAGGTAAGTCCCGTTTCCCCTGCCAGCCGCCTTTCCCTGCTCCTAGTCCTCATGAGGGTCACCTTTAAGGGGAGAAGCACAGTGACAGAAACCGAGATACGATAATGGCACCTTAAACCTAGGTCGTGGACGCAACAAGGTGCGCTTTTTTAATAACAAGAATTTGTTGTTGTTTAGTCGTGTCCGCCTCTTCGTGACCCCCTGGACCAAAGCACGCCAGGCACTCCTGTCTTCCACTGCCTCCAGCAGTTTGGTCAAACTCAAGTTGATAGTGTCCCACCATCTCGTCCTCTGTCGTCCCCTTCTCCTTGTGCCCTCCATCTTTCCCAACATCAGGTTCTTTTCCAGGGAGTCTTCTCTTCTCATGAGGTGGCCAAAGTCTTGGAGCCTCAGCTTCAGGATCTGCCCTTCCAGTGAGCACTCAGGGCTGATTTCCTTCAGAATGGAGAGGTTTGATCTTCTTGCAGTCCATGGGACTCTCAAGAGTCTCCTCCACCACCAGAATTCAAAAGCATCCATTCTTCGGCGATCAGCCTTCTTTATGGTCCAGCTCTCACTTCCATACATCACTACTGGGAAAAGCATAGCTTTAACGATACGGACCTTTAACTATACCATTTGTGTATAGCCTTTGCTTATGCCTCCTGCTGCTTGGACACGAAGGGGAGCAGACATGTTTGTCCTGATGCTGAATAAAATCCCTGTAAATACGCTTTACACAGTCTCTCTCTGCCCTTCCATTCACTCGGCTGCCAGCCGGTGGGCTGGTGCAGCTGGGGGCCTGTCAATTGCCCCCCTTTCCTTGGACATGTCCCAACAGCGCCACCCGCATCCCCAAGCTAGCAGTTCGAAAGCATGCCAGTGCAAGTAGATAAATAGGTACCGCTAAAGCGGGACATCACGCTGCAGTTTGTGTGGCTGCTGACAGGTGGCGCTGTTTACCAGGCCGGATGCAAATTTACATCATTTAAATAGAGGCTAAAAGTCTGCCTGTGGTTTTAACAGCCGCCCATTATTTCAACCCGACGTCCTTGCTTTTCAGGGTACTTAAGGGTGGCGCTGTGGGTTAAACCACAGAGCCTAGGACTTGCCGATCAGAAGGTCGGCGGTTTGAATCCCCGCGACGGGGTGAGCTCCTGTTGCTCGGTCCCTGCTCCTGCCCACCTAGCAGTTCGAAAGCACACCAGCACAAGTAGATAAATAGGTACCACTCCGGCGGGAAGGTAAACGGCGTTTCCGTGCGCTGCTCTGGTTCGCCAGAAGCGGCTTAGTCCTGCTGGCCACATGACCCGGAAGCTGTACGCCGGCTCCCTTGGCCTGTAAAGCGAGATGAGAGCCGCAACCCCGGAGTCGGCCACGACTGGACCTAATGGTCAGGGGTCCCTTTACCTTTAAGGATCACCCGAACGAATTAAGTTCGTATCCGGAACGTCCACTGTATCATCATCATCACCATCATTATCATTATTTATTAAAGTTCTGTACAGTACTGCCCTTCCTCCGAAGATCGCAGGGCAGTTTGCAATATATATAAAAAATAGGATTTATAGAATCAAGGGGAGAACAGTTTTTCTCGGGAAGCTGTGGACATCCAGTGCAGCCGAGTGTTGGAAGGCAGATAAAAGGAAGCCCCTTTTCACGCAGCACACTGTTAAACTATGGAACTCCCTGCCACAAGACGCAGCCAACTTGGATGGCTTTAAAAGAAGATTAGACAGATTCGTGGAGGAGAAGGGTATCAGTGGCTGCTAGTCCAATGGCCGTGTTCCCTCTCTAAAAGGGCCGTGGTAGCTGGGACTAGTGGGAAGTTGTTGCGTAAGCCACTAAGTTGGGGAATTCTAATTTCTAAAGCCATTTAGGGGCTTGAAGGTGAATATTAAAGCAATGCTTCCATCATATCATAATGGAGTGTTTGTGTGTGCATTTAAAAAAAAAAAAAAAAAAACCTGGGTTAAAGCCGGCCGAAAGTCCAGAGGTAGCATTCTTATCAATTTACGACGGGGTGGAAGGTTTGCAGGCTATGAAGGACTCGCTCACAAATTTTCTTGACAGCTGCAGAAATTATGATAGCTAGGAAGAGGAAGGGGCAAGCAGAATATAAAATGGAAGAATGGTATGAAGAGGTGTGGGTTATAGCTCTTAATGATAAATTAACATGTGCCATTGGGACGCGGGTGGCGCTGTGGGTTAAACCACACAGCCGAGGGCTTGCCGATCAGAAGGTCGGCGGTTCGAATCCCCGCAATGACGGGGTGAGCTCCTGTTTCTCTGTCCCTGCTCCTGCCAACCTAGCAGTTCGAAAGCATATCAAAATGCAAGTAGATAAATAGGTACAGCTCTGGCGGGAAAGTGAACGGCGTTTCCGTGCGCTGCTCTGGTTCGCCGGAAGCGGCTTAGTCCTGCTGGCCACAGACCCGGAAGCTGTACGCCGGCTCCCTCGGTCAATAAAGCGAGATGAGCGCCGCAACCCCAGAGTCGGCCACGACTGGACCTAATGGTCAGGGGTCCCTTTATCTTAACATGTGCCATTAAGGTAAGGCGGGGAATTCGCAGGAGAAATGATTTGGAGGAGATGTGGAAGGTGAATGTAGAATTTGTACTTTTAAAACGGAAAGGGGTCAAGCTATCAGAAGAGGTGTTGACATTTTGGGAGGTTGGATAGAATGCTCTCAGTGGTAGGGTGCACATTTTTATTCTTATTTTTTATGAATATTAGTTTGTCAAAATAAAAGAAAATAATTTTAAAAAAACAGCACCCTTCCTTCCTTCCTTCTGGTCAGGAGCAGATAGCGAAGGACCTGCTTTCCGGGGAAGAAGAAGAGGAGACACAGTCTTCGGCCGACGACCTGACCCCTTCCGTCACCTCCCACGACGCCTCGGACCTTTTCCCCAACCAGATGGGATGTAAGTTTTCTCTGTGGAGATACCTCGAGGAAAAGGGAACAAAGGCATAGTCATATTTAACACACACACACACAAAGGAAAGGCCAGCTGGGACCCTTCCCCTGCTTTTGCTTCTCTTGGCTGGACACTGAGGTCCAGCTCCGAGGGCCTTCTGGCGGTTCCCTCCCTGCGAGGAGCCAGGTTACAGGGAACCAGGCAGAGGGCCTTCTCGGTGGTGGCGCCCGCCCTGTGAAACACCCTCCCATCAGATATCAAGGAAATAAGCAACTATTTTACTTGTAAAAGATAACTGAAGGCGGCCCTGTTTAAGGAAGTTTTTAATGTTTGATGCTGTATTGTTTTTAATATTCAGTTGGAAGCTGCCTAGAGTGGCTGGGGAAACCACTCTAGGGTATAAATAATAAATTATTATTATTAATTTAATTGCTGGCTCTTTCCTTATGGGTTTTGTTTCTATTTCTTTGTATTTTACAACATTTTGAAACTCTGGGGGAGCTGCCTCAAATCCTAACTTGGGAGAAAGGCAGGATATAAACACGAGAAGTAGTAGTAGTAGTAATAATAATAATAATAATAATAGAAGAAAGGCAGCATATAAACACATGAAATGACAGCAGCCGCAACAAGAGTGGCAGCTAGCCATCAAGCTGAGTGGAAATGCCACATTCAGGGGCAGTCTGCACTCAAATTCATTCATTCCTTTATCCGTTCGTTATAGTTACCGTATTTTTCGCCCTATAAGACGCACCAGACCACAAGACGCACCTAGTTTTTGGAGGAGGAAAACAAGAAAAAAAATATTCTGAATCTCAGAAGCCAGAACAGCAAGAGGGATCGTGGCGCAGTGAAAGCAGCAATCCCTCTTGCTGTTCTGCCTTCTGGGATAGCTGCGCAGCCTGCATTCGCTCCATAAGATGCACACACATTTCCCCTCGCTTTTTAGGAGGGAAAAAGTGAGTCTTATAGAGCAAAAAATATGGTAAATCCCCCTTTTTACCTCCCAAGGAACTCAAGGGGACAGACGTGGTTCTCCCCCTCCTCACTTAATCCCCACAACAGCCCTGTGAGGTAGGCTTAGGCTGAGAGGCAGTGACCAGCCCTTCGTTGCTCACCCAGTGAGCTTTATGTGGCTGGGAGGGGATTTGAGCCCCTGTCTCTCCCAGGTCGTGGGTGGCGCTGTGGGTTAAACCACAGAGCTTTTCGATCAGAAGGTCGGCGGTTCGAATCCCCGCGACGGGGTGAGCTCCCGTTGCTCGGTCCCTTCTCCTGCCAACCTAGCAGTTCAAAAGCACGTCAAAGTGCAAGTAGATAAATAGGTACTGCTCCAGCGGGAAGGTAAATGGTGTTTCTGTGTGCTGCTCTGGTTCGCCAGAAGCGGCTTAGTGCTGCTGGCCACATGACCCGGAAGCTGTGCGCCGGCTCCCTTGGCCAGTAAAGCGAGATGAGCGCCGCAACCCCAGAGTCGGTCACGACTGGACCTAATGGTCAGGGGTCCCTTTACCTTCACCTCTCCCAGGTACTCCTCTCTGTTTAATCCCCACAACGACTCTGCAAGGCGGACTAGGCTGAGAGCCAGTGGCTGCACACACACACACCCCTGGGTCATCCGGTGAGCTTCATGTGTCTGAGTGCAGTGGATTTGAACCCTAGTCTCTCTCAGGCCCAGTTCACCTCGCCAGCTCTCTGCCTGTGGGCTTCTAGTAGACCCCTATGGCAAAGAGGACAGCGGAATTGAAGGGCCTCTGGCCTGCTCCAGACACAGGGCCCCTCTCTTGCGCTCCTTACACCTTCCATGCATTGAGGTTGTCTCTTCACTTTCCTCCCTTTCTGGAAAAAAAGCAAACTTCCTAGCTGATGGAGGCAAAGGCCGCTGCTCCTCCCCGTGTGCCTCCTTCTCGGCCGAGGACTCGGAAGAAGACGCCATCCCCGCCAACGAATGCAAGAAGGTAGGTTTTTGGGTCTGGTAGCGGGTGCTCACCGTCCCCCGCCGGGGCAGGTGGGAAACAGGGAGGGGGCCCTGGCTAAGAGGAAATCTAAGAGAAGCTTCTTTCACCTGTTACAGTATTTGGCCAGTATTGAAACATTCAGGAGTGCTGTTAGCCAATTGCCCATTGTTGTTGTTTAATCGTTTAGTTGTGTCCGCCTCTTCGTGACCCCCTGGACCAGAGCACGCCAGGCCCTCCTGTCTTCCACTGCCTCCTGCAGTTTGGTCAAACTCATGCTGGTAGCTTCGAGAACACTATCCAACCATCTCGTCCTCTGTCGTCCCCTTCTCCTTGCGCCCTCCATCTTTCCCAGCATCAGGGTCTTTTCCAGGGAGTTTTCTCTTCTCATGAGGTGGCCAAAGTCCTGGAGCCTCAGCTTCAGGATCTGTCCTTCCAGTGAGCACTCAGGGCTGATTTCCTTCCGAATGGAGAGGTTTGATCTTCTTGCAGTCCATGGGACTCTCAAGAGTCTCCTCCAGCACCAGAATTCAAAAGCATCCATTCTTTGGCAATCAGGCTTCTTTATGGTCCAGCTCTCACTTCCGTACATCACTACTGGGAAAACCAGAGCTTTAACTATACAGACCTTTGTTGGCAAGGTGACGTCTCTGCTTTTTAACATGCTGTCTAGGTTTGTCATTGCTTTTCTCCCAAGAAAATGCCCATTAGGCTCTGTTGGCCACGACTGGACCTAATGGTCAGGGGTCCCTTTACCTAGATAGATAGATAGATAGATAGATAGATAGATAGATAGATGGATAGATATGGAAGAGGTTCTCCCCTCCCAGCTTACCTCCCAGAGGCAGCAGAGGCGAGGAAAGATTGGCACACAACTACTGCCAATTGAATGATCCTGCTGTTGTTAGTTGTTATTATTTCACTTACAGGAAATCATGGTTGGACCTCAATACCAGGCAGCTGTTCCCCTCCTCCACCTGAACAGACATGGCGAAAAAGGTAGGCAAACTTCGCCTGTTGGGCCCTGACGTGCTCTGGACGTCATCTTCATCCCAGCCAGCGTTTTGTGTGTGTGTGTGTGTGTGTGTGTTCCAAGAGCACCAGGGAAGAGTAGAATTTGGTTCCTTGGGAAATGCCAGCATCCTCTTTCTAAGAGAAGGAACTTTTATGCAGTGGTACCTCGGGTCAAGTACTTAATTTGTTCCGGAGCTCCGTTCTTAACCTGAAACTGTTCTTAACCTGAAGCGCCACTTCAGCTAATGGGGCCTCCCACTGCCGCCGGAGCACGATTTCTGTTCTCATCCTGAAGCAAAGTTCTTAACCTGAAGCACTATTTCTGGGTTAGCGGAGTCTGTAACCTGAAGCATATGTAACCTGAAGCGTATGTAACCCGAGGTACCACTGTATATCAATCAATAGACTTTAATTGCGTAGCTGACAGGCCATAGCATCAAAGGACAAACACTGACAAAAATACATTGCAAATATAGTTACAATAAAATCTTATGACCTATTAAAACCCTAGGTAGAAGCTGGATTAATATACCACTGTATATTAAAAAGCATCCTTCGCATTTGATTCCTCGCCTGGTCGCCACAGGCGAGCAGGGATTCCGTGTGGGAAATTGGGCTCAGTGGAGGAGGCATGCGCCTTTCCATTCCTCCTGTCACCACAACCCACTTGGTTCTGGGGTGGCTTTGGAGGGGAGGGTCTCCGCCCCACAGTCTGTGTCACTCAGCCACCAGCCGGTTTAGTGGAAGGCAAAGTATTTGCTCTGGGCTCTCGATCTCAGACCCGCCCTCCGATGTTTTTTCTCTCTCCCAGTCTACGAAAACGACGACCAGCTTCTTTGGGACCCAAACATCCTCCCCGAGAGGGAAGTGGAAGAGTTCCTTTACCGAGCCATAAAGAGAAGGTGGGACGAAGTCTCGAACGCCAGCCTTGCAGAGGGGGACACGGTCAAGGACAATGAACAAGTGAGTTCAGTGTTCATTCCCAAACAGTGTGTGAGATAATCCTAGGATGCCAACTGTCGATGGCAGTGTGCCGTGAGATACAAATCCATCTTGAAAGCTCCTGTGAGCCCCAGCCCTTGCCGTCGCAGAAGAGTCTACCTGCCGCCTCTCTGCCTGAGTCTACTTCATTCTTTCCTCTTCTTAGGCCCCATCTGCGCCCTATATGTTTAAAGCTGTTTCATGCCACTTTAAACAGTCATGTCTTTCCCCAAAGTATCCTGTAAAGCAGTGTTTCTCAAACTTGGGCCCCCAGCTGTTGTGGGGAAATTAATTAACAATAATAATGGTTTTATTATTTATAGCAATTAAAGGTAAAGGGACCCCTGACCACTAGGTCCAGTTGTGGCCAACTCTGGGGTTGCGGTGCTCATCTCGCTTTATTGGCCGAGGGAGCCGGCGTACAGCTTCCGGGTCATGTGGCCAGCAGGACTAAGCCACTTCTGGCGAACCAGAGCAGCGCACAGAAATGCCTTTTACCTTCCCGCCGGAGCAGTACCTATTTATCTACTTGCACTTTGACGTGCTTTCGAACTGCTAGGTTGGCAGGAGCAGGGCCTGAGCAACAGGAGCTCACCCCGTTGCAGGGATTCAAACCGCCGACCTTCTGATCGGCAAGTCCTAGGCTCTGTGGTTTAACCCACAGCCCCACCCGCGTCCCTTTTATAGCAATTACAGCAATACAAACAAAAAACCATACCATAAAACCATTAACAAGTTAGCAATAGGTTATCTATTAACTGTTTGGAAGGATCTAATCTTAATCGCCTGCATAGGCCTGGTGGAACAGAAACATTTTCGGCAAGCGTTTAAAAATTGTCACAGAAGGTTCCTGCTGGAACTCTAGTGGCAGGGAGTTCCACAGGACCGGACTGACGATGCTGAAGTTCCCTGCTTCTCTTAGACATGCTTCTCTTTGCTCCATAGGCACTGTACGAACTGGTGAAGTGCAACTTCAACGCCGAAGAGGCGCTGCGGAGACTCCGGTTCAACGTGAAGGTCATTCGAGGTGAGAGATTCCAGGGGGTAGGGAATAATCCCCCTCCCCAGCCCTGTTGGCTTTCCCAAGGGAGACATTATCAACACATCCTTCTCTCCACGGAGCTTGGTGGACTTGGGGGCGGGGAGAACTCCATAGCTGTCAACTTACAGATTTGAAAATAAGGGACCAGCAGCCTCGAAAATAAGGGATCAGCAGCCAAAATAAGGGATTTTCCAAGCACAGGTATGTTCAACTTCTGAGCCCCTCCGAGCCAAAGGCAGAAAGCCCAGCCAGCAGCCAAACGAAGCCTCAAGCAGTGGTTCCCACAGCGCAGCAACCCGGCAGCAAAGGGGATGCAGCAAGGAAAACCACCGTCACCTCTCCGCTGGGAAGCGCTGAGCAAAGGCGAGTCCCAAGGCAACGCGGCCGATTTGATGGGCACAAGGCATGCAAGCTCCACCCCCCAGTCATTCTTAGACTCCTTATTGGGTGAGCAACGCAGCCAAGCAACCCAGTTGGAGCCTACCTCCTCCCCTGCAGAGAGGGACGGAGGGAGAGGAGCTGCTTCCTTTGAAACCCAGGAAATTTAAGGGACGTCATCAATAAGGGACAGCAACGGGACACGGCGCTGGGATCAGGGACTTTCCCACCAAATAAGGGACAGTTGACAGCTATGGAGAACTCTTCAGTCATACAGAGAAACATCTATTGGAGACGTTCTGCAAACTTTCAGCAGGCGTCTCTCACAAATAATTCCCCCCGTTGCCTCCGCTACAGATGAGCTCTGTGCCTGGAGCGAAGAGGAATGCAGGAATTTCGAACACGGGTTCCGGGTCCACGGAAAGAACTTCCACCTCATCCAAGCAAACAAGGTAGTTGGCCGTTGTGTGTATGTCGCCCGGGACAGCGGGTCTCCCTGCAATCACGAGTGAAGCCCGGGAAAAGAGGAATAACCCTTTTAAATGCCCATAGAGCTGTAGGAAGAGGTCTGGGAGACGGACACAGTTTGCAACTTCTGCTTCTAGCTCGGTGTGCTTTTCAAGGCTCGGAGCAATTGTACTGGGTCTCGCACCCAGGTCCCTTGGGAAATAAAGTGTGCATGTATGCATGTACAGTCATACCTTGGGAGTCGAACGGAATCCGTTGCAGAAGTCCATTCGACTTCCAAAGTGCTGTGGAAGACCCGTTGGACGTTTGGGTTCAAAAAAACGTTCGCAAACCGGAACACTCATTCTGGGTTCAATCGTTTGGGAGCCAAAACATCCATGGTATTACTGTACAGTGGTACCTTGGGTTAAGTACTTAATTCGTTCCGGAGGTCTGTTCTTAACCTGAAACTGTTCTTAACCTAAAGCACCACTTTAGCTAATGGGGCTTCCCACTGCTGCCACGCCGCCGGAGCATGATTTCTGTTCTCATCCTGAAGCAAAGTTCTTAACCCGAGGTATTATTTCTGGGTTAGCGGAGTCTGTAACCTGAAGCGTATGTAACCCGAGGGACCACTGTATGAGCTTTCTCTATTTCTGTCTCTCAGGGAGGGGAGAGGGTTGGGTCTCAAGACCTCCAGGGCTGACCCGAAGTCTTCCTTCAGGTGGGCTGGAATGTCTTTATTCTTTTGCATTTTTGCTTAATTAAGAAGACTGCGCGCAGCTTGCAAGGTTCAGCCCAGCGGGAACTTGGGTCTCAAGTTTGGGCCCCGAAATCTCATGAGCTGGGATGCTCCTGAACTGGCAACCCTATGGGTGGCTTCCATGACCCACACACACCCCAAAGTCAGGTGGGCCCATGGGCCTAAAAATATTGGTAACCTGTGTGCTACAGAAATGTGAAGTAGTGTTCTTCTGTGCTGGAAAGAACCCTTTGCACACTGATTATTAATCTCTCAGCCATCCTGCCCCTTCCTTCCCCCCCTCCCCCTTGAAAAAAAAGTTATGTAAGCCAAGTGCTTCCTAGAGGATTCTGGGACATGTGCTCTGTTCACACAAGCGTGGGGTTGCCATATTTCAAAAAGTTAAAAAAAAAACCCAGGACACCCCCAAAGGAGGTGCAAAGGAGGTTGCCTTTTCGCTTCACACAACAAGCTAACTCTGCCAAAATTGTCTCTTCTGAGTGGCAGCCAAAGGTGCAGGTCAGGAGCCCTTTGCCACTGGTAACGTTAAGTACAAATTGTTCCAAAGAGCAACACATAAGAAGAAGAATGGCCTCATAAAATTGCACCCAATTCCTATAGCCAACTAGCCTCGTTGTCCTCAGCTACTACCTAGAACCCTGTGCTGCAGGAAAAGGCAGAATGTGCTCTCTTGTTGGTGAGCCTTTTTTCCCCCCCACCAAAAAAATCCGCGATTTCTCGGTTTACTTGCCAAAGATCCAGGACAAACCGCCACCTTCCGGGAATTGCCCCTGGATGTCACTTCGAAATCCCGGACGTATGGCAATCCCTGCACAAATGTCGCTCCTGAGAGGTCTTCCAGAAGCCGTGACTTGTCCTAACCTTTTCCCTCTCCTCCCTTTTCCCCCCGCAGGTCCGCACCCGGTCGGTAGGCGAATGTGTGGAGTACTATTACATGTGGAAGAAATCGGAGCGCTATGACTACTTCACGCAGCAGACGCGGTTTGGAAGGAAGAAGTATGTTCTCCTAATTTTCAAACTGCACTGGCTCCCAGTGGAGTACAGGGTCAGATTTAAGGTGCTGCTTTTGACCTTTAAAGCCCTTCACGGCCGAGGACCCTCGTACCTACGGGACCGCCTCTCCCGGTATGCCCCACGGAGAGCCTCAAGGTCCATAAATAGCAACACCCTAGAGGTCCCGGGCCCTAAAGAAGTCAGATTAGCTTCAACCAGAGGCAGGGCCTTTTCAGCACTTGCTCCGGCCTGGTGGAACGCTCTGCCTCATGAGACCAGGGCCCTGCAGGATCTGATTTCTTTCCGCAGTGCTTGTAAGACAGAGTTATTCCGCCTGGCCTTTGGCTTGGAGCCAATTTGATTCCCTCCCTCTCTTTTTTTTTCCTTTTCCTTCTCCTCCTGCGATGAGGCTACATTTTAATATTTTAATGCTGTATTTTAATTTTGTTTTTAAGTTGTAATCATTCAACTTGTTTTTATTATTGCTTGTAAGCCGCTCTGAGCTCGGCCTTGGCTGGGGAGGGCGGGGTATAAATAAAAATTATTATTATTATTATTACCACCACCTTGGAGTATCGTGGGAGCTGGGTGGAGCGTTGGGGCCTGTGTCCACAGCACCGGGTGAATCGCAGGCCCAGGGGCTTGAGTTGGAGAAGGGGAGCTGGAACAAAAAAGCAAGGAGGGAGCTGAAGGCCAGGAAACAGAAGAGAGGGGAAGATGGGGGGAGAGGAACACTAGGAAGCAGAAGGGAGGGAGAGGAAGTAGGAGGGAGAGGGAGATTCGGAAATGGGAGAGGAAAACTAGCAGGTGCCCACATTTAATCTGGAAGCATTTAAGCTTTAGCAGGAGGAGCGACACACACACCCTGGACAACTGGGACACACATGGTTCTGTGGTCTAAACCACTGAGCCTCTTGGGCCTGCCGATCGGAAGGTTGGTGGTTCGAATCCCCGCGACGGGGTGAGCTCCCATTGCTCTGTCCCAGCTCCTGCCAACCTAGCAGTTTGAAAGCACGCCAGTGCAAGTAGATAAATAGGTACCGCTCCAGCGGGAAGGTAAATTGTGTTTCCATGCGCTCTGGAGTTGATCCCGGTGAGGGTTTGCCAAGCGAGCCTTCCTCTTAGCACGTTTCTCCCTTTCGTCCTGAGCTCGAGCGTCTTCAAAGCCCATGACATCTTTGGTAAAGGCTGTTCCCTAACTGGGGCGCTCGCAGTCCAATGTTTCCCAGTTGTCGGTGTTTATACTACATTTTTAAAGATTTGCCTTGAGAGAGTCTTTAAACCTCTTTTGTTGACCACCAGCATTACGCTTTCCATTTTTGAGTTCAGAATAGAGTAGTTGCTTTGGAAGACGATCATCAGGCATTTGCACAACGTGATCAGTCCAACGAAGTTGATGTTGAAGAATCATTGCTTTGACACGGGTGATCTTTGCTTCTTCCTGTGCCACACATGCTGCACGGTCGTGGGCTGCTCCCCACTCTGCAGGAGGGCACCCCCCGCCCAATATTACCATTCTTAAAAAAAAAGTGACTAGGATTTGTAGAACCTGATGTAGAATGCAAAACATGCAGGCACTATTCTCGAGTCTGTTTGTTTGTTTGTCACCACTTGTAATTCCAAATGTGTAGGCCTGACGCGGGTGGCGCTGTGGGTTAAACCACAGAGCCTAGGACTTGCTGATCAGAAGGTCGGTGGTTCGAATCCCCGCGACGGGGTGAGCTCCCGTCACTCAGTCCCTGCTCCTGCCAACCTAGCAGTTTGTAAGAACGTCAAAGTGCAAGTAGATAAATAGGTACCGCTCTGGCAGGAAGGTAAACGGCGTTTCCGTGCGCTGCTTTGGTTCACCAGAAGCGGCTTAGTCCTGCTGGCCACATGACCCGGAAGCTGTACATCGGCTCCCTCGGCCAATAAAGCGAGATGAGCGCCGCAACCCCAGAGTTGGTCACGACTGGACCTAATGGTCACGGGTCCCTTTACCTTTAGGCCTGAAAATGTGGGGCATGGATGCCCCTTGATAACCACTCCACCCTCCACCCCCACCCCGTAATCGGTTAATGCAGAGAGGGACATCATAATCTACAAATGTGTTTTGTTTTGCTTGCTTCCAACCTGTAGGGATTATGTGGATAATTTTTTGGATGGTGGCGAAGTAGAAAGTGCCAGTCGTTCACGAAGTTCCCCACCCATCCCATCGTCCACTGGGTGCCTCGACTCTCGTTTCAACCCAGATCACCTGGCAATCGAAAGCACAGGTAGGCTGGTCGGAATTGCCCTTGTTCAGCTTTCAAAATTCTGAGTCCTGGAAAAGCATGTTTATTTGTCATTTGCTACAACTTACGTTGCCGCTTAATTACAGTAGTCTAAGAGGGACGCGGGTGGCGCTGTGGGTTAAACCACAGAGCCTAGGACTTGCCAATCAGAAGGTCGGCGGTTCGAATCCCCGCAATGACGGGGTGAGCTCCCGTTGCTCGGTCCCTGCTCCTGCCAACCTAGCAGTTCGAAAGCACATCAAAGTGCAAGTAGATAAATAGATCACGCTCTGGCGGGAAGGTAAACGGCGGTTCTGTGCACTGCTCTGGTTCGCTAGAAGTGGCTTAGTCGTGCTGGCCACATGACCCGGAAGCTGTACGCCGGCTCCCTCGGCCAATAAAGTGAGATGAGCACCGCAACCCCAGAGTCGGCCACGACTGGACCTAATGGCCAGGGGTCCCTTTACCTTTACCTTTGCCAGTGTGGTGTAGTGGTTAAGAGCGGTAATCTGGGGAACCGGGTTCGTGTCTCCGCTCCTCCACATGCAGCTGCTGGGTGACCTTGGCTTAGTCACACTTCTCTGAAGTCTCTCAGCCCCACTCACATCACAGAGTGTTTGTTGTGGGGGAGGAAGGGAAAGGAGAATGTTAGCCGCTTTGAGACTTCTTAAGGGGAGTAAAAGGCGGGATATCAAGTCCAAACTCCTCTTCTTCTTCTTCATGAAACTGT
This sequence comes from Podarcis siculus, assembly GCA_034642415.1. Lineage (NCBI taxonomy): Eukaryota > Metazoa > Chordata > Lepidosauria > Squamata > Lacertidae > Podarcis > Podarcis siculus. The sequence goes on from JAXCMG010000040.1 coordinate 4,362,802, forward strand.
AACGCTGTCATTACCCTACAGTAGGACACGATGGATTTTTCAGCTTTCAGATTCCAAAAATGAGGGGGGCGAAAATGTTCTAACATGACTTTGGGAATTCAAAAGATATTTTGGTTCAATTAATATAAATCCGTTTTCTCCCAAAATTGCAACCTTGTTAGGTGGGAGGGCATTCCCCAGCTGGGGCACCGCCACCGAAAAGGCCCTGTCTTGGTTACTCCAGTTTTTAGAGTATGTAGTAGCTGAAATCAAATACCTGTGATGTGTGAACCAGACTTTTGTGTGTGTCCCCCCCCCCCCCCCGCACAGAACCTTTGAGCATCGAGAGCGCAGCGTGCAGTTTGGGCAGCACGAGTGAGTCGGGCCACGGCTACGAGTACAGCACCCCTTCAGAAACAAACTGTTCCTTCGACCCCGCCGAGGAAGCCGCCGCCGGCAGCCGGGCGCCCGCTTTCCTGCAGCACCCGCCGAACCCCCCCGAATCCGGCTTCTACCAGGTGGCCGCAGCCGGCAAACAGGAGCCACTGCGGTGCTCGGGGAACGCTCTTGCCGTGGACTTCACCCTCCCCAGGAACATCGCGGAGGGGCTGCCTTTAATTTCCGGCCACGTGGGACTGGACAGGGATCCAGAGACGTTGGTGGCCCCCGCTCAAGTGTCCTTATCGGTCCCGGATTTCAGCCTCCTCGGCATTGGAGATGTAAATAGCTTCCTGGCCACTCAGCAGGCCTGCCCAGCTCCCAGGGGCCACTCGGAGTCCTTGTCTCAGTGACTGCAGCCTCTGCGTAGGGGTCCGCTGACGGACGAAAGCTGACTCTGGCAGGACTGAATGGAATTGCCCTTTGGGGAGGGGGCACGGAGACGGGTCAGCCTATCGTCACCCTTCCTTCCCCCGCACTCTCCTCCGGGGCCATGAGTGCTGGTCAAGAGCCGTCCGGTCCTCGCCTTTCCAAATCGCGGGGGGCAGAAGGAGCACCCACCGCTCTTCCTGCCCCTGTGATCGACGTCCCTCTGGCGAAACCAAACGCCTCCGTCGTACTCTCTCGCACAGCTTTGCAAAAGAGAGAGAGAGAAAGCCGATGGAGGGGAACCTGTGACCCCCATGGGGCCGTTGTAGATGGGGGGCAAAGCCATGCAGGGGGCAGACAAAGTCTTCCTCCCCAACAACCCCACCCTGGGCAAGCTGGATTTCCAGCATCGCCAGCCGAGAAAACCCCCCGGCGCAATGCGGGAGGCCGCAGAGATAGAGAGGGTTGCCAGGAGCACTTTTAGAGAAGGAGATGTATCGGTGGGGCGGAAAGCTTTCACGCACAGCGCGAGCGGACGTGGAACACAACTGATCACGGAGGTGCAGAGCAAGCTGGTTTGGGCACTTTCCTTCAGTTGTGGCGGCACCTCTGTTTAGTTTCGTTTTCAGTAGCGGCGGGGGACGTTCCTTTTTGCCAAACCTTGCGGCCGCATCCTGGTTTGCCATAGGGTGGGTGGAATCGGCACCCTGCTCCCGCTTCCATCCCTACGCAAGCACACCGCCCCAGGCCTTTTTTTAAGGCACCCTCTTATCGGGACCAGCCTTCTCGGCAGAGGGAGAAACTTCATCTCCTCCAGCAGCATCCTGCATTGCGAAGACGGTAATCCGCACGTCACAGCCTTCCGAAGATGCATCGGCTTCCGGGTGACGGGTTGGGGAGGACATGGAGGGGCAGAACGGAAGAAGGCTCCCAGGCCCTCTTGCCAGAACTCCACAGCTCTCAGGCGGGGTGTGGGGCAGGGCGCTGCAGGTGTTGACGTTTGCCGTGGAGGTCGGGTGTCCAGGCTTCCAAAAGCCAGCAAGAATCTGCGCGTTTGCTTTGGCCGGAAGAGAGGCAGCCGGGTGGCGGCAGGAGCACAGGGCCGCCGGTTGGAGTGCCAAACTGAGACTCCGGGGAGGGAGGTATACGTGCGATCTGTGCGTGAGTGAGAGCATGAAAAGCGGATGTCCCGTCCTGTCCCCCCAACCTTGCCCGGTTCAGCCAGCTGGCAAAATACTACGAGGACGATGGGGGCGGACTCCGTGCCATTCAAACCTCCTTGTCTCCCTCTTCTTCCATTTTTCTCAACCTCAGCCATGGGGAAGCCTTTTTTCCTGTTGCTGGTAATACGGTATATCCCTTTCCCCCCATCATTTTCATTTTGTGGTGCAGGGCGATGGTGGTTCGTGGCAGCAGTCATACCCTTAACCTAATTCCACCCCACCCCTTGAGCATCTGTCGTCCACCTAGCCGCTCACTCCTTTTTTGGTCATGCGACTAGGGGGCTTTTCTTCCAAACTGCGGGAGCTGATAAGGTGTGGAGACAACCTCCTGCACCTCTCTCCTGTGTCTGTCTCTCCCCACACCACCCCGCATTTCCACGAAGGCAGTTTCCGGCTGGCAGCTGTGGATTGCAGGCTCTAATAATCGCTTTGTTGGCCTCCGTTGATGCTAGCGGCAGCAATCGTGGTTAGCGAACGAGCCTCCTGTTGCACGGTTTGTGCAAAAGTCAGGGGAGAGTCTTGCACAAGTGTCATGCCGGCTCTGATCAGGGAGTCAGGCGGCAGATTAAGAGAGCTGGAGAGGGCTCGTTTAATGTGGGGCATGTGGTTGCGGACCCAGCAAACGCAGCACGTTGTGGCCCCAGCTCAAGTGAGAGTCAAATGTGCATCCTACTTTGAAAATTCACAGCACTTGGCGAAGACGCAGCTGCCGAAAAACTCCAATAAGTGAGTTGCGCAACGGGTATCTAATACCACCCTGCGCTCGCAAGTCATCGCAGGTCGCCGCTATTCCATCGGCTGCCCCTGTGTCGTCTTGACTACGAGGCCTCAATGAGGACTGGTGGCTTCGCAGTTTTCCTTTGGTGTAGCATTTTGCGGCTGAAGTAGGGCCACGCAGTCCCTCGGGTGTTAAGTCTTCTGCTTCCTCCTCTCTGCCCACCCGTGCCCACCCCTACTTTTGCATCCTTCAGTTCACACCCGTCCAATCGGGACCTTCCCCAGACAAACCCGTTCACAGCTCTCAGGGGTGCAGTTTTCTTCCTGGATACAAGCCAGAGGTGCTGCTGTAGGGTTGCATAATTTCCTTCGCACATGTCGGGAAGGAGCCTTCGACTCAAATCTCTTGGCATTCCCGTATAGACCGTAGAGGAGACCTTAGGAAAACAGTCATGTCTCCATCCCTGGGGTAAATAACGCAGTGGTACCCGGCCCCATTTCCTCAAGTCACCCAGGTGTGAGCTGCCCATCCTTTCCCCAGCCAGCTGCCTCTAAAAGTCCCAGAACTTATGGCTATTCCATTGACTACAATGGTAGTCAGACAAAACGGCAACAGAGAGGTCTCCGGTTCCTGGAACTTTTAAGAAAATCGGTTTGTGTGTGTCCACTGCATTGCCTCTGGGTTTACGCAGGGATATGTTTCCCCACTCCACCCCCCCCCATCATCTACCTGAGCAGCCTCTGTAAAAAGGGGGGGAAAGTGAAATTTGACCCACATAGCTGCCCATGAAGCACCCTCACCTGTTCATAATATCCCCTTTTTATTATTTATTTAAGAGATCCTTTCTTGCAACATTTAGGAGACTTTCTCTCCACTGACTCTCTTGCCATCTTGTTACCTATCTCCTATTTCATTTCTGCCCCCCCAATTTCATATTTTAATATGTCTAATTTATAAATGTATTCTTTCCCACCCCCCTCTCCCCGCAGAAAAATGTTTGTTTACAGGTTGTGGGGAAGCGGGATATATATAGATATATATATATATGCCGCAGAAACTTGTGTGTGTGTTGGGGCGACGGGGTGTTCCACGAAAGGGAGAGACGGACCGACAGCTTTCCTCTCCTCTTTCCCTTCCTTCCGCCTCTCAGGGAGGGGAAGGGATGTCGTGAACGAAGTGTGATTCCGATGATATACCACACCCCGGGCGCGCCACTGACACGTTCTGGTGAGAAAGCGCGAAGGGTCTCTCCACTGTGAAGTGAAAACTGCCTTGAATTACCCTTCATTTATTTATTTAATTATAAAGCCTACGTTGGAGGAAACGACAACGTGGGGGAAAAACAGACGAAAGAGTCGAGTTTTTATTTACTTTTTCCTCCTCCCGCAGATAATGCCAGCAGCAGTTGCTTTCTGCTGAGAGCCAGTGTGGTGTAGTGGTTGACTTGTAATCTGGTGAACCGGGTTCGCTTCCCCGCTCCTCCACCTGCAGCTGCTGGGTGACCTTGGGCCAGTCACACTTCTCTGAAGTCTCTCAGCCCCACTCACTTCACAGAGTGTTTGTTGTGGGGGGAGGAAGGGAAAGGAGAATGTGAGCCGCTTTGAGACTCCTTCGGGTAGTGATAAAGCGGGATATCAAATCCAAAATCCTCTTCTTCTTTCGCTCTGGAATTCTAACAGCAAAAAACCTCTGCAGTTTTGAGAGGTTTGGTCAGCCCCCTCAATTCAAAAACGGCGTCCAAAACGCAGGTGAGCTCCTACTCCTCCATCCCAGGAACTGTCATGCAAAGTTTGGCCAGGATATCCCGAAATTGGAAGGGGCCACCGGGCAAAATTTGGTTAGCTTTGGTGCAGTCTTGAAAGCCTCCCATCTTGATTCAAAATGCTGCCTGGCTGTATCCAAACGTAGGTGGAAGCCTTTTGATCCTTCAGTATACCACCGTGGAAACTTGGGTTACGGTGTCTTAGTGGCTGAATGTGGCCCTCCAAAACTCTCTGGCCCTTGGTACCCTCCTGATGCCACTCCCCTTTTGGCAGGACACGCCCCTTTCCACAGGCCACACGCCTTGCCTGCTCTGCCCTGCCCCTTCCTCTAGTGTTTTTTGTGTCTCGCTGGAAATGTGACTCCAAACACTGATCATGTTTCCTCCTTGCCTGGGCAAGCTAAAGGTAAAGGGACCCCTGACCATTAGGTCCAGTTGTGGCCGACTCTGGGGTTGCGGCGCTCATCTCCCTTTACTGGCCGAGGGAGCCGGCATACAGCTTCTGGGTCATGTGGCCAGCAGGACTAAGCCGCTTCTGGCGAACCAGAGCAGCGCACGGAAACGCCATTTATTTAGTATTTATCTACTTGCACTTTGACGTGCTTTCGAACTGCTAGGTGGGCAGGAGCAGGGACCCAGCAACGGGAGCTCACCCCATCGCGGGGATTCGAACCACCGACCTTCTGATCGGCAAGTCCTAGGCTCTGATTTAACCCACAGCGCCACCCGCAGAGGATGTTTATTTGTAGAAGGTGGCCTTCTGTGCAAAGGTAAAATTTGCATCGCTCTGCTCTCCATTGGTGTTTGGCCCTCGGGAAGCTGCCCAGAAAGTGAATCCGGCCCTCAACTCCAGAAAAACTTCGCACCCACTACATAAGATGCTGCTCTGTCCGTAAACTTATTCATTACTCCAAAGAGTAAGCGGCAATGGTCGCATCCCAACCTGCTGATACAGTGGTACCTCGGGTTACATTCGCTTCAGGTTACAGACTCCGCTAACCCAGAAATAGTACCTCGGGTTAAGAACTTTGCTTCAGGATGAGAACAGAAATCGTGCTCTGGCGGCGCGGCGGCAGCAGGAGGCCCCATTAGCTAAAGTGGTGCGTCAGGTTAAGAACCGTTTCAGGTTAAGTACGGACCTCCAGAACGAATTAAGTACTTAACCCGAGGTACCACTGTATCATAATTGTAGGGATGTGAAAAGATGCTAGGAAAGGAACTATTTATTAGGTATCGTCCTTCCTCATGTTTGAGTTCAGCAGAGTATCATCCCTTTGCAGCTTAAAAAGGGAAGCTTAGATAAGCCTTTTGGTTTAAATAATCCAGGACGCTTTAAGGCAAACGGAATTCGCCTGGTATTTCCCCCTTTTTCTCCCTCTTTAAACAACAACAACAATTTATTATTTATACCCCGCCCATCTGGCTGGGTTTCCCCAGCCACTCTGGGAGGCTCCCAACATTAAAAACACAATAAAAGATCAAAGATTAAAGACTTCCCTAAACAAGGCTGCTTTCAGGTGTCTTCTAAAAGTCAGATAGTTGTTTATTTCCTTGATATTTCATGGGAGGGCGTTCCACAGGGCGGGCACCACCACCGAGAAGGCGCTCCACCTGGTTCCCTGTAACTTCACTTCTCGCAGGGAGGGAACCGCCAGAAGGCCCTTGGAGCTGGACCTCAGGTATACTGGGCCAAGGCTGTTTAGGGCTTTCAAGATCAGCACCAGCACTTTGAATTGTGCTTGGAAACGTACTGGAAGCCAAGGTCTTTGAAGACGGGTGTTATGTGGTCTCAGTGGCTGCTCCCAGTCCCCAGTCTGGCTGCCGCATTCTGGATCAGTTGTAGTTTCTGGGTCACCTTCAAAGGCAGCCCCACGTAGAGCGCATGGCAGTAGCCCAAGCTGGAGATAACCAGAGCATGGACCATGTCACCACACAGACCGTCTCATGAAAGGTGAAAATAACAAGTTACTCTGAGTACTTGTTGGAAGAGTAACACACAACAAGCAGCTTTGTTTAGGCAGGCTTAAAACGGTGATTTGGTTACAAAGTTGTGCTTAAAGGTAAAGGGACCCCTGACCATTAGGTCCAGTCGTGGCCGACTCTGGGGTTGCGGCGCTCATCTCGCTTTATTGGCCGAGGGAGCGGGCGTACAGCTTCCGGGTAATGTGGCCAGCAGGACCAAGCCGCTTCTGGCGAACCAGAGCAGCGCACGGAAACACCGTTTACCTTCCCGCCAGAGCGGTACCTATTTATCTATTTGCACTTTGACGTGCTTTTGAACTGCTAGGTGGGCAGGAGCAGGGACCGAGCAACGGAAGCTCACCCCGTCATTGCGGAGATTCGAACCGCCAACCTTCTGATCGGCAAGTCCTAGGCTCTGTGGTTTAACCCACAGCGCCACCCGCGTCCCTTCCTGGCGGTTGTACAGTTATGTAAATGCAAATAAGTTCTCATTTGCATCGAATTATGCTTTGCTGCTTCTCCAAACTCTCGAGGGGGACCTCGTGGGCATCCTTTTGGCACCCAATCTGAGCAGTCCTCTTTCTGGAGCTGAAAGGAGTTTATCTGGAAGGAAAAATGGGGAGGGGAGCGGGGCATCATCATTTTCCGTGCGTATTTTGACACCGGCAAACCCCTCCAAGCTGTTCCTCTGTTGCATTATTTGAACGCTGCCATCACCGGGAACAGGGAGATCTCTGAGTCTGTCACACGTACGAGTCTTCGCCCCCCTCTCTCCCCACCCCTAAATTACTTTCTACCCTAGGTTCTGGGGGGCCTCCAATGCCCTCGTAAGCTCCTGAAGGAGAGCAGAAGTAATAATAATAATAATAATAATTTATTATTTATCCCCCGCCCATCTGGCTGGGCTTCCCCAGCCACTCTGGGAGGCTTCCAAAAAAAAATATTAAAATACTGTAATGTATCAAAAGTTAAAACCTTCCCTAAACAGGGCTGCCTTCAGATGTCTTCTAAAAGTCTGGTAGTTGTTGTTCTCTTTGACATCTGGTGGGAGTGCGTTACACAGGGCGGGCGCCACCACTGAGAAGGCCCTCTGCCTGGTTCCCTGTAACCTCGCTTCTCGCAATGAGGGAACCGCCAGAAGGCCCTCGGAGCTGGACCTCAGTGTCCGGGCAGAATGATGGGGGTGGAGACTCTCCTTCAGATATACTGGACCGAGGCTGTTTAGGGCTTTAAAGGTCAGCACCAACACTTTGAATTGTGCTCGGAAACGTACTGGGAGCCAATGTAGGTCTTTCAAGACCGGTGTTATGTGGTCTTGGCGGCCGCTCCCAGTCACCGGTCTGGCTGCCGCATTCTGGATTAGTTGTAGTTTCCGGGTCACCTTCAAAGGCAGCCCCACGTAGAGTGCATGGCAGAAGGCCCCAAGACCACCTGAAAATAAATAAGCCAAACCAGGCATCTCTAAGTAACGAAACAGGAGAAATTTCCCACTGGTACGTATTTAATACAATTATATCCTGCCTTCCCTCTGAGGAGCTCAAGATGTGGTTCTCTCTTGTACACCCCCCTCTGCCTCATTTTCTGCTTCACCCAGAGACATAGCCTTCTTCCCAACCACCCCAGCCTAGACCATTTATGAAGCAGCAGAAAATCTGCCCTTGAGATTCTGAAAAAAAATCTACCAAACTGGCCAGCAGAGCGGTTCATAAATGACTCCGGTCAAAAAGGCCAACACGGAATGTTCACAAATATTCACAGGTGAGGGACGCTGAAGTTGAGCGAGACGTACATGGGGGGCGGGGTTCAGAAACCCTCGCTGATCTGCTTCACCCAGAGACATTAGCTTCTCCCCACACAACCTGTCACAGGAGTGGGCCGGTCAGGATATTACACGGTCAAAGACAGAACTGGCAAAAACATGATCGCCACAGACGAGCTTGCTTGCTTGCTTGCTCCGAGGCCAGCTCAGCTCCTGTCACCCAGCACCCCCTGGCCAGCCCCAGAGGCGCCATTTGCACGGGGAGCTTGCAGCTGGGGCTGTTGCAACAAACAGCTGTGCAAGCCTTTGGGAGGCAGAGACGCCAGAGGGCATCAGAGGAGGGAGGGAAGGAAAGAGGCACAGAGGCCAGTGCATAGCTGTCAACGGTCCCTTATTTGGCAGGAAAGTCCCTTATCCCAGCGCTGTGTCCCGCTGCTGTCCCTTATTGATGACGTCCCTTAAATTTCCCGGGTTTCAAAGGAAGCAGCTCCTCTCCCTCCCTCCCTGCCGGCCAGGGAGGAGGGAGGCTCCAACTGTGTTGCTTGGCTGCGTTGCTCACCCAATAAGGAGTCTAAGAACGACTGGGGGGTGGAGCTTGCATGCCTGGTGCCGATCAAATCGGCCGCGTTGCCTGGGGACTCGCCTTTGCTCAGCGCTTCCCAGCGGAGAGGTGACGGTGGTTTTCCTTGCTGCATCCCCTTTGCCGGGTTGCTGCGCTGAGGGAACCACCGCTTGAGGCTTTGTTTGGCTGCTGGCTGGGCTTTCTGCCTTTGGCTCAGAGGGGCTCCGAAGTTGAACATACCTGTGCCTGGAAAATCCCTTATTTTGGCTGCTGATCCCTTATTTGCGAGGCTGCTGGTCCCTTATTTTCAAATCTGTAAGTTGACAGCTATGGGACAGTGTTGCCTGCAGCAGCCCTGACCATCCTTCAGGGCACCCTAGGATGCCATGGCACACTGGTCAAAAACCACGGGCCGAAGGAAAAGTGGGACATTCCAGGATCAAATCAGAAAACGGGACGGCTTCTCTAAATGAGGGACACCCCTGGAAGATGGGAACACTTGGAGGGTCTGTAAAGTTTGCACGAGTTTTACATTAATGGCACCTGGACCATCCTCTTGAATCTCCTACCCCAAGATGTGCAAGTGCTTGCTTAAACGCTTTTTAAAGGTAAAGGGACCCCTGACCATTAGGTCCAGTCATGGCCGACTCTGGGCTTGCGGCGCTTATCTCGCTTTAGTGGCCGAGGGAGCCGGCGTACAGCTTCCGGGTCATGTGGCCAGCAGGACTAAGCCACTTCTGGCGAACCAGAGCAGCGCACGGAAACGCCGTTTACCTTCCCACCGGAGCGGTACCTATTTATCTACTTGCACTTTGACGTGCTTTCGAACTGCTAGGTTTGCAGGAGCAGGGACCGAGCAACGGGAGCTCACCTCGTCGCGGGGATTCGAACCGCCGACCTTCTGATCGGCAAGTCCTAAGCTCTGTGGTTTAACCCACAGCGCCACCCGCGTCCCTAAACGCTTTTTAAAACCACTCAAATCTAAGCTCTCTTTGTGCCTCTCAATGGAAGGTGCGTAGGGGGGAGATCTTTGCCCGCACGGAGGAAGTTGCTAAGGTTAAGTACATTGTAGGATTCCACTTTGAGTCACTATAAGTCCATCCAGGTCTGCGTTGTCAGTGAATCATTTGCAGATATAACTAAGGCAACGCGAACAAAAAAACATCTGCGCAGAAAAGGAAGAAAAACACCCCTCTCTCAGGTAAAGTTCTGGCTACTGTAAGTCAGCACTAAGTGGAAAATACAGTGGTACCTCAGGTTACAGACGCTTCAGGTTACAGACTCTGCTAACCCAGAAATAGTACCTCGGGTTAAGAACTTTGCTTCAGGATGAGAACAGAAATCACACAGTGGCCCCATTAGCTAAAGTGGTGTCTCAGGTTAAGAACAGTTCCAGGTTAAGAGCAGACCTCCAGAACGAATTAAGTTCTTAACCCGAGGTACCACTGTATATCCTGCTTTCTTTGGTACCCTGAACAGATTCCTGAAAGCCCTGTCTGAGCTGTACATTTCAAGCCATATCAAGCCACTTTAAGGTAAAAAGGTAAAGGACCCCTGGACGGTTACGTCCAGTCAAAGGCGACTATGGGGTTGTGGCACTCATCTCGCTTTCAGGCCGAGGGAGCCGGCGTTTGCCCACAGACAGCTTTCCGGATCATGTGGCCAGCAGGACTAAACCGCTTCTGGCGCAACAGGACACCGTGACAGAAACCAGAGCGCACGGAAACGCCGTTTACCTTCCCACCACAGCGGTACCTCTTTATCTACTTGCGCTGGTGTGCTTTCGAACTGCCAGGTTGGCAGGAGCTGGGACCAAGCAATGGGAGCTCACCCCGTCGTCGCGGGGATTCGAACCGCCAACCTTCTGATCGGCAAGTCCTAGGCTCTGTGGTTTAACCCACAGCGCCACCTGCGTCCCTTTATACCTCAAAACACACTATTAAAAATAATTTAAAAGAACTTGCACCAGCTTGCAGACTTAACTTATAGAATAAGAGAACAAAAAGAACACAACCTTTAGAGAATATTGGGAAACGTTTACTGACTACATGGGGGGAAATTGAGTGCACTTGAAAACGTTGGCAGCGTTCAACAATGTGGATAAATTTTAATGGATGTAATAATGGAATACTGGGTGGTTTAGTTTTTGTAAAATATGCAGGGATTTATGATATGTAAAGAGACACAGGTTGCACTGTGGGTTAAACCACAGAGCCTAGGACTTGCCAATCAGAAGGTCGGCGGTTCGAATCCCCGCGACGGTGTGAGCTCCCATTGCTCGGTCCCTGCTCCTGCCAACCTAGCAGTTCGAAAGCACGCCGGCACAAGTAGATAAATAGGTACCGCTCTGGCGGGAAGATAAACGGCGTTTCCGTGCGCTGCTCTGGTTCACCAGAAGCGGCTTAGTCCTGCTGGCCACATGACCCGGAAGCTGTACGCCGGCTCCCTCGGCCAATAAAGCGAGATGAGCGCCGCAACCCCAGAGTCATCCACGACTGGACTTAACAGTCAGGAGTCCCTTTACTTTTTTATGATATGTAAAATGAACCCTGGAAAGAGAAGAAGGGAAGTCACAGATATTTTAAGGATGTTGGAAAATGGAATGCAATTCATATCACAAGCAGAGGTTGCGTCTCCCCCAAATTAAATCAGCGGTGTGTATTTGTATAGAGAGGAAGATGGAGAATCAGGCATGGTCTCTTCTGTTTTGTGACAACCGCTCCCCAAATAACTTTGCACGCAAATTGATATCACCCTAATTATTAGGAGGACGTGGGTGGCGCTGTGGGTTAAACCACACAGCCTAGGACTTGCCGATCAGAAGGTCGGCGGTTCAAATCCTCGCCATGGGGTGAGCTCCCGTTGCTCGGTCCCTGCTCCTTTCAATCTAGTAGTTCAAAAGCACGTCAAAGTGCAAGTAGATAAATAGGTACCACTCTGGCGGGAAGGTAAACGGTGTTTCAGTGCGCTGCTCTGGTTCGCCAGAAGCGGCTTAGTCCTGCTGGCCACATGACCCGGAAGCTGTACGCCGGCTCCCTCGGCCCGTAAAGCGAGATGAGCGCCGCAACCCCAGAGTCGGTCACGACTGGACCTAATGGTCAGGGGTCCCTTTACCTTTTCTTATGATTCTATGCAGAGACATCACCTTGCCAACAAAGATCCGTATAGTGAAAGCTCTGGTTTTCCCAGTAGTGATGTATGGAAGTGAGAGCTGAACCATAAAGAAGGCTGATCGCCGGAGAATGGATGCTTTTGGATTATGGTGCTGGAGGAGACTCTTGAGAGTCCCATGGACTGCAAGAAGATCAAACCTCTCCATTCGGAAGGAAATCAGCCCTGAGTGCTCACTGGAAGGACAGATCCTGAAGCTGAGGCTCCAAGACTTTGGCCACCTCATGAGAAGAGAAGACTCCCTGGAAAAGACCCTGATGTTGGGAAAGATGGAGGGCAGAAGGAGAAGGGGACGGCAGAGGACGAGATGGTGGGACAGTGTTCTCGAAGGGACCAGCATGAGTTTGACCAAACTGGGGGAGGCAGTGGAAGACAGGAGTGCCTGGCGTGCTCTGGTCCAGGGGGTCACGAAGAGGCGGACAGGACTAAACGACTCAACAACAACAACAAATGATTCTATGATTTTACATAGTAAAAGGAAGAGAGGAACTTTGTGGGGGGGGGCTCCTCCTCCTCCTTCTCCCCTCTGATTGGCCTGGAGCCGCAGGCCACGCCCCTTCAGCATGCATCTTACAAAAGCACCTTTCTGAATGCGATCCATTCACCTGTCGCCTTCATCCCGGGATGCGATGCTGCGGGAGGGGGGCGAAAAGGAAAAGAAAACCACCGACAACCCCTAAATGGAAGCAAAACCTTATTTTTCTTGCTAAGTTTGAGAGGGAGCTGGGTTTCCTTTAACCCGGGATCACTTTTAGATGCTCAGAAAAGGTGGAACAGGTGCAGAATTTATCCCCACCGCCCCGGGGTTGCTGAATTTTTTTGCAGAAAGACTCTCTTGCCGTGGCATGGAGGGTTCTTAGGGTCCTCCTTTGACCAGGGAAGTAAGCGCGATCTGTTCTTTCGTTTGGGGGGAAAGGCGATCTCTCCTGCGGCAGGGCTCGCGGCTCACAGGTAACAGCTCTCCCCCCCCCCCCGGAAAGTCTCGTCATTTGGAAGAAAGAGAGGAGCCAACAGCCCAACGCAACAGGCTGGAAGTTGAAAACGGCGCAACAGCACACTGGCGGCTGTGCCAAAGAGCATACGAAAGGTGAGCTGTTCTGTGCGTAAAGTTGGTTTCTTAGCCATGCTTCTCCGTCATTTTGCAAGGTGTGGCGATTATCTGGGGCGGGCGGCGGTTCTGAACCTGATTTCCAGCGCAGTTGTTAAGAGGAAGTCCTCCACGCAGCGTGTGGTTAGCCTGCGGAACTCCCTCCCACAGGGCCACCGCCTTGGATGGCATTAAAAGAGGATTGGTGGAGGGCGATTTGTGGTGGGAAGACGTCTTCCCACCTTGCATCAAATCTATGATTCCAGGTGCCATAAGAAAGCTGCAGAGATAGCGCAGGATAGTGCGCACCCCTGTGGGTTAAACCACAGAGCCTAGGACTTGCCGATCGGAAGGTTGGCGGTTAGAATCCCAGCGACAGGGTGAGCTCCCGTTGCTCGGTCCCTGCTCCTGCCATCCTAGCAGTTCAAAAGCACGTCAAAGTGCAAGTAGATAAATAGGTACCGCTCCGGCGGGAAGGTAAACGGCGTTTCCGTGCGCTGCTCTGGTTCGCCAGAAGCGGCTTAGTCCTGCTGGCCACATGACCCGGAAGCTGTACATCGGCTCCCTCGGCCAGTAAAGCAAGATGAGCGCTGCAACCCCAGAGTCGGCCATGACTGGAACTAATGGTCAGGGGTCCCTTTACCTTTAACCCGAAAAAACGCAACCTGAAGCGTCTGTAACCCGAGGTATGACTGTACTTTAAATTGTGAAACAGAAAAATTTAATAAAAATTATTTGGAGACAATAATAAACCTCTCCCATGCTTCCACTTTTCCATTTCGAAGCAACTTTAGCCTGTGCTAACAGGCAACAACAACTAAAGTGCAGCTGAGACACATAGGTCCCTACATTTCAGGGGGTTGGGCTAGATGACCTTTGGGGGGCCCTTCCATCTCTCTATGATTCTACAAGCTGCTCTTGTTAATCCCTCCATTGCCATCTCTCCAAAGCTGGTGTGAGCTTCAGGATGCAGCTGATTCTGAGATGTGTACTGATTTTCCTCACCTCCGCCTCCTGTTCAGGTAAGAACAGAGCTGCAAAGCAGTTTTGTGTGTTTTTTTTAATTTAGAGCATTTATGAACCGGATGATATTTAAAAAGGAAAAGCGCCGAGAGCTGTGCAAGATGAAAACAACAAGGCAATGCCATGGAAACGGAAGCAGAACGTGAAGCTCCAGTCCAGGGGTCAGCAAACTTTTTCAGCATAGGAGCAGTCCACTGTCCCTCAGACCTTGTTGGGGGCCGGACTATATTTTTTTGGGTGGGGAATGAACAAATTGCTATGCCCCACAAATAACTCAGAGATGCTATGCCCCACAAATAATCCAGAGATCCTCCCTGCCCGTAGACTGTCTCGCCAGAGTGGTGCATGCTCTGGTTATCTCCCGCTTGGACTACTGCAATGCGCTCTACGTGGGGCTACCTTTGAAGGTGACTCGGAAACTGCGACTAATCCAGAATGCGGCAGCTAGACTGGTGACTGGGAGCGGCCACTGAGACCATATAACACCGGTCCTGAAAGACCTCCATTGGCTCCCAGGATGTTTCCGAGCACAATTCAAAGTGTTGGTGCTGACCTTTAAAGCCCTAAACGGCCTTGGTCCAGTATACCTGAAGGAGCGTCTCCACCCCCATCATTCAGCCCAGACACTGAGGTCCAGCGCCGAGGGCCTTCTGGCGGTTCCCTCATTGCGAGAAGCCAAGTTACAGGGAACCAGGCAGAGGGCCTTCTCGGTGGTGGCGCCCGCCCTGTGGAACGCCCTCCCACCAGATGTCAAAGAGAAAAATAACTACCAAACTTTTAGAAGACATCTGAAGGCAGCCCTGTTTAGGGAAGCTTTTAATGTTTAATAGGTTATTGTATTTTAGTGTTCTGTTGGAAGCCGCCCAGAGTGGCTGGGGAAAGCCAACCAGATAGGTGGGGTATAAATAATAAATATTATTATTATTATTTTAAATAAAAGGACACATTCTACTCATGTAAAAACACGCTGATTCCTGGACCATCCATGGGCTGGATTGAGAAGGCGATTGGGCCGGATCCGGCCCCCGGGCCTTAGTTTGCCTACCCATGCTCTAGTATAAACGTGATGGAAATTGGGATTCTGGGATGCAGGATAAAATAGGGTCTGGTTTTATGGGTCAAGGAAAGCTTGGGCAAAGGACATGGCTTTACAAGAGATCTGAAGCAACTGAGAATCGTAGAATTGCCCAAGTTCAGAGGGACCCCGAGGGTCATCTAGTCCAACCCGCTGCAATGTAGGAATCTCAGCTGAAGCATCCATGACAGACGGCCACCCAACCTCTGCTTAAAAACCTTCAATGAAGGGAGTCTGTTCCATGGCCAAACAGCTCTTACCCATCACTTAGTTTAGTCAGAAATTCCTTTCTTGTCCTTCAAATCCGTTGATTCAGGTGCTCCCCTCTGGAGCAGCAGTAGAAAGCAAGCTTGCTCCATTTTCCATGAAGACAATGCAACTGTATGCTTGCACCTTCCTATAAAAGGTAAAGAACCCCTGGACGGTTAAGTTCAGTCAAAGGCGACTAGGGGGTTGCAGTGCTCATCTCGCTTTCAGGCCAAGGGAGCCGGCGTTTGTACGCAGACAGCTTTCTGGGTCATGTAGCCAGCAGGACTAAACCGCTTCTGGAGCAGACATGTTTGTCCTGATGCTGAATAAAATGCTTGTAAAGGGACGCGGGTGGCGCTGTGGGTTAAACCACAGAGCCTAGGAATTGCCGATCAGAAGGTCGGTGGTTCGAATCCCCGCGATGGATGGGGTGAGCTCCTGTTGCTCGGTTCCTCCTGCTGCCAACCTAGCAGTTCGAAAGCACACTAGCACAAGTAGATAAATAGGTACCACTGAAGCGGGACATTACGCTGCAGTTTGTGCGGCTGCTGACAGGTGGCGCTGTTTACCAGGCCAGGATGCAAATTAACATCATTTAAATAGAGGCTAAAAGTCAGCCTGTGGTTTTAACAGCCGCCCATTATTTCAAGCCGACATTCTCGCTCTTGTTCAGCACAGCTGTTGCCAACCTGGTGCCCTCCGGTCGTTGTTGGACTATGGACTACGTTGTTGTAGTTCGACAACATTGTGATGTTGTGCCAGGTTGCCAAAGGCTGTTGTTTTTAGTCGTTTAGTCGTGTCCGACTTTTCGTGACCCCCTGGATCAGAGCACGCCAGGCCCTCCTGTCTTCCACTGCCTCCCGCAGTTTGGTCAAACTCATGCTGGTAGCTTCGAGAACACTATCCCACCATCTCGTCCTCTGTCGTCCCCTTCTCCTTGTGCCCTCCATCTTTCCCAACATCAGGGTCTTTTCCGGGGAGTCTTCTCTTCTCATGAGGTGGCCAAAGTCTTGGAGCCTCAGCTTCAGGATCTGTCCTTCCAGTGAGCACTCAGGGCTGATTTCCTTTCGAATGGAGAGGTTTGATCTTCTTGCAGTCCATGGGACTCTCAAGAGTCTCCTCCAGCACCAGAATTCAAAAGCATCCATTCTTCGGCCATCAGCCTTCTTTACGGTCCATCTCTCCCTTCCAAAAGTCTGCATTGCAAATCTTCCAGCTCATTTTGCAAGCCAAACCTCGGAAGGAGGGGAAATTGAGCTTTGCTTTGATTGAATTTTCCCTGGGTGATTACAACCCCCCCCCATGTGCCATCCATCTCGCCTCTGCTTCCTTTGGGACCATGTTCCCTCCCCCAAAAGCAGCCCCGATGGCTGAGAAAGCCAGTGTCTGTCCCCCCCAACTCAGAGCCTGGAGGGTGAAAATTGCTTTCAGCCGGAAGCCGCTGTCCAGCACCGCAGGGGAGGCGCAAACAGGTCTCCGAGAAAAAAGCCTTCACGGTTGTGGCATCACCTCAGACCTGTCTCCTTCCCCCCCAGCCTTTGTTGACAGCTTTGGAAAGGTTATTTTTTGCTTCGGCCGTGTAAAACGATACGCTTTTGCCCGCTCAGTAGGCACAGATGTGGGGCTGCTGGGGGTTGGGGAGGGCGTCCCCCACTGCCTCCGCTCCCCAGACCCCGTCCCTGTCCAAGGCACGCTCCTTCCGTGTTGCGTACATCTCTGTTTTGCTTCCTGAAAGCCAGGGGAACATTGTGTCCATGGTTGCAAATTGATGGAGAGCAGCCAGCAATCTCTCCAGATCTTTGGGGAGAACGGGCCTCCGTCAGACCCCATCTCCAGAGAGGAAAGGGGCTTTCTGAGTGGTTTTCCGGGAGCAGGCAGGTGTGTGTGTGTGTGTGTGGAGATTAATCAGCAGCAAAATCTGCCGCAACGATGTTGGAAAGGCTTGCAATTCAATGCCTAGTGAAAAGATTGGATCAAAACTTTTGCTCAATCTGTACAACGCTCCCCCCGGGCAGGTACAGGGGAGAATTTGGTTTGGTTTGGAGCTTTTAACATGAGCTGACCAAAATCAGCCCTCCAGTTCCTAAACGGGAAACACAGCTCTCCTTTAATATCCGCACTTCTCTGAAGTATAATTATTATTGATAATTGTTGTTTAGTCGTTTAGTCGTGTCCGCCTCTTCGTGACCCCCTGGACCAGAGCACGCCAGGCCCTCCTGTCTTCCACTGCCTCCCGCAGTTTGGCCAAACTCATGCTGGTCGCTTCGAGAACACTGTCCAACCATCTCGTCCTCTGTCGTCCCCTTCTCCTTGTGCCCTCCATCTTTCCCAACATCAGGGTCTTTTCCAGGGAGTCTTCTCTTCTCATGAGGTGGCCAAAGTCTTGGAGCCTCAGCTTCAGGATCTGACCTTCCAGTGAGCACTCAGGGCTGATTTCCTTCAGAATGGAGAGGTTGGATCTTCTTGCAGTCCATGGGACTCTCAAGAGTTTCCTCCAGCACCAGAATTCAAAAGCATCCATTCTTCAGCGATCAGCCTTCTTGATGGTCCAGCTCTCTCTTCCATACATTACTACTGGGAAAACCATAGCTTTAACTATACGGACCTTTGTTGGCAAGGTGATGTCTCTGCTTTTTAAGATGCTGTCTTGGATTGTCGTTGCTTTTCTCCCAAGAAGCAGGGGTCTTTTAATTTTGTAACCATAAAAATAAGGTGGGTCCTAAAAACAGACATCTCAAGTGTCAAAAGCTATCAGAAGTCTGGCCACCAGATAGAGCCTTTGAACCAAGCCCAAGGGCAGCCTCACATAAAGCTCACCGCAGTAAGCCATCCTTGAGGTTACACAGCACAAGGACTATAGCGATCAGTCTATCCCTGTCCAGGAATGGGTGCAGCTGCTGAACAGAATAAAAAGCACTCCTGGCTACAGAGGTCACTTGAGCCTCTAGTGACTATAATGAATCCAGGAGTATCCCCAAGCTACACTGTTGTTGTTGTTGAGTCGTTAGTCGTGTCCGCCTCTTCGTGACCCCCTGGACCAGAGCACGCCAGGCCCTCCTGTCTTCCACTGCCTCCCGCAGTTTGGTCAAACTCATGCTGGTAGCTTCGAGAACACTGTCCCACCATCTCGTCCTCTGTCGTCCCCTTCTCCTTGTGCCCTCCATCTTTCCAACATCAGGGTTTTTCCCAGGGAGTCTTCTCTTCTCATGAGGTGGCCAAAGTCTTGGAGCCTCAGCTTCAGGATCTGTCCTTCCGGTGAGCACTCAGGGCTGACTTCCTTCAGAATGGAGAGGTTGGATCTTCTTGCAGTCCATGGGACTCTCAAGAGTCTCCTCCAGCACCAGAATTCAAAAGCATCCATTCTTTGGCGATCAGCCTTCTTGATGGTCCAGCTCTCACTTCCATACATCACTACTGGGAAAACCATAGCTTGAACTATACGGACCTTTGTCGGCAAGGTGACGTCTCTGCTTTTTGACACACTTGCTCCTTTAGAAAGAGTGCAGCCCCTGAGAGGTGTTCATCAGGCACTGAAAAGTTGGAAGACCTGCTGAATTTGGCAGAACGTTCCACAATACGGGACTGATGGTGCTAAATGCTGTTTCTTGCTGCAGCACTCCGGCGGGAAGGTAGACAGCGTTTCCGTGCGCTGCTCTGGTTCGCCAGAAGCGGCTTAGTCCTGCTGGCCACATGACCCAGAAGCTGTACACCGGTTCCCTGGGCCAATAAAGCGAGATGAGCGCTGCAACCCCAGAGTCGGTCACGACTGGACCTAATGGTCAGGGGGTATCTTTACCTTTACCTATCAAATGAGCTTCGCCAACTCAGGCAACCTCATCTAGAACAGTGGTTCCCAATTGGTGGTCTGCGGACCCCAAGGGGGTTTGTGGCACCATTCACATAACTAAAACTACCATAGATATATCATGGTTTTCAAAAGCAGGGAGTCCGTGGCTTGGCTTTTGAAACACAGGGAGGGGGTTGCACTGGATGTGGTCTTGCATATGCCCTTAGGGGATGCGGGTGGTGCTGTGGGTTAATCCGCAGAGCCTAGGACTTGCCGATCAGAAGGTCGGCGGTTCGAATCCACGCGACGGGGTGAGCTCCCGTTGCTCGGTCCCTGCTCCTGCCAACCTAGCAGTTCGAAAGCACGTCAAAGTGCAAGTAGATAAATAGGTACCACTCAAGTAGGAAGGTAAACGGCGTTTCCATGCGCTGCTCTGGTTCGCCAGAAGCGGCTCAGTCCTGCTGGCCACATGACCCGGAAGCTGTACGCCGGCTCCCTCGGCCAGTAAAGCGAGATGAGCGCCGCAACCCCAGAGTCGGTCGCGACTGGACCTAATGGTCAGGGGCCCCTTTACCTTTACCTATATGCCTTTAGCAGTATCAGAGCTCCCCACACAAACACTCTTTAAAGCGCTCGTGAGGGGCCTCACTCGCAGATCCAGCTTCCGCCCTGGCGACAGCTCATTCTCCAGACGCACGCACTTCGTGGCGTGAAATTGTTTGGCTGCAAGCAGATCAGGCTTCCCAGCCTGTTGCTCACGCTCTTACCTCCGGAAGCAGCGGCCTTTGATGCTACAACCTCCATCGCCCGGTGCTCTTGAGTCGCCCCCCCCCCAGCCCCAGCGCACCTCTGCTAATCCTCCCATCTGTTCCCTATGCCGACACACCACACAGAATCACCTCCCAACCCTCTCCAGTTTATTATTAATCACCGCTACGGCACCGTTTCCGAAAGAAAAACACTCCCAGGTTAATTTGCGGTCATTATCCCATTAATCTGGATGGCTAGCTAGGGAGCGAGGCAATTGCGATGCCTAGGATCACAGAATTTGTCGAAGCAAAGCACAACCGCCTGCCTGTTTGCGGGTGGGGGGATTTATTTGCTGGTCCCGTGAAATATACTCGGAGTCGAGTGTGGATTTCATGCTCTTTATTCAGCTCATGG